>CALSBW010024926.1:124110-138688 GCA_943590975.1 Lindbergichthys nudifrons
CACGCCCCTTAACTGTGATGTAATGACCATATACCACGGCCTGTCGTGAGCTATTGCTTAATTATACTGTCTGTATAGAGTATATCACATACAGTATGCCGTTGTATGTGCTCTGCACATTTAATCCATGTTATAGTTGAAGATGGTCCTGTTTTTAGCTCAGCCTAAGTTCAATGTTCTTTTTATTGTCGTTATAATTTGTGTACCTAAACTGCTGCTAAAGGTGAATCTTATTTCATACATATGGCGGTGGCTGGTGTTTTATATTATTCTAATTGTCAACAAATCCAATGAAAAGACCACAGCTAACTAACCTATTTATTTATATTATATTTAACATATAAAACGCTCTGACGCTCCTCCAGAGTCTGTGGCTGGCAGGCCTTCAGTTTCTCCTAAATACATACACTCCATCTTCGGCTCTCAGATGTAAAGTGTGTTATTTAAAATAAGATTCAGTATCTGCTTAGCGGGTCTCAAGCTGGAAAAAATAGCACATATGTTGGGGACCATTTTCAGTAGCGGATTGATTTATATTTGGGGGCCAGTGTATGTGGGACGGAAAACAAACGACAGTGTGTTTGTTCATGGAAAAGAAGACACTTGTCCCATCTGGCATTCGTTGAAATCAAATAAATAATATAACCAGCCCTGCCATAGTTTATATACCTAAATAAACTAAATGTAGAAGATCGAAATTCCAATATTCCACATTTTTTAAACCCTCTAGTCATCTGGTTGAAATGTGTCCCACCACAGAGCTCATGTAATAGCTGCTTTGCTAACAACTGCATCAGCACTACTGAAAATGCACATTCTCTATAAATAAAGTAATAGACTGACGGTGTTTTCAGCTCTCTGCTGCTGCTCACTGTGCTTCAGAGCGCACCATGTGGTGGAGTGTGAGAGCAGCTGTACCTTGTCGGTGTCCGTCTCGTGGACCAGGTGTCTGGCCTCATTGTCTGCGTGGTCCACCTCTCCGGGCAGAACCCAGTGCGCCACCTCAGCATTATCCAGGTACCCATCCTGCAGACACACAGGCGCTTACTGAGGAGCTTCTGAAGAGCCTCTGTGGCGGCTATTACGTGTTAAAAATAATGTCCTATTGCCGTTGGCCATTATTACACAGGAAGGTGTGACAGGGATTGAAGATATTCCAGTCGACAGGCACTTAGTTTGAGGTTTATTGCGTTAGTTGTACACTACCAGTTGCCAGTGTTGATGGGTTCTTGCTGAGTGGGTAGTTATGCTAAGAACCGTGTCCGGTAACCTACAACCCTATTTATACACACTTTTTTCAGCTAATCTCCTTCACCAAGTGTTCAAATAATATTACATTATAAATCTAAACAAAATAACATACACTCCCCATCCAAAAAAAAAGTCACCAACTGGATTGAACTTATCCAATCAGTAAGAGCCTTCCATTGGATCATTACTGCAGTGGTTAATATGTGTCAGCTGGCAACAAGTTATGTCATCCTAGCTGTGCTTAGCTTCTCATTTCTTGAACAACCCTGTTGGAAGACACATCCTGTGGTCCTGGAGAGGATGCCAGTCACTTTCAGGAGGGTCAAATGATTGGCCTACATCAAGCTAAGCAAACAACTAAGGAGATTGCTGAAACTACTCAAATGGGGTTAAGAACTGTCCAACGCATTATCAAAACCAAATCAATTATACAATCACACTCAAAGCTAAAGGTGGTCCAACAAAATATTAGTGTGTTCAACTTTCTTTTGGGACGGGCAGTGTAATATGCCAACAATAAACACAAATGGCTCCTACACCCTCAGAAGGCTAGGGCGGAGGTAGGAGCTAAGTGAATATGTAAATATGGAATTTATACAATCAATCTTAGAATATATAATGTTTTTATAATTAGCTCCAACAGCTGTCGGATTAAAATGCTGCTTATGTGTTCATCATTCAGTTATTACTTTCATTATAACAATTAAAGGAATCATAATGTCCAACGAGTACTTTTACTACATGCTGCTGAATGCTTTGTATCTTTTTACTTGAAGTCACATCTTGAATGGAGGTTTTTACTTGCAACAGTGTTTTACATAGTCATATATTTCGACTTTTACTACAGTGAATATACTTCGTCTGTCTGTCCGTCCGTCCGTCCGTCCGTCCGTCCGTCCGTCCGTCCGTCCGTCCGTCTGTCTGTCTGTCTGTCTGTCCATCCATGTGTGTGTGTGTGTGTGTGTGTGTTACCTTGTTGGCGTCTCTGAACTCATGGAAGTGTTTCCTCTCGGTCTGCACCCAGTCGGGCTCCTTCTCCCCGCTCTCTAGAGAGAACATGTCCCCTGTGGAGCAGCACACACACATTCAGAACAGGTGGCTGATGGGGAAGGAGGGACCCGTACCAAAAGTAGTGTAATTTAACGTAAGTGATTACTCAAGTACTGTACTTCAGTAAAAAATGTAAATACTTGTACTTAACTTTCACATTATGCTTCTTTATACTTTTACTCCACTACATCTTTATTTAGTTACTTTGCAGATTTAGGTTATTATTACAAAAAAAAAGCATGGACACACATGATTATATGCATGATATTATTATGGGTTAAGCTATCCAGTAGTGTATAAAGTAATAAAATAAGCCCTATATTTACAAAGTAATGAACACATTAACGCACCCATCATTTTATAAAATAATAGAAAAACAGCTGGTGCTTAAAAAAGCCATTTTGCTTAACGAGGACTTTTACTTTTGGTACTTAAAGTATTTTTTAATGCTAATACTTTTTAACTTTGACTTAAGGACAATTTGAATGCCATATGTAACTGAGTTTTTTGACACAGTAGTATTGAGTAGTTCTTCCGCCTCTGCTTACCAATGTATTCATTTATGTTGATCTTTCCATCTCCGTTCGTATCAATGTCCTCCACTGTTTCCTGAAAGAGAACATGACTTAGTCTTATAGTGCAATACATGAAATGTTTTTTTTGTTCAGGGTTTTGATATCCGGTGGACCTTTTTATTTTTAGACTGCCAGTAGAGAAAATGCAGAAAATAACAGTGTCAAATAAATGACACTGAATCATTAAGAAATGTTATCCTAACTGATTTACACATTTTTCAGCATTATATATTTGTCATGGACCAAATACTGGCATCGGGCATTCAAAAAATCCATATTGTCTGGCCACAAGTAATATGCACTGTCATCACATGTTGGATGCTGATCCGTTGCCATGGTGCAACCTTCAGAGATCTGCAGGTGAGGACCAGTACCTGCACCACCAAGTCTTTCATGTAGTCGAACTCCTCCGGGTGCAGGAAGGCAGTGAACTCCTCCCGGGTGGCGATACCGTCCCCGTCTCGATCAGCCGTCTTGAAGCGTCTTTCGTCCCGCGTCAGCATGGACCTATAGGTGGCCTTGTCCTCCACGTCATCAAACTCTTCATCTGAAAACATGAGTGAGATGTTTTGTGAGGCACTGTGAAGCATTTAAAAATCTCTTCCTAAAACACACCGTATCTGTGAAGAAGTCTTTATTACAACTATCCTTGAAACTTCATTGCAACTGAGCAAACTCCCTCTGCTGTTATATACACTTTACATACATATCTTTTTGACCTTGGGATTGGAGAATGACTGAATAATCTCACATCACACATGTTTCAAGTTGTGAAGAGCTGATACGTGATAGTTAGCATTAAGAAAGTGGACTAATAGAAGATGCTTGTGTTTCCTTAGATAGTTGTAAATGCAGACAGTTAGACAAGTTAGAATTAAATTGTCTTGGAGAATTACCCAGGTAGAAGCCGTAGGTGGTGTTCTTGTACTCCTCCCAGCCTATCTTTCCATCTTGATTCTTGTCGTAGTCCTTCCAGTGTTTGTTCACGTTCTCCTCGATGTACCTCCTCTGCCGGTGTTTGATCCAGTGGTGCAGCTCAGTGTGGCTGATGTAGCCGTCCTTATCGGTGTCAATCCGGTCCACAATCATCCTGTGGAGAGAGTTATGGATAATGTTTACTCAAATATTCTGACTCCATGGGAAATAGAACCCCCCCTAATTTGTGCAGTAGAGAAGAACCCCCTGAAGCCAGAAGCAGCCGGTTAGAAAGATCTGCTGAAGGTTGGGGAACCTACGCCAGCTTGTCTTTGCTCTCCTCAGGCGTCAGCTGGTCGAAGGTCTTGGCCTCCTCCTTTCCCAGGAAGGCCTCGTGATCGTACTTGAAGCCGTGAGAATCATCGTGGGCGCGGTCGCTCAGGTCCGCCTGGTGATGGACGCGCTTCTCCTGAGTGGGGACGGAGAGGGCCGCGGCCGCCAGCAGACAGATGGAGGCCAGGGACCTCAGCAGCTTCATTCTACTTCTCGTTGGAGAAGACAGAAAAGTAATTTGAAAAACACAGTACACTATTAAAAAAGGTAAAAACGCAATACTTAAAGCATGAAACATTTTGACACTTCTGTGTGGTACAGGATGAAAAATACATTCAGAAGTCCTTCAACTGATTTGTGTTCAACAGAAAGAAAATCCTGAATCGACAGAACCAGGTCAGATCAACTTAGATAACTATCTAAGGATGGTGTCATCGGAGATAAAACATATATACATTCTACAAACATTTACACTTTTTAACGTTCAAATTGATAACAATCCATAATACGACAAAGAAAATAGTACTTCATTGATCAGAATGAGCTGGTAGTGTAATTGCCTCTGGCCCTTCATGAACCCCATCATTACACACACACTAACAGATGTCCTTACTCTCCATATTGATGGAAGTTCATCAACTCAGCTCTATGCATTGTATGACAGCAAAAACCATGTTAGCCTGTGTTTTTCAAATGTTCCCTTTTAGAGGAAAGAAACAAATGTTCTCACCAGTTTCTCGAGAGCTTCTCGCGAAATCTCCTTAGCAGTGTGTGAACAGCAGATCAGTCCGCGTTGGCACTCTGTACCTTTAAATAACAACGTCATGAAGGCGGGGCTTGTTGTTCAGATAACCAATGAGTAACGCCTTAAAGCGGGCTCTAACCAATACAAAGTAGGACTCGGTAGAGAAATACTTTAGATAAGTTCTTATTGGCTGTTAATCGCCACGTTGTCACGAAACAGTAGACCACTTCGGCTCGACTTTGCAATAGAGAGGCGAAAAACTGAGAGGAGTAATCTCAGGAGTACCATTGGACATGTCAATGGAAGATGTTAAAAGTGAATTAAAAGGAGGCAAAGTAGTGGAAGTCACAAGGCTTAAAAGCAAACGGGATGGCACACTCAAAAAAACAGTATCAGTTCTCATTTAGTTTGAGAGAACCTTACTAAGACAGTACAAATGGGATATTTGAACTTCATGGTTAGGGAGTACATCCCCAAACCTCTCAGGTGCTACGCATGTCAACGAATGGGGCACACAGCGCAGCAGTGTAAAGGACAGCTAAGGTGTGCGAGATGCGGAGGACAACATGAGTATGGGAAATGTGAAAAGGATGCAAAGGTTAAATGTTGTAACTGCGGAGGAGATCACAGTGCTGCGTTTGGAGGATGTGAAGTGCAGAGAGAGGCCAGAGAGGTGCAGAGAGTTAAGATTACAAACAAAGTGTCATATGCAGAAGCAATAAAGAAAGTAAGGGGAACAGTAACAATCAATAAGACCCCTAGTGGAATGGAGCAGAGCATTACAATACAAAATGTCAGGAACACACCAAAAAGTAATCTTCAAATCCAACCCCACAGCGCCACCAAGAGTAAAGAGGATGATGATGTTTTAGGAGTGAAAAAGGTGCATTTTGTGGTATTTATATGCCATACTGTAAATGTTGCATTACAGTTAAAAAAGAAAAGTGATAGAATCAAAGCCATTGTGGAGGCAGCTGGAACATTCCTTGACATGAAAGATATGAAAGCAGATCAGATACATGCAATGCTAACTATACATGGAGCTGGGGGAAATGAAAATCAGGATGAGGGTTAGATCCTTAATCATGGTGCTGCACATACTACAGTGGAACGCAAGAAGCCTCATAGCTAATGGGCAAGAATTCAAGAAATATATATATGATCTAGAGGTAGTCCCTGAGGTAATATGTGTGCAAGAAACCTGGCTACGACCTCAATTAGACTTTGTCATTACGGATTTAGCTGTATAAGGCATGAGAGAGATCATAATCAAAATGGTGGAGGGTGTGCCACGTTTCTCAAAGGTGGTGTGGCACATAGGGAGGTGCAATCTCCTGATGGTATAGAGGGTATTATAGTGGACATCTGCAACCCTAGGAAACAAGATAACATTAGGATAATCAATTTATACAACCCATGCAAACATCTAACCACTGATATATTTAAAGAAATAGCAGGCAATAAACATAGGAAGGAAGTTTGGTGTGGTGATTTCAATGCACACAACAGTCTATGGGGCAGCAACCATACAGACAGTGAAATATAGTGGAAGACATGCTGGAGGAAAGAACACTAGTATGCCTTAATGATGGACATGGCACAAGAGTGGATGTACACAGGGGGAAGGTTTCATGCCTGGATCTGACATTAGTGTCAAACTGTTTGGTTCATACATGCCAATGGTTTGTTTTGAATAACTCCACAGTAGGAAGTGACCATTATCCAGTGCTTACTAAAATGAATACTAATGTATATATGCAGGAAGGAGGTGTAATAACCAGGTGGTGCTTTGCTAAAGCTGATTGGGGGAAATGTAGGATATGGCGTGAGGAGTCGGTACACCTGCTAACATCAGAGGGAAGCATAGAGGTCATTACAAGCCAAATAACGCAACATGTTCTAAATGCAGCGGAGAACAGTATGCCCAAAGCAACAACCAAGGGTAGGAAGAAAGTGGTGCCATGGTGGAATGAGGAATGCAGCAGGGCTATTAAAGAGCGAAATAATGCATTTAGAGAATTAAAGAAAAACATGGCACAAAATAATGTTATAGAGTTTCAAAGGAAAAGGGCAGCTGCTCGAAGGACAATCAAATGCACAAAAAAGAGAACATGGAGAGAATGTTGTTCTACCATTGGCAGAGGAGTAACATGAGGTGATGTCTGGTCCATGTTTAAGCAGATGAGATGTTTAAGCGGATGAGTGGGGAAAGGAAATCCATTGAAATTCCAGCTTTGGTTGATGGGGAGAGGATGGCAGTGACAGATAAAGAGAAGGCAGATATGTTAGGAAGGACACTTGCAGCAGTACATAGTGGGGAGCATCTCAGTGATATTCATAGGCAGCAAAAACAGCAGCTACTAGCAGAGAATGAAAACGTGAAGGAGAAGAGACAGGATAATAGGTCAGCTCTGGATGTGGAGTTTACAATGTCAGAACTCAAAACAGCCTTACAAGGTACAGGATATACAGCCCCAGGACAAGACCAGCTATGCTATGCTATGTTTAGACAGTTACCTATGGAAACTATGACAATGGTGCTGAGCAGTGTTCGAATGACCCATTTGCTTTCGGGGAAGCCCTATTTTTCAGTGCACATCCTGCTACTAAATATGTCACACGCACGCTCTGTTGACTGAAAGATGTATATGTTTCCTGCACTAGATTGATTGCCAATAGGCCTACCTTGTTTGGTAGGACATCTTGTGACAGAGCCATCACTGTAAACATGTTCTGCTGTCCCTCTCTCCCCTCCTGCTTTCACTCAGTTAGTGACAGGAGAATCAGGTGTGCTGATCAGGGGGGCATTGGATACAGGTGAGGAAAAGGGGGCGGGGCCCAAAGGAAGGGAAGAAAGGCAGAGGGAATTGTTTGTTTAAGGGAAAAATAAAAGGTTTACCAGGAGGTTGAAAGGGGAAGGTTGGGGATACTGTAAGCTAACCCTAACCCTTTTAGGAACATCGACACCCAAAGAGCCTGAGGACCAGCAAAGACAGACATCACAGGCCCAGAGTGAAAAGGAATATTATTTCCCTTTTCGGCAGTCGATGAGTCCCTTCTTTTTGGAGTTTTTTCCTCAACTGGCAGTGTTCTCGTTTGAACCGGATTACCTTTTTTTTGTGAAGTGACTTTGGATTTATTATTTTTGCTTTCGTTTGGATTATTCAGCCTTACCAAGAAGACTGCATTTTAAGTTGGACATTGCCTGATAATTACTCCAGATATAATTTGTGTTTGTACTTTTGTTGGAGGTGGTGGAGTCTTTGTGATGCCATACTGACTCTGTCCAGGATTTAGTTTGGGGGGGAACTTTATTATTTAGAAGACACATTTCATTTTCAGCCACTCTCTTTTCCTGGTTAAATTACCACAGTATTTCTCGACCTTTTTTCAATGGGCTTAAAATGGAAGCTGCTTACAATCTTTTTTTCTCATCTCCGAAATCTTGATCGCTTTTTTGTGTGCCTGACTCTCTGGTGCCTGGGTGCTTATAAATATGTTTCCGCAGGTTATTATGTTGATCACTGCTGGCTTTTCCCTGAATCCATTCTTGTGAAAGGTGCACTCCGGTGGATCTTTCTGCGAGCGGCAGGGAGATCAATATACTTTTTGCCAAAATATTACATCCACATTTTTTTCTTTATGAAAAGCCATGGAATCCTTTGTACCAGGTTGTAATCATACCAGCAATGGGTCTTGCTCGTTATTTCGCTTTCCGTCTGATGAAAGGACCAGGAGTGGCTGGATCAAGTTAGCTAACTAGCTAGTAGCAAGCACGTTAGTTAGCATTACAGCCTTAGCCTTGTCATTTTTATTAGCCTTAACATGAAGTAACCCAAAATGTTAAACAGTAAGAGTAGTAGTCATATTTCGTGAACCCTTTTGAAGAGTACTGTCACACCGTTCTATAATACATCATTTAAGCCTGGATGCCCCCGAGGGAGACATGCTAACGCTAACGCTACATTAGCTTCGGTGATCTTTTCTACTTCATGCTATCTGCACAAATGGTTAACATTGAACATTAAAGGTAGAGTAGGTAAGTTTGAGAAACCGGCTCGTGATACACTTTTTGTTATATTCCATGGAATGCTCTTAACATCCCGATAGCAATGAATATCTTAAAGTGGACCTATCATGCTATATAATAATAATATAGTGTAGGGCCATACCTATATAAGGCATATTTATACTTTTTTTTTTTCAAAATACCAAACAGATCATGCATTTTAGCCATGCCTAATTTCGCTCAATTTGCACTTTTTTACCCCTGTTTTTGCAAGGGCTGATTCAGTGAGAACAGCACCACCTACAGGCCTGGCATATGTACTACAGCGTCTCCAGCGCTTTCGAACGGCAATGGCCGTGGCTGTCTCCTCCTGATTGGTGGAGTTGGCCCAATAGCCGTAGCGCCACCGTCCTGACGTCAGGACAGTGTTCAAATCTGGATCAGTTTTTATCAGATCCGTTGCAGCCCCTTTTTTAGAGATTTGGGTATGGAGGAAAATAGAGAGGGTTGTGTTTTCTGACACTTGGTGAGTTCCCTGGAACACCGGGGACACATATTCATGTGTAAAAGACGTACAAAAGTGCATTTTGCATGATAGGTCCCCTTTAAGTGCTTTGACAAAAAATCCATAAAAAAATATCATCTGTGGAAGCCGTAGTACTGTAAAAAGCACGACCAATCATTTTAGCCGGCCCGGCTAAAATAACTGGATGGCCTACCTGCCTGTCAGCCTTCCATCTGTGCACAAACTTATCTTGTGCCCTCATTGGTCATGTGCGCGTTCGTGTGTGTTGGAGGAGGGGCTCTGTGAGGAAGTGGGAGATTTTCTCCGGTTGTGTATTTTCAAATTCTAGCGATCTCGAGCCGGTTTCTCAAACTTACCTACCCTGCCTTTAAAAAGATCAGGCAGTTCAGGGAGAATCAAATGAAGGCAGGCAGGCAGGCAGCTTTGCATGACATTCTTCAGGACGTGTTTCATTGTGGTGATAGTGAGCGTAGTCAATCCCTTGTTTGGCAAGACAGTAGTGACGGCCATCTTGGTGACGTGTGTTCAGTGTTGTGCAAGACCAGAGATGTAGTTCATTGAGCGGTTTCACACAACAAAAGTGTTACTTCACAGTTTTACGGCAAAACATTTTTTTTTTACTTGGAAAATTATCTTTTAAATTGACAAACATCATATGTGTAATTCGTGGCACAATTCAAACGGGATCGAAAGATAACTTTTCAATAGCCATTGACTTCAATACATAATTTTTCAGAAATAAGGTCCCATGGAGGTCCACCGGAAAGGGAGGGACTTCGCCTCTCTATAAACGACAATAGCCGATTAAAGCCGAAGGGCAGGGGTATCAAAAAGCGTGCCTGATGTCGACCGTATTTGAAAAAAACAAAACTAGAGTTAGAGCTACTAAATGGTAAAAAATGAAAGAATATAACATCAATAAATGTGCTCTTAGATTAACAATGTTCATGTGTTAATGTTGTTGCTCCTACATCATGGTGCTGAGCAGAACTCCTCATGTGGGGGAGCTCCACACTGATGCCCCCTGCTGACACTGCACACATGGAATCCTGGAAGCCTCATTTCTCTGTCTGAATCTTACTGACTGGGCATTTCAGGTCTCAAATACTCCCACATATTCTGTTAGCTAGCTTACTACCTGCTGGATATCTGGCATATTGGTAGAAGTGGATATTATAAAGTACAGTACCTGTTCATTTGTGTCTTGATGACACAGGACCGGAGCTAGTGTGTAAATGGCAATGGTCAAAGCTATTTACTTACATTGCTTCTTTCTCTCAAGCTCACATTTTGTCTCTCTGTCTAGAGCTGTCTTCCATGATTATACTTAACTTACATAACTCTTTATATAACTGCAGTTCCCCTGGTCCCACAATATCTTTCATGCTCAAGAAATAACTCCAATAAGTTATTCAAAACATAATTTATTTATCACAGTAAATTGAAAGTATATTATAGAGGCAACAACAGTTAGAGCCATCAAACATAATTACATCAATAATCATCTATCTCAGATCAAAGTGTAAATGGTTAATGCCGACATGTTTAAAGAAGTTCATCATGAAGTTCATCATGGAATACTAGACAGCCGCTGCCATCAACACCATCCTTATGGTCTTAAAAGACCGACATACATATATATATATATATATGTATTTATGATTGTAGAAAGTTCTAAATGAGACAGGAAGTAATGACCCTGCACTAAATTGCTACACATTTGTAACATGCTCCATGGAACATTCACAGAGACTGGTGAAGCTCAGAAGTGTTTACAGAAGCAAACAGTTTGAGCAGGAAACTCAACAAGGGTTAGGTTGTTAGACCTTATGCTCTACGTTTTTGTATTGCCTAGGATATAATGTGTTTATTTAATGGACCTGTACTTAAAGTAACTTTTGTCTTCTTTTGGGATGGACTCATTGTTGCCTCTATTGGCTGTGGGGCTGGCAACACAGAGTACAACTGCACTTACAGCTATGAGACCAAGAAGATGCCAGACTGGAAATCTTACCTGGACACAAAGGTTTATCATTTGTGTTTTATTAGAAATGTATTCAAAGCCTAATCTGAAGTGAGTTTGTTTGTAATTGAATAAGGCTGTTCGACACGGGGTAGACAACTTTCGATTGAAGATTGTCCCCCCCCCACCAGTCTGATCTGGAGAATCTATTTGAAATCCAGTCGCATCTGATTTAGCAGAAAAAATATTGTCTCCTGATAAAGCTATAGTGTCTAATGGCGCATTTCCACTGCAGGGCCTCGCACGGCTTAGTATTGTATAGTTAGGCCTTGGTAGGCCAGGCTCACTTTATGCTGCGTTTCCATTACAGTTTAGGAACTGGGGCAGTATCTATAGTAACGCAGTGTAGGCGGAGCCGTGACGTCATCTTCAATGAGATCCCCAGAAAACCAACACAGCCGTTAGCTGTTAGCCCTCAGAGCTCACAGCTCCTCATATCTGTTCAGAAACTAGACAGAAGTTAAACAAGTACAAACCACAGACTGGCGAATACAGTCACGGGACGGGTTTGGCACGTGCTACGGCCTGCAGTGGAAATGCGCCATAATAGTACCAGAATAAAAGAATAGCAGGACTACTTTAAAGGTCATGTAAAAAAAGCATTAGTGCTTGTAAGTTTACATTAATAATAATAAGTCCATAACGTGTGTTTTTACCTTTGAAATTATTGTAATATTTGTCAATGTTTTGCTTTGAGGATAATTTTTTCATTTACATGTTTTTCAAGCTGTAGTAATTTTGGATTTGGTAAGCATTCCCTAATGTGTGTGCTTTTGGTTATGCTTGTGTTTTGTCCTTAGGGGCCTTTGTAGTCTACATGACAAACAGCATTTAACAGCACAGAAACTGCTTGATGCAAACAAAAAATAATTACTTTTAGTATATGCTTAATTTAATAATAATTCAGTTATAACCAAAGAGCCAATGTTTTCATGAATAGATGTAAAATATGAAGCTTTTTTCAGGAGTAAAGTGAATGTGTACATTTTAGGTTATTTCGGGTTACCAATGGCTGCTCTCATTTGAGCCCATACAAATCATTTGAAAAACATTATTAGCAAATGCAAGTGACATGCAGGCACTAAACAATGACATTTTTCATGGTCCATTTAGGATTCACATTTTTCTGGGCTACAACAATTCAAGCTGAAAAGTCATTCCTAATAAGAACAACACAGAATCATAACAAGGACATTTCTATTGGACATCATTTTATGACATGCAGGCTGGCATCTTATCTTCATTGTGCGTTCTTACATTATTTCCTACTAACACATACTTCTGTATCCAGGACGACCGTCTGTCTTCTTAACAAACATACACACTCACTGTAAGGATGATGCCAGCATCTGAGCACTAAAACAAGCTGAACGCAAGACTTTGTTCTGAGCCATCAACTGAGCTTATTAGTGAGTACGATCCTCAATATACTATTTACATTTAACTGACGCTGTGCTATCTGCTAAAGGAACAGACCCACATTTATAGCCTTACTCAAGACCTCTGACATGAAACAGAAGCTGCTGTGTTTTGACATGATGTACAATCTGGCATGCCTTCATCCAGAGTCTGTTATAAATCCAGATGAGAAAGATTCTCCAGTTTGGGGTTTTAGCTTTATTTTACAGAAACGATGTGTTCTGTGAAATTCCCAGTTACTGCAAAAGTAGCTGGCACCTGTTCCGAAAGGTGGGGGTGGTCTTTATGGATATATATAGTAGGAGGATATGATCGTTATCATTTTAGGCTACAGAGATTGGCCAATTGGACCTGGGAACAGAGGCGATATGGGATATTTGTGTGTGTTACTGTGTGGATTGTGCTTATCATGACACAGGCTGTCTGCAGTTCCCTTTCCTTCACTCTGGATTCACTCGAGCTCATGCACTGCGAGTCAGGTTCCTTCAGGGTCCGGATTTACTTGAGCTGGGCCAGTACGTCGTTGAAGATGTTGAGGAAGAGGTGAACATGGTACTCCTTGAAAACCAGCGCTGGACGGAAACGGATCGATCGATCCCCACACCCCCCAAGGAGGATACCTGTCAACCACAGACACAATATATCCACACAGTTCAATCAGTAATCTGTCATCCACCTTCAGGTCAACGTTAGAGGTTAAAGGGTGATGTTCGGGAGTGGGATGGTACTCCACTTGTTTGGGGAACGGCCCCCCGCACACAGCACTACTTTGCTTTGGTGCCTTAACTCTTAACTGCTTCACCAAACTGGGAGGATAAGTGTTTCATGACACCAAACTTCAGAAATATTCAAACTATCACTTTAAAACACCAAACTTATTTTGGTCAATTTTACACATCAATAGAACATGATGCTAAATTGTCCATTTGACAGGGTCACTAACACATTGAGTTTAGCTGTAAAAAGATACCGGTGTGACTAAAAATGTGTACCAAATGAAACCTTGAAGTTGTGTATATCTGTATGTCAGTATAACATTTCAAAATTATTCCTACTAGGGCCACTTAATGCAGCAAACCCTCAATTTGACTGCGCAAACGAAGTGGAATCAGAAAGAGGGAAGGGTGTAGGGGTGGGATTGGAATGGGGCCGTTACTTTAGCATTTCAAACCAACCAGTGGAGATTTCAAATTATTTTTTAAATGAGCCTCTCATTTAATGTGCTTTTGCTGCACACTTTGGTACATTTGTCAAATGAAGATGGCAAGTATGGAATTTGGATTTAGTTTCACTGTAAATAAACATTATACAAATATACATAACATATATACATTCCAGGTGTGTGAGCTAAAAGGGTGACATGAGGAAGAATGCCATTGTCCCATATTCCAATGAATATCACACATTCTCACATGTCAGAGTTTGGATTCCCGTGTCACAGAAAGGACAGATGAAAGGTTCTTTACTTCATACCTTTGTCTCTGGCCGTGATCAGGATGCGGTTACGTGTTTCGTCATCACAGATATCTATGGCACAGAAGGTACCCACTCCTCGGGCGCTGCTCAACATGCCGGGGTACTGAGCCTGGGGAGCACACCATGTAGGTCATGTTCACACACATGTAGGTCATGTTCACACACATGTAGGTCATGTTCACACACATGTAGGTCATGTTCACACACATGTAGGTCATGTTCACACACATGTAGGTCATGTTCACACACATGTAGG
>CALSBW010024926.1:154530-167362 GCA_943590975.1 Lindbergichthys nudifrons
GTTGGGCTATAAAGGAACTACAGCACGGTCACGTGACTTCACGTCACGTGACCTAAGCTAAAGGTGGCTAATTTTGGACGTGATGAAGTTTAGTCGTGTCATTTAGATACTTGTAAGCAACCTATTTACTGACGTATTTTATTTCGTAAAAAACGTTCAAATCTCTTCAGCTTGTGTTAACCACAGACCTGATTTCAGGGTAACAACCAAAAACACATATTAAAAACATACCTCGAGACAAGGGAATCAGAAGGGGTAAATGCTAACTCATTTCTGGGTTTTAGGACTCATTCCTGCGACAGTGTATTATGCAGTATAACTCAACAGTCACTTTAAACTGGAATAATGTTTAAGAGAAATGCAGCTTTTCTAACGGCTCAGACTAAGTCCTGCAGTCGGCCTCCCAGCCAGTTCACAGGGGCTGCTCATTTTTGATTATGTAACAGTGACTATGACAATATAACTTCTTGATAAAGAATCAATGTAAGAGAAATATGAGCACAAAGGCTGTCTGCTCTCTCTCTCTTATGTAACACTGGCAGCAGGAACAGGAACAATCCAGCTATCTGCTTTCACACAGCGAAGGAAACCCTGACCCTTCACACAAACAAACGCACGGACGCACCCACAAATACACGCAGGCACACACACGCCAACACAGGCATGCACGCACATAGACACAGAACCGGTTTCTTGGCAACACCTCATGAACTGGATGAAACCGGTTTAGAGTGGCAGAGTTACACAAGGCTGCATCTTCTTCTGCCCGGAGGAGCGCCGCAGATATGATGTGATGGAGGACGATCTCTGACTGGGATGAACTGGAATCTGTTATGAGATGTTATGTCATGAGACAGATGTTATGTCATGAGACAGATGTTATGTCATGAGACAGAATTTTAACTGAATAGGATTTCCCTGGTTTATTATCAAAGTACCACTAAAATGTATTTAAATGCATCATTCAAGTTGTTATGGCAGAGGGTTATCATGCTAATACGAAACAATTGAAGAGCAACAAACCAGACCCCCACACTCAAGACAACACAGACTCCGACAACACTGTTGAGAAATAACACCAATGTGCAATAAAATAAAAAATAAAACTTTGACACCGCTGTTGTGCAACATGCAATATGTTCCTAGTTAAGATTATTACTACTGGCTGCTAGTTCTTAGTTAGACCATATATTACTGTAACAACAATCTGTATGTAACTCATATCATTTTACTGCTTTTATCTACCACGCTTCTTTCTACATGTTACACTTATTTTATTTGATAAATACTGCTGTTTATAAATACTTACTTATCTACCATCATCATCATTTTTATTTTTTACATTATGTGCATGCCTTTTATCAAACCTCTATTTTTTGTGTGTCCATCTATACTTTGCTGTAACAATGTTGATGTCTCCACTGTGGGACGATAAAGGAACTATGATTCTGTATTTGTAAGGATCCATAAATCGGTACTATTGTCCACGTCCCATTTCCCTTAGACATCATTTTCACAGTCTCTCCAAGAAGGCTTTCACAGTGTGGCAATCACTTGCTAAGTGACAGAGAAGGTTTTGCAGAGAGACCCTGATAGAAACCCCCGGGAGCAGGGGACAGATGCTCTTCAGGACCATTCTCTACTTTCACATCCTGCCTTTAACATGGTCACGACATGATGTCACAGATTTTCACATACACTTTCAGTCGTTGCTAATCCTCAGAGAGAACCACGTTCAGAACCGAGTTAAAATGCAGCTGACATCTCCAACCTTTCACCATGGCAACAGCTCAAGCTCCAAAGGAAAAAGGGACAAAAGGGATGTGTATGCCATGGTTTATAAAGACAGAAAAGTTCCTCAATAGTGTTTTTCCAATAGATTTATGAATGAACTCTGTGTGGGCAGCCATCCTTACAATGTGACCAGAGGTTATATCAAACCAAAGAATGAAGGATATGAAAAGGAACACTGACTGGGAATCCTCACCGGAGGCGAGCTGTGGTGCTCTGTCTTCTAATGCACTCTTACTGTGTGTAAATGTCTCTGCTGTCTGTCAGCAGCAGCTCCTGGAACAATTGACTGTAACAGAATCATTTTAATGCCGGCTCCAAGAGCAGAAATCAACAGTGTTTGTAGGACTGTCACACTGGTAATGTCCCCTTATACATAGATTTCCCTACAGATGTATATTTTAAGGTTTCTATTTGACCGACTAATCAATAGAGCCAACTTGCTATGGCATGTAATATATTCAATATATTTTCTACCTGCATATTGATGACACAACATTTTTTTCAATATGATCTTCTAAAGTCAGATAACCTGTGTATATACAGTGTGATGACCCTGGGTCCTTATGTCATGTGTGTGTTTTGCATCAATTCAACTAAAGGTGATTTTCATTGTCACTGACTCTTGGGAGTGTGTCTTTTTGTTATGTCTAGGTTCCCCTAGACTGGGGTGTAACATAAACTCTTGATAGCCGGTAAACATATACAAAAACAGCTTTTGCTGCTCAAGGGCACCACGGCAGGGCCCAGGAGGTGAACTGGGACCTCTGCGAGTGACTGAGTCACTGCCGGGACGAGACTGGAGTCATTAAAGATGGAATAAACTGACTTGCACAAACTTTTCACAAAGTGAGTTTGTCCTCGTCATGTGATGACTCCACAGCATGTAGACACATCTGTGTAGCTCATTAGCTTACTCATCCAAGACGTCCTTTTAGTTCTCCAGATGAGGACGCTGATGTTTGTATATCTTCTGCATAATGTGGAATTCTTCAACACTGATGAAATGTCAGAGCACCACCATTTTGGAGGTTATACAAATTGAATGAAGTGAATTGTGAATATAAATGAATATGAATGATGTGGTCTAAAAGTTTCTGAAAAGTGTATCGATGAGCAGAATCAGAACCGTTTGGACCCACTCAGCATCTGTTCTATAAATACTCACCGGCTCTATTTTAGCCTGAGCTGTGGTGCAGTGTCTCCTTCATCTCTCCTTTAGTCTTTCCAGTAGAAAATGGAATGCAAGCATTCTCAACTTCTTCTACTGGGCTAAGGCACTTTATGTGAAATATAAATATGAAGTTTCATTAACTGGATTTTTATGCATTTAAAGAACTACAACATACAGTAGCCGCAAATCTGAGATCCGTGTTCATAACTTCACTTTTAACACTTTTAACTCATTAATGTAGGAAATAGCAATACTTATATTTAAAACAGCCATCACATTTACCTACGTAGCTCACTAATGGTAAATCCACACATCAAGGAAAGATCACCAAATCAACAAAATCTGCAAGTAAACATAATTACTAATGAAATATAATACATTATTTCATTAAAACAGCTTTACAGCTCTTTTGCAATACATTATGTTATATTATGTATCACAAATCAAATGATCCATAGCCCTTTTCCCTGTGGACGTGCATCAGTGGACGTTTGAAGCCCCGCCCCCTGCAGCGTCACATCCTGCTGGGTTTGACCTTTGAACATAAGTGATATTTTGGAAATGAGTTCAATTCTAGTAGATATTACTTGTGATGATATGGGATTAAATGCATCATCTGTAAGAAACCATCCCTTATTCTATGTACTACACTTCCATAAAGGAAATACATCTCATTATTCAGAGCTAATTATCGATGTTAAACACACTTTATCTAGCAAGAACATGTCAAAGGGCTGTGATGAACTTATTTGTTAGGACTGTAGTAGATGCTTGTTCACAAACACAGGCATGGAGAGCACACCTGCTTTTTCCTTTGATAAGAAGCTGTATTCATGTTTATGGTCATTTTCCTTAGCAGTGCTAGAGTGTCAGTGCGGGTCTCACTTGCTTCAGGGCTGAAACATGTGGCAGACTCAACATCTTGAACAAACATGCAGTATTTTGTTCTGAAAAACAACCCTGCAGCTCCCTTCCTGCCACCATCACCTTCTACCTTTTTGTATCTCTCTTCTAGCAAAGTATTGACAGAATGTGTGTGTTACCTGGATGCTGTGTTGCTTTCTGCTTGAAACTGGTCTGGTCTGGTTAAACCAGCTGTGCTGTCCTCTAGTGACCTGACAGGCATCGACAAAAAGACTGTTGTGTAACTGCAGCTGCAGTGCTGCTATCCAACACTGATTCACAGCTGTCTGATCTACATATCAAATGCTTGTGACAGAGAAAGAAAGAGAGAGTCAAAACAAAGAAGTACACTGACTTTAGCACGTCAGCATCCCATTATATACAAGCCTGTGTCACACATCAAGTAGAGCAGATGGGGGTACAGTATGTGGCACTATGGGAAGCCAAAAAGGACACCATTAGAATGGCCCAAGTTATATTATTTCATGAAGCATTTAGCCAGACCTACAGTCCTGTTGATGGTAATCTGCATACAATTACCAAGCCCCCACTCAGCTGTCAATCACAGCTGTCAATCATGACGGCTCAGACCCTTTTCATAGCTCTTTCCCTCACCCAACGCAAAACACAAACACCTTTCTGAAAACTGAAACTAATTAGAACAGAGCTCAACCACGGCTCATCCTGAGTACTGGAAACAGATATGGGGCTTGATGCATTTATGTTTTCCAAAATGTGCATGAACATGACCTGAGAGGTGACAGGGGCGGGTTTGGAGGATTGGGGGCCTCAGAGGCAGGGGGCCTTTTAATCCTTTTTTGTTTTTTAAAACTCTTTCTCTAATTGAGAATATTATTGGCGGTGGTCGAAGAATTTGGGTCTGGTACTTAAATAAAACTATTTACAGATGTCCTGCCGGTCATAAGAATCTGTATCAGAGCCAACCCTGGAAATGTTGGACCCCGATACAATGGTCGTAGGATTGGTTGCAGCTTAAAAAGACCTATCAAACTCCAGTCCTTTCTTTACTGAAATCTGTGGATTTGTCCCCCCCCCCCCCCCCCCCCCCCGCACTGCTCCACACTGCAGCATTGTGCCGCATTAGCTTCTACGAAAGGAGAGCGTGTGAATGAGAAAAACGATTTAGTCCTTGACTGTTTGGTTGGCTAAACACACTGAATGTGCCATGTCATTATGTGGCAGTCATCACTCTCTCATGTTAAAGAGAGGCAGGTCATATCAACTGCTGCGAATTAACAGAGAGCATCTCCATTATATTATTTTCTATTTGTCTGTAAGGTCCCAATCCACTTCCAAGACATTTCTCCCAGGAGTACTGGTGCTCTTTGATGGCAGACCAGATTACATCTTGGCTGTGGTCGGGTTTGTTTGCTGTCTGCAGCCGGTGCATGTACTCCGTCAAAGTTTATTTATGGAGGTAAAAATACATCACTGTGTAACACAACTACAGCTGACATCGGACTGAATATTTCTCTACCTCCAACGCTTCTCTCCTCCAGCTCATCGCCTCACATCATACCAGGAGCTGCTTATTTTCTGATGTATTTTTCCTATTTTCTTCCTTAAAGGCCAGGTGCTTATCATGATATGTGTTAATGATGATCATCTAACATATGAGTGTATAAGGCAGGAAAAGGTTAGTGGCTAGCTAATAGCGATGATGTGTGTTGAGTTTAAGATGTAATCCGACTGCCTCCCTCATGGACTCTAAAGCAGTAATTACTGACCGACCATCACTGTCAATGATTATGGAGAAATGTCCTGCCTTATGATAACCAACGGTGCACAAGCATTGAGTAACAGGGGTGAGACTCATAGGCGGCGCCAGGGGGGCGCTAGGGGGTAGCCATAGCACCCCCTAAGCACCCCCAAGTAATGTATGTATTTTCTTTTTTTTATGTGTGAAATTCCTAATTTGAAAAATTATTGATTAGAAAATAATATGCTACAGTACAAGTACTTCTGGGTCTCTGTGTTTCATTCAAACTCTGCTCTGTGTGTGTGTGAGGCATGAGCCATTTTGTGTGCGTGCGCGAGCGAGCGAGAGAGAGAGAGAGAGCGTGCACCGGTACCGGAGATCGTTGTGGTTAGCATCTGGTGCTAGCTAGCTACGCTAACGGATATAAGGAGCTTGTTCAACAACAAGGTGGAGGGAGGACTCTCTCCTGTCAGAATGAGAGTCTCAGATAACCTCAGTGAGGTAAAGGACTCTCTCAGTGTTTAGATAGTTCACTTTAGTCTAAGTTATCTCAGTGGGTCTCAAACGGTTTGGTCACGATTCATGTAAATAAGTATTTCTGAGGCACACGTTTATATGATCATTATAGGTATAAAAAAATAAGAGAATAAATGAAAATCAGGTATGAAATACTATGACAGTAAAACAAGAATACAGTTTGAAAGGGGAGTGATTTGTAAAATATCCATAAAGAAAAAGTAAATCTGTTTCCAGTTCTGTTTCATATGGGTGTTGAGAGATGTATCCATAGATCTCTTCATGTTGCTCAAGTGCACCAGATTGATGCTCTTAACTTCAATATTAAAAAAAACTTCCCGGGAGCATGCCCCCGGACCCCCCTAGAGGAGGTTAGGCCCCCCCCCACTTAAAAAAAAAAGCACTTTACCTCTGCTTACACATATATGCCGTGAGCTGATTATCGAGCCTTCACAGCCCGTCCACACGGCGGCGTGCCGCGGAGCTTGCCGGCGGGGGGGGCTGAAACTCGACCAACAACCAATCACATGAATCTCCCGCCCCGGACACACAAGCACGCGGTTTGATTGGCTAGAGCTTGTACTGGCATATGATTTGATTGGCTGACGCTTCCGCCGAAGCTTCAAAAGTTGAACATTGCTCAACTTTTGCAGCGAGCAACGCTTTTGAAGCTACGCTTCGCTCCCACAATGCAGTTCGGCGTGACGTCACCCCATTCAAAGTGAATGGGCAGAAGCGTTGAAGCTTCAACGCACGCCGCTGTGTGGACTGGCCGTCACTGTAACAGTCGCGGGTACACTGTGTATTTGTGTGGGGAGTGTTGCAGTAGAACATTAATGGGAAACCCTACATGTTTGAGCACCCTCTATGAAACATCAAGCTACCCCACAGCACCCCAAAAGAAAATCTCTGGCGCCGCCACTGGTGAGACTGGTTCATTCCTCAGAAGCTCACATGCTGTATGTGGAGAGCTTTGCTGCTCCTTTGTATCTCCACACAGTTGGCGTGGCTGAGGGGAAAGACACTGATCTGAGATGAGAGGAATCTCCTCAATAGCTTAAAGTGGCGATTGACTGCATTTTGCTTTAACTGATCATCATGAATAATAATTTGATTGCACAAGGTAAAATCATGTAATAGCCATAAAATAATGACACCATCACGAAATGTTAATCCACTCCGAACTCCAGAACATTGCATTACTCTACTGAAATACGGCTTTTAAAAACAGGAAATGACATGATATTAGGATATTCAATTCTAAGCCCATATCCAGTGTCACATCCCAATACTGACATCATAT
This sequence comes from Lindbergichthys nudifrons, assembly GCA_943590975.1. Taxonomy (NCBI): domain Eukaryota; kingdom Metazoa; phylum Chordata; class Actinopteri; order Perciformes; family Nototheniidae; genus Lindbergichthys; species Lindbergichthys nudifrons. Next base: position 161,938 of record CALSBW010024926.1, read on the forward strand.
TGATATGTATTGCCAGCCTTGCTTTATAACAGCACAGAGATCAGGACTGACAGATATGACATGTTGCAGTTTGTATGGAAACAGTGCAGTGAGCCATGTGTTGAGAGCTCTCTGTTAATACTCTCATATTGATTTGTTTCAGTATTTCATTATAAATATGAATTTAATAAATGAATAAGTATTTCTGTTCCTGCGTGCTTCACCATGCTGTAGCATTCTGTTCACTTTGTTGTGAAAATGCTTCCGGTTGAAATGGTAAAAACCAACGGTGCTCCTTGTATGCATGCATGAGCAAAGAGCTTCATAAGAGATGATCAGCATGATCCAGATATCTCTCAGAGCTCTGCTGTTCTGATTCAGTAAGACTAGTGATGGTGAGTCAGACGTCTTTGTTGTCCCAACATTTTCTCATGTTTCTTTTATTCTGTTTTTAGGAAACTAAGATATGGTAAAAACTAACATTTGTGAGTGAGGCCCACACAATGTGTTCATATTCATACACCTGCACATGCTTGTACATACTAACAATGACATATTGTTTATGTTTGCTAATCTGTTTAGCTTCCTGTCCTTGTTATAGCAGCAATATGTCTATTTACAGCTTCCTCTACATGTTCACACACACTGAGACACCCGTTGCATATCCTGTGGCCAATCATTCAGAACATTTCAGTTACAAACCGAAGCTGTGTACACTTCTGGGGAATGCTGGACAGGCACTTTCACTGGTCAATAAACTGAAATTGCAAATTATATTCGTGGTGATTTTTACCAGGTCCAGTAGTCCTGAACTGAGCTGCACAAGATGAACAATTGAATACTATACAACATTTAAGCTTCGGATGAACTAAATATGAATGTATTAAGTGTAACCTCTGCTGAATGTGGAGGAACATCCCTGAGTGTTTGAGCAGCTTTTCACTAGAAAGGAAGAGGCTGTGATATGTAACTGATGCTAACCCTGCTGCAAGAGAGATAGTGTGTGTGTGTGTGTGTGTGTGTGTGTGTGTGTGTGTGTGTGTGTGTTTTTAAAGGCTTAAGGTGTTTCAAACCGGTATAGAAACAGGTATGTGTTCTCGGGGTTTTTCTCGCTTCTGGAAAATCTGGTTCCGACTCGATGTGACTGCCTCACTGCGGTTCATGGGTCTGGATCGACACTGATAGTTATGATGGTCTCTAGGTCTGCTAACAGCACGGTGTGAGCCCCCCCCCCGGCCCTGCCTGAGTCGGTGCTGATGAGGGTCGACACGGACCCGAGCCCCGCACCGAGTCACATGACAGGGATCAGACCCTGCGCGAGACACGGAGCTAAAGCAGCGGCACTTACCAGGGATCAGGAGACAGCAGGCGGACCGGAGAACAGATCCCGGGACAAGAGGACCGACCGACCGACCGACCGAGCGCAGCAGCTCCGGGTGTGTGTGTGTGTGTGTGTTTACAGTGTGTAGTCTACTGCCAGGCCTGTCTCTGAGGGGGAGGGGCTTATTCTCTCTCCTGTTCCCTGTCAGAGAGTCACTCCTCTTTCCTTTATGTAATAATAACGTATATGGTAATACACAAGTTATTGCACACCATCACGCTGGTCCTGTTGCTTTCCAGTCCACCGGCGTTAGGACTGGAGGGGGGGATGTTTTGTTGAGATGTTTGTTCAAGCTCGAAAAAGGTGTGTTCACAACACTCAACACTCAACAGTATTTTGCAAATGTGTATAATAGATGTCATAACATAAGGGTCATGCAAAAAGGCTATTCATATTTAATTTAGACAGAGAGAGAGAAAGAGCGAGAGAGAGTTCCTTGTAAAAAAAAAGAAAGAAAAAAGTTCTTGCTAATGTTTAAAATGCTGCGGTTTGTTTATATCAGGAGTATCCAAACTACGGCCCGGTGGCCAAATGCGGCCCTCTGACCATTTTGAATCGGCCCTCAGCAAATTAAAAAAGTATAATGAAATATGGCCTACAAATGACATTTCTGCTTGTCTTATATTGTACTTCTAATATATGTTCAAATATATTACACAGTATTCATGTGTTAATAAGCCCAATTTTCAAATAAATTCAGTCAATTAAAGTTAACATTTTTTTCTAACAAATCTAAGTTCATAGAAATAAGCCCCATAACACATTTACATAACAACCTTGAAATATACCCTTCATATTTCCTCTTATCAGCAATCTGAAGCTTCTGTTTTAAGGAATGAGCCGCCGACACAATAAATGAAACCCTATGGGGAGCTTTGAGGTTGTTTTTTCAAGTATCAAGAATAGTTTACCTACATTTGATGGATTTGTCTAACTTCTAACTTAACTTCTGAGGCAATATACCTCTAGTGAGTGGCCCAGCCCTTTGTATGTTTTTCTGAATGTGGCCCTCGTGAAAAAACACCCTGGTTTATATGTATGTATTTGTGTATATATGTTGCAACTATACAGAGCTTTAGCAATACTGTATGTTACTATGGTCATGACTCATGCTAATAAAGCTATTGAATTGAAAGAGAGAGATGGCTCTCCTGTGCAGACGGAGGTCCTCCCCCAGGGGGCAGCCCTTCTCTTTCTTTGGTTCCTGTACTGAAACTTTGGGGCACTAATTGTAATATTCATTTTCAATAATGGTGATTTTTAACAATGATTATATTTATCCAATCTTATTGTTGAAATGTTCATTTAAATTATCTGAAAACAATATGCCAAGTTTGAGCTCATGGCATCACAGTATCCACTGAGCTATTCAAAGATTACGTAAAATATAAAGAATAATGTATTTAGTATGACAAAGTTTGACATAATTATAGCCCATTCTGACGGCATTACATTTCCGCCTATGATTCATGTGTGTCAAAGTGTTAATATGACAAAGATGGTCAATTGTATTGATATAATCTTTTTTTCCAGAGATACATGTGATGCGGCCAACATCGCCCCTTCAGAGGAGCCTACATTGTCACTCTTTCGCTTTTTTCTACCTAAAGCAAGGGGTGGGGGGTTGTTCCTCTATTTAATGTATGACATGCTCTCGTTTAGTATTCATAAATACATATTTTGTAAGTAAAGAATACATATCAGAGCCACAGATATGCTCAGTGAATATTAATGACCAGTGCTGCTGGTGAAGGAGTTCATGCAGCATGGGACTCTGGAGCTTCTTTAGGTGAGAAAGGGTTCTAATACAGTAAAGATAGAGCACGTCATGTAGTTTGCACACAAAGTATGAAATCAAAAATGTGTGCAACAGACATTGACTATAAAGTTAAAGACAATATTTTCATATCTGTTTTGTAAGATATAAACAACAAGATTTGTATGAAAAAGTGTGTCTTTTGAAAACTGTAAAGGATCAGTGACCCGTAGCTGGATCAGAGGACATGTGGCTGAACACACACCTGATGGCATGCTCACAGATCCGTCGCCCTGAGCAACACACACCGCCAGCATGGGATCCAGAAGAGTCTCCATATCCAACAGATATACTTCACTAATATGTGTCTGTGTCATACGAGCTGTAACATTGATGAGTTTCCTGCACGCGCACAGTTTGTTATTATTCTTATTATCTCGTAATTACAGCTTCTGTCAAGCATTAAACTCACAAATCTGCTTCTGAAGTCAAAGAAGACAAAAATACTTTAAAAATATGCAATTGAGTTTCTTCCAAATACTAACTTCATGACCAACTTGTAGGGTATGTGTTCTGCAACACTTTATTTAACATTATACAAAGGTTACTGTTCAAACATCAAACGTTCTCATTACAAACCTGGAGAACTTCCATTTCCTATAAATATCTTTATGTTCAAGAATGCATAAATCTAGTTAAAAAATAAATTATTCGAAATTCCTGAAAAAAAAGTCCCTTATAAACTATATTTATTTTTTGTTTCCGTCTTGAATTTAGTAAATTGTTTCATTCTACTTATTTAGCAAACTGAACTCCTAACAGGATCTATGAATGGGAACATGTGGGGTGGGGGGCTCAGCGTTCAAACTGCTACCACAAGCAGACTCAGGGGGAAGGGTCCGCTCAGATGGCAGGGGGGTGGAGGTCACCTTCCACAGCTCCTGAAAAGAGGAAAACATGTCACTTCTATTTTTCTGTGTTTTCTTTTTCATTTTCTAGTTCATGTTCAAAAAGTACATTGTTCTCCCAGTAAAGAAAAAGCGTTATTCTTGCTTTATTCTGTTCCTACTTTGTTTGGACCAGCGGGAGATTCGGGTACACAAGTATTCATTGTTGTTTGTGTATTTATGATGTTTAAAACAAACAAGGTATCTACCACGACTATTTAAATGGGTAAACGTCTTTCAGACTACTACGTTGGGATGGCGGAGAAATGCTCTCCACAGACCCATGCTCACAGCGTTATAAACCTTTTTCTTACTCAATATCAAGCCACACTTAGTTTTTACTTCGGCTGTGAGTGTTTGTGTGCTCAGGATGAGTTTAGCTTGTTCTCGCTGTATCGCCGACACGGAAGCCTGTCTGCTCCTCGCAGCAACGAGCCTCTCAACGTCGCGACCAATCAGAGCACACTGGGCTCACAGGGAGGGGGGGGGGCAGGAGCTCCAACAAGCCGTTTAGGACAGAGAGTGAATACACATACTTTACAGAGATGCTGTATGAGAAACCAATGTGAGTTTGGAAAGTTGCACAGTATAAATCTATTTTAGTATACCTCAACAATAGAATTATGATCAGTGGAAATGGCCATGACATGGGCCCTTTAAAGAGCAGAAAGTACTGTGGTAACATGGAGAAACCCCCCACCCTGTGTATGGGGTCAGATCAGTCTCAAAAATAAATAAATGCACACAGAAAGATACACAAATGTAATTCCGGATTTATATATAAATGTCTCCATATCCATACACATATTCTTCAATGCACACACAAAAACGTATTATTTTATAAATGTAAAAAAGTTTAACAAATATATTTCTGATCCACACACAAACATATTTGAGTATTGTTACATTTATATAAAAAACGCTTTCTGTGTGTGAATCTCTCTGCATTTGGGTGTGAATTTTTGAGACTCCCCTGACGCCGGTAGATTCACACATACATTTTTTTTAAGAGGCGAGTGTCTTCGGCCAATCCCCTTTTCCACCAAACCGGTTCCGGTTCAAGATCCGTTCTTGTGCTTTTCTGGTGCTTAACTGGTCCTTCTCTGTAGCACCACTTGTGTTTCCACCGCTCAGAGCCCGACTGGTGCTGCGTCATGACATACGTCGCTGATTTTCTCCCCAACGCCGCCTACAACAACAATGGGTGACTGCGTCGACTCGATGATCGTGTTGCTTTTAATCATACGGAGCCAGATACAATTAAATAACTACTTCTCAACCCTTATACTTTTCGTGGTTCATTTAGCGGCCGCTGGAAAGTATTCACTGTCTGACTGTCACACAAGCAGCTGATACATATCC
>CALSBW010024926.1:227998-251618 GCA_943590975.1 Lindbergichthys nudifrons
CTCAGAGCTGGTGATTACTTCAGTTTATTTCCTGCGTTTCAATGGAGAACATAAAAAGGACCCGTGAGCTGCGTTCCTCAAGAGATCTCTTTTACAAAATAAGTGTCCAATAATCAACAACAAAACATCAATGATCGTATAGTGGTAGTATTTTCATAAGCAATGTGAAACATTAAACATAAACAAACTGGTGTGCAAAACTCACATACCTGCGTTTCAATGGACAGCAATATTACAAAGGACACGTGAGCTGCGTTCTGTAGGAAAAATAGCACCACGCTCACATTAGTTTATTAGCTCAGATTATCTTATTAGCTCAGATTAGCTATTGATGATCACGTTGATAAATCATATAAAACAAATAGCCAATCACACAAAAAACATGTTGCTGTGAGCATTAAACGACTAACATTAAACTAAACAAACACAACAGAACGTTATTGTCCTAATAAAATAAAAACATGCATTTTGTCCACCGACATAATACAATAGCACCTTACCCTCAAGAGATCCTCACGCGCTATGAGAATCTCCCACAATCCATTGCCGTAACAAAGCTACAGTAGACCCAGCTTGACGTTTCATAGAGGGTGCTCGAGGGCGCTACAGTGAAGTTACAATGAAGGCTCGATAATCAGCTCACGGCATATAGGTGTAAGCAGGGGTGCTATTTTTATAAGTGGGGGGTGGACCTAACATCCTCTAGGGGGGTCCGGGGGCATGCTCCTCCGGGAAGATTTATTTTTAAATATTGAAGTTAAAAGCATCAATCTGGTGCACTTTGAGAGCAACATGAAGAGATCTATGGATACATCTCTCAACATCCATATGAAACAGAACTGGAAACAGATTTACTTTTTCTTTATGGATATTTTACTAATCACTCCCCTTTTAAACTCTATTCTTGTTTTACTGTCATATAGTATTTCAGACCTCTTTTTCATTTATTCTCTTGTTTTTTTTATAATGATTGGTATGGCTTGGAAATAATCTTTTACATAATAATTAAATTCACTGAACACGGAAATTACAATCCTGCCGTCCTCTCTAATGTCACGATGAGGTTCAGGTAAAGCACGGTTAATGTATTATATTCAGGGGTTACTCAGATGAGTACCAGGAGACAGCATTTGGTACTCACCCCACACGAGGCGTGGTCCTCCTCAGTGTCTCCTTCACTGTCCTCTATGTACACTTCTTGCATGCTAGATGATGAAGATGATGAAGATGCACCTCCCTGTCTCTTTTTAAGCCTCCGATTTGCTTTCTCCAAAACTTGTGGCCAAAACTGTGAAGTCCTTGCATTTCCTGAGGCCAAGTTGAAGGATCAAATACTAAGAAATGATCACATGACTTGAAGTCATATCTGATTTCAGAGGTGGGAAGTTACTAAGTACACTTATTCAAGTACTGTACTTAGGTACAATTTTGAGATACTTGTACTTTACTTGACTTTGATGCTACTTCTCCTCCACTACAGTTCAGAGGTAAATGGTGTACTTTTACTCCATTACATGTATTGAATACATTTAGTTACTTCACAGATGTGGATTAATGATGTATATAATCAAGTCTTAAATAAGACTTTAGTTCCACCAGATTGATGCATTTAACTTCAACATTTAAAAACAAATCTTCCCGGGGGTGCATGCCCCCGGACCCCCCTAGAGGAGGTTAGGTCCACCCCCAAATAAAGCAGGTTAAAATAATTAAATTGAATACATTTTATTTTAGTAAACACTGAAAACGGGTCCCACAGACCCAAACAGCACACAAAGGTTAAAGGTAAGCATATCATAATGTTAAAATGTGCTAAATATATACACTGCAAAAAAAGAGTAAAACTCACTATCATCACAATGAAACACGTCCAGAAGAATGTCATGCAAAGCTGCAAAGCTGCAAAGCTGCCTGCCTTCCTTCGACTCTCCCTGAACTGCCTGAGCTTTTTAATGTTCAATGTTAACCATTTGTGCAGATAGCATTAAGTAGAAAAGATCGCCGATGCTAATGTAGCGTTAGCACCCGGTGGAGGGGGCAGTAGTTTACTCTTCAAATGTTTCACGAAATACTTACCATCATGACTACTCTTACTGTTTAACATTTTGGTTTACTTCATGTTAAGGCTAATAAAAATGACAAGGCTAAGTAATGTAATGTAATGCTAACTAACGTGCTCACTACTAGCTAGGTAGCTAACTTGACTATGTTCCATGCACAACATGTATTACCTGATATGTTTGATCCAGCGACTCCTGGTCCTTTCATCAGACGGGAAGCGATAGAACGAGCAAGAGGTATGATTACTGTTGTGATTACAACCTGGTACAAAGCACACAGGCATCTTGTAAAAGTTAATTTATTTGAGCAATCTCTTATATTTATTGGAGGGAATAAATCAGTTATGACATCTTCTTCTTCTTCTTTGCTTTAATTGCAAGTCGCAACCACTTGGAGCATTATCGCCTATGACATCACTTACGCGACCCAGAATGGGATCTGGGATTTGTAGTCTTTCTAGTTGCGTATTTTTCATAGTCTTATATTTCAACAGTTTTACGACATACTGTGACTTTTTTGACATGGAAATGATTTGTTAAGATTGACAAACATCATATGTGTAATTCGTGGCACAATTCAAACGGAATCAAAAGATACGTTTTCTCTGTCCATTGACTTCAATGTATAATTTTTCCGAAATAAGGTCCAATGGAGGCTCCCGGAAGGGGAGGGACTTCACCTCTCTATACATAGTAGGCTTGTTTGAGACGAGCTGCGGCTCGCCTCGAAAGTAGACGAGAATAGCCGATCGCAGCCGGGGGAGGTCTCAAAAAGCTCGCCTGAAGTCGGACAGCTCGGAGTCGGCTTCTTCTTCTTCTTCTCTCGGTTTTTTGGCGGATTGCAAACAACTTTAAGGTGCATACCGCCACCTCCGGAGTCGGCTTGCATTTATAAAGAATGCACAAATGTGTTTAATCGTTAATGTCAGATATGTACTAAGTAAATACATTTGTTCCTGCTCAAGATTAGATTCAACTTTATTGTTATTGCACAGATTACAGGTACTGAGACAACGAAATGCAGTTTAGCTTCTAACCAGGAGTGCAACAAGCAGTAAAGTGAAAAGTGATGTACACAATCTACAGAATAAAATATAGAATGAATTGAATGATGAATAAACAGTGAGGGGTATGAATACACTAGATATACACAGTAGCCTAGCCTAGTATGAACAGTGTGTATGAATATGCTAAGATATATAAAGTATGAAAACGGTAAGCAGTGCAAGTATAGTATAAAATATATAGATATTAATGTCATGATGATAAACATTGTGGAACAATGATGAAAAATGTGAATGGAAGTGGCGACGTAAAACTGACACAAAACAACAACAAACTTTTGCCGAGCCAATGGAGAGCTTCATCTCCAGCACGGGGTGAAACCCACCAATGAGCGCTCAGCTCGAGATACCAGCGAGTCGTTTCCCATCAAACATTTAGCTTCTGCAGCTCGTGGAGAGAAACTGCTCCACCTCGCCGCCATGGATGTATAATAAGAACGCTCGCCGCGCCTCGCTCTCAAGTCTGCGGGCGTCTATAGAGGTTTCTCAATACTCTAATTTCCCCTCCTCGACTCCTCGACTCCTCGGTCCTCCGGTAGTGACCCGGAAATGGATTTCAGCGCCAGGACATCTAATTTCTCTAAATGCACATTGAGGACCGAGGCCGTTTCTCAATCTCGAGGATGCTGGCTTGGTAGTCGCGTACTTCCAAGTCACTTCCTTCAGAAACGAAGCAAGTATGCTTCCAAGCCACGGCTTCGGAAAACGAAGAGTGGAACAGGCTAACAAGTGTGCAGGTGTGCGTCATATGAGAGGCCCCGCCTTACATTTTCCGCCACAGATTTGGGGAAATTGGTCTGTGCGCAAAGCATTGTGGGGATTTTAAGGACGCGAAGTCTACCCATGTGCAGCCTCGAAATTTCCCCCCTCGGTGGACTTCCAAGTATGCTGGACATTGGAACGGTCCTGCTGCGCCACTTGATGACGTAGCATCCTTGAAATATTGGCTTGGAAGCCAATATCCTCGCGATTGAGAAATGGCCTAAGTCTCGAGGATAGGAGTCGAGGAGGGGAAATTAGAGTATTGAGAAACCTCTTTTGTCCCGCGAGATTTCAACGTCTCATGTAGGCGAGCCTCCAGAGCAAGTCGGACAAAATGACTAACCATCATGCAACGTACTAGCAAGACGGCGATCGCAATTGCGCAGGTCTGCGTCGGTCTCGCTCGTCTCAAACAAGCCTAATTTTTCCGAAATAAGGTCCCATGGGGCGGAAGTAGAAGGGCGGGACCTTGGGGCACTGCCACTCCAACATCCAATCACAGAGCTTGAGGACTAATCACGGGGTTTGTCAAGCAAAGCGGACTGGTGTAGTCCCAAACAATAGTTGAGGATCATGGGTAGTGTAGTGTCTTCTGCCATCCTAAACTCTGAAAAAACTATTTGTTTCTCCGAATCGAAGGGGAAAAACACAAAAGCATTCTACACAATTTAAATCAATCAATGTTGTGTAATTAGGTATAATGTGGTGTTTTTGATTTGATGAGTACTGCAGATATCACTGTAAAATCAATCGACAGTAAGGAGAATACTTAATTCCGGGTGTAAAATTCTCTAAAGCAACTACTGTGGCCAGAAAACGTGAGATCGTAACATTCTTTTCTCTTTGTATCGTATAGTATCCTAATAATAATAAAGGCCAGCAAGATTGTTCGAATTAATAGCAGCCCCGTGCGTGGTCGGGCGCATTGTAGGAAAGCAAGACAATAAATGGCAAAGATATGTAGAAAATAAACGTATTTGAGTTACGTCCAAAACAAACGTAAATAGCCTCGTTCACACCGGAGTACTTTTCCCCGTACTTTTCGCGTTTAGTTCCGTTAGTACCCCTTATGTCGCGTTCCCACCAAAAAGAGTACTTCAAGCCGGGAACTTTTACCCCCATTTTTAGTGAGAGATGGTACTTTCCTGGGGGAAAAAAGTGCCCCAGTTCTGATTGGCTGGGCGAATTGCAAACCACGCCCCGTAAAACTCTGAAATGTTTTGTAGAGCTGCCATTTTATTATCCTCGCATTAGCATTATTAGCATTAGCATTCGCCCAGCGCACAAACGCAGAGAGACTAACTTATGGCAACACAAAATAAAACATGGGAGCGGTGGAGATGAGGAGGTGTCGGCGTTCTGGCACTAAGTACGGCAAAGTACTTGGTGTGAACGCGGCTATTGAGAACGCAGTTTAGTTCTGTGGGAACGTCATTTTGAGGAGACAGGGTTGCTATAGCTTATGTGCATATGACATTAAAAGCTTTGAATCTTTGAATCTTGAATCTATAACTTAAAAGCATGAAAGATCATTTAGAAATGAATAGTAATCCTGGCAGACATCTGATTGGACCCCAAAAATAACACTTAAATGATTAAATGTTAAAGGATTTTCAAACAGTATCTTTTAGATAGTAGGTACATGTACAAAGAACTGTGTAGTATGAACTAGAAATCATTAAAGGTTAAATGAGTGCATTTTCATTTTTGTAATCACTGCAGCCTTGGAACACAGTTGGCAGAAGACTCATCGAGATACAAAGTACATTTTTATCTTAGTTTTACAGTCGTTGAACAAGAAAGAATACAATGGAAATACAGAAAAGCAAATGTACTTCAAATATAAGGACATTATAAGCATTGCAGGACATAAACAATGCAAAGATATTAGAAAATAAAACAGATGTTGAAACTAAATGTGGTCAGGGGTCTCTACGGGTCAAGAGATTAGGCAACATTAAAATCTGATCTCTTTATTGCTTGAACCGCTGTAAATACAGCCTACAGAAGAATCCAAAACACAGACATTGAAGCACAATCACTCCAGTCAATCTGAAGAAAGGCACCAAAACTACAGGAAGGATGCTCCTCTGAAGAGATCTGCAGAGGAGCAGTGAGTGAGTCAGAAGTACTTCAAAGTCAGAAAACAAAGATGATAATAATGACAATACAGTACCAAGTCAAAATGACACTACTTTACATATTGGTGCAACACTCTAAAGACATATTTGATAAACATAAAAGTTCAGAGACATTTAACACTGGTGTTTTATACAAAAATATATATCAAACACATCAATAAACTGCAAGCTCAAAATAAGGACTGTCTCCATCTGAGAGAGGAGGGGACAGAATGACCAGCATGTGTGAGACAGGGACTGTTTGACACTTTGACTTGCATACTGTACCTCCAAATACACACGTGTAACAAGGGACATACCTGTAGATTTGTTAACTGTAAGACGGGCCTGTATCTCAAGTACTCAAATCCTCCTCCTCCTCTTTCATCTTTAACAGAGCTTCTGAGTGAAGGGCTGCCTCACAACATTTAACAACTCCAATTCTTTACAGTAAAGGGGTTTCTGTGAAAGGCTGTGGGACTTTTAACAAGTGATGATACGGATTGTTTTATAGGAAATGTAGGATCCAGTGTTTTTGGGAGCATGACATATATTTGGGTCAAAGAGTCAAGATGGCTCTGCCTCTGCCTAAAAAAGCTGATCTGGAAATGGTCCGTGTTCAGGAGCAGCTGTGTTTTCCATGTTTACTGCAGAGAACATTTCTGTTTGGCTTTTTCCTTGTGTAAGCATGACAGAAGTACACTTCACAGTGAACTCAAGAGCACATCAACATGTGTCTCTTTGATTATATCGTTTTGTACGTCACAAAATTGGCAAAAGATATTTACTCTCAATATATAGATTTGCAGCAGAGCTGTAAATATGATATGATCAAGGGAGATAACGGGAAACCAGGATATTTAAGTGTGTTAGGTATTTGCAGTACCTAACACTGCCGAATATAACACTTACATATTTACATTTTAAAATGTAAAAGATTATAAAGAAAATGTAAAATGATAGTGACTTCTTTTTATTAATATGGAAAAATGAAGATGAAATGGAGAAGTTTGAATTAAAAGCATTTAAAATAAGCGATGGTGGAAGAGAAAGGTTTAATGTGAAATGATTTGGATGCTGTAGGTTTACGGCAGGTACTTCTGTAGAACTGTGTGACGATATGCAGGAAATCTAAGTATCTTAATGTCAAGGCAACCCTTAAACAAAAGCGTGTCCACATCAGAGCCAGATAAAAAGCAGGAAGAAAATAAAAGAATACACAGGAGACTGAAGCCACGCTGGCTCTGAGACCATCCTGGGCACAGTGGTGCTTTGAGCTGAAGAGAAACATCAACATGCTAACATGTCCCATTTGCTTATTAGCACAGGAGCTGAGGTTTAGGGCATTTGGTTAGATCAAAGTATTGATTCAATTCAAAATGCTGAGAGTGGTGCTAAAGCAATGTCAGCAGGTCTCCAAAAGGATTTCAAATCATCCTGAGTGGGACATGGCTTCTTTAATAGTTGCTGAGATGTTTCAGTCCAGACCAAAGCAGCTAACCAACACGGGCTGAACCCAGATGCTAACATGGCTAAAAACATCTCAATAATGAGCAAACGGTGAACCTTTTGGCATTCCCCGTCACAAACATAAAGCCTCTTCATGAACACTGGAGATGTCTGGATGAAGCAACTAACTGTGCATTCACACTGTCAACATCTTTAACCTGATACTGAGGAACTATCATTGGTCACCACATCAAACCGTGGAACATAACTATTCTCTCATACTGTATTTCTATGCAACCTTTTCTATCCCGTCTTAATTTGACTCATCTATTTACATCAGCTATTGCATATGCACGTTCTACCAAGACATAGTAGTCAGTTTGCTTATTGTTAACCCTGAAATGTTGAGAACCCCAAAGTTTGATGTTTTAAGAAATGTAGACCCTAATGTATAGTAGGGTCCCCAGCACATAGAAACTGCCGGATGCTGACCTGCATATGTTGGGCAGTTTGCGTAATTATTATAAGTTGCGTAAATTAGCATTGATAAGCATTTGCAGACAACAGTTTTAAAATGGCTTGGATGATTTGGGAGTGGTTTTGGAGGTTATTGAGGATGCTGAACATTCTGACATTTCCAGGATCAAAAATGGCAGTTTAACCAGAAAGTGGCCATATTAGTACTTTTTTATGAATTTTGGGTACCTAATCTTTAGGGGACTAAAACTGCCATTTTTGATCCCGAGAAATGGATTCAACATCCTCATTAACCTCCAAAACCACTCCAAAATGTGAAATAGCTATTGAATGCATATGCTAATTAATGCAACTTTGAATGCACCTTAGCATCCAGCAGTGTCTTTGTGCTGAGGATACATACTCTACATTTCCAGGTGCACAAGGCTTGCAACTAGAATATAGACTAGATTTGATCCTTGATGTCCATTTATGGCGAGCTCCCTGTACTTCTAGAACCTGTAACAGACCTCTGAGCTCTCAGTGAGCAGTGTGAACACACAGTCAGTCATGCACACAGCATTATTTCATCCCAACCACACCTTCAAAGTGAACAAAATACCTATGTGGTTATTTACATAGGTATTAAGGGGATGACGCTCTTCCCTTCATAGGAAACCAATGACATCTCCTGAGTACATCTACAAAAATAAATCAAATAAAGGAGTATCAGACGTATGGAAGTCCTGTTATGTGGGTGGCACCGTATGAAGAGAGAAGCGGGGAAATGAAGCAGATGTGTGTTAGACCCTGCAGGAGAGAAAGGTGGTCCGAGTCGCTCAGACAGAGAGGGAAACAAAGCTGTTGTACTGCTCAATGTTTCTCTTCAGGATGTCAGAGCAGGGGCCGAGCACTCGCTCAAACCGGGGCCGGTCCAGTTTAACACACTTGAGGGGGCCCAATGCAACAACAGTGGCAGCCCGGGGCCGGTTCATCAGCAGGGCGATCTCACCTGGAAGAGAGCAGTCATCAGGTTACACAGGCAAACTCAATGCTTAGAAGTAAATATATACTATATTTAAGGTATTATTGACTGTTTTCATCCACACTCGGCTTCTATCAGTCCACCCGATGAGACCGTGTCAGTATGTGGTCTTGGTGACAAAAAGCTGGTACACGTCTGATTTACCAAAGTAGTCTGAGGGTCCCAGTCTGCCGACCTCCACAAACTCCTCGTCCTCGGAGCGCCTCTGCAGCACCGCGGCTGTACCCTGAGAGCACAACAGAGACCACTTACACCACACAACATTCACATCCAAGTCGCAGATGCACTGATTATAGAGCCCAATTTCTCCAGAGAAATCCAATGTAGCTGTTATCAAGCTAATGGTGGAATGCATGACAACATAGAAAATATTCTTTGGGGGGAAAAAAAGGGTTGGAGAGGCTGTGATGTGACAAGAATAGTTGTTTCATTTAAACTACTTTTGTTCACCCTAAAAGATATTGCATTTTTAAATTGCCACAGTAACTGTTTAATGACATTGGTGCTGTCTAAGTAATGGGAAATCAATTGTTGACAGAATTCACACTGAGGGGTTCAACACCAAAACAAGTGTCCTGCCAATCCATGCGCTGCGTGCGGATTGTTGCTACAGAAGGTGTTCCTACCTCCAGAATGATGAAGAACTCATCCCCAGGCTGACCCTGCACCACTATTTTCTGGCTGTCCTCAAAATGCACAGTCTCCAAGGCATCGGCCACCATCAGACGCTCCCACTTATCCAGAGACTCTGTCAGGAGCAACAGCAGGTCAGCAGCTCAGTGATATCTTCTTTTAAAAACAGGAAGCACTGCTTCAATCTGATAAGACACTACAGTTCTTACCTAGAATGGACACCTTGCTGAGGAACTCCTCATACATTTTGCGCTTTCTCAAAGTGCTTCCCTAAAAATAGAAATGGTGTCAGTTCCTGACGATCTGATCATGCTTGTGTCATTTCATTTGGGGCCTGGGACTGCAGCTCACCATCAGTATTCTCCTGTAGCTGTCTCTGTCGATGCCCCACAATTTGACGTCAGACTTGGCCCGGACTGAAGCTGCTCGAGGGGTCCCGTAGATCAGAGCCAGTTCCCCAAAGCTGCCCCCCTCCCCAATGCTGGTCACCCATTCATTGTTCACATATATCTAAATATATATATATATAAAAGATAAAGCAGAAATAGGTGAGCCGGTTTCTATTGATATCAATCATTGTATCTATAATATGATAATGATGGCTGATGAGGGCTAAGTTTGTCTATACTGCATCCACAACATTCATATGCCAGTTAAGTGATCAACATCTAGTTTTTCATTTCTTTTCCTGACATCAAAATATCACCAAAACCACGTTAAGGTATTTGATATTTAAGTATACATCAATTACAACTAGCTATACATACAATTTAACAACAAAAGAGAAAGGCCCCAAAAGATGACATCAGGGTACTTTCCCTCTATGCAAGGCCACGCCCCTTTTTGGGTGAAAACACTTGCTATCATTTTAATGGCTGTAAATACAGATTCTGACGTTTTCGGCAATCACATCAAAAAAGTAATACCGCGCCTTTTTTATCTACAAGGAGCCCAGTTATGATGGTCAGACGGACAAACAATTCACGGTTTAATTGAAATCAATAGGAGACGGATGACTGGTCAGTCTGCCGGTGGACGAGCGGCAGGCTAACACTGAAACTGTGATTTCTGAATCAGATCGTTTCTTTTACTGTCCTTTTTCTGTAGAGGAAGTAAAGAAATCGTAATGCAGGATTTTAGGCATGAAGAAAAGATGCCTTGTTTTCACTGGAAAGTGGGCGTGGCCTAATATTATCCAGGAGTGACCTAGTGCAGCTATAAGGATGAATTCTCTTTCGCTAAAGTTAAAGCTGTACAATTATATTCATATTTCTGTCCACTTGGGGGCAGCAGAACACCTGAAACATAACTCCACAGAGCAACCTCATTGTTAAATAAAGAAATTGTTGGTTTTAGTCTTGTTAGTACTCCAAACTTGTCCCTGTCTGAACCACTAAAGGACGTGGAGGTAAAGTCGTTTTTGAATACGTTAATACAATGACAGTTGGTTACGAAGTTCAAAAATGCACACAAAGTATAAGGAAGAGCTCTTACATCCATGTCTCCCTGGTCGATAACATAGAAGTTGTCCCCCTCATCACCTGCAACAGGAGCAATGCAGAGTCCTATGAATGAATGAACATAAAGAAACTTCTCCATATGTTATGCCTGTGTATAAAACGTACCTTGTTGGATGACTGTTTCTCCAGCAATGTAGTTGACAGAAAACATTGCGTCAAAAATGTCACTGGTGGGCAAAACAATACTCTGGTTAGATGGAGAGGCGTTAAGAAAGATTGAAAACTACCAATCTGAGTGGAGCCATTACCTCCTCTCATTGTCGTCCAGGTGTGCAAACAGCACATTCTTCTCCATGGCTTTAGACAACGACGCCATGCTCTTGTAGTCTTTTGGGATAACCTGGGGGGAGAAAGCTTCTTTAGATTTGGAATCAAGTCCAATATCAATATTCCTGACTTGCTCTTTAGTAGCTAAATGCTCCACTATGTTCTCTGCTCCGTTAACCTGCACGATGAGAACAGAGTTTTAGAGCCAGCTACTTTGCTAAAGTCTAGGCTTCATTCCTCAGTAGAGCGGAGTGTGTGGAGCTCTCTCGGTTGGTTCATCACATCACCCACTACACATGTTGTCAGTTCATAGAATACAAATATGGATTTGTGCAGCTTTGAAAACAGTATGAAGGTGTGTGAAATAAGAAAATGAAAGGAGCCACCACAGACCTTTCTGACATAGGAGGCGGCGTCCTCCTCAGTGTACACCTCGGCACTGATGGCTCCTCTCCGGTTCCGGCCCCTCACCACAGGGTTCATGGGCGGGGACACTTCGTCCTCGCGTGAGTCTGACCGCGAGCTCGACTTCCTCTGAGAAGACATCTGCTGGACCTCCTCCTGCTGGGCAACAGGTACACAGAACCATACATGTGACACTCAAGAATAATTAAATCCTCAGATTAAGGATGGGTATCGTCGTATTTTTTAACTTAGTTTTTATTTCAGAACCAACATACAGAACAAAAGGAGATCAACAAAAAAGCCGACATATTAAAGATAAGTACATAAACAAAACAAAAGTTGTGGCGGGACTCTTTTTAGAAATATTTCTGTCTGGATCCTTAGAGAATATGTTATTTGCTCCATCTGATAGAATTCCCTCACCTTCTCAGTCCATAAAGTGGATGTTGGGGGTCAGGTTTTATCCACTAAATTGTGATACATTGAATTGTTGCTGTAGGCAATATTTACCTCAATGCCTTCTGGTCGCACACCTAGCAGTGCCACCTTAGGGTCCTTTGTCAAATGTTGGTGGAACTCTTCATTTAGGGCCTCGAACACTTCACCCCAGAACTTTCTTGGTTTAGGGCACGACCAAAACACATGGGTATGGGTGCCTACTTGTGCACCACAACTTCTCCAGCATCCATCTGAGTTTGTTGGACTCATTTTAGCTACTATTTCTGCTGTCCTAAAAAATCTTGATCGATACGATACTTTAACGTTATTTTATCGGTTCTTTTTGTTATCTTTTAAGGGAAAAACAAATTGGAAACAGAATTAACTTTGCTTTATTTTATGTAAAATATTTTTTCTTGTGACAAATTATTAAAGACTAATGTGATGATGGAAATGCAAAACAAATGAAAAAAAGAATGAATAAGTGCAAAATAAAAAATGGTTACATTGAATAACCAACCCATGTTTGTAAGAGTTAGTTAACTCCCTGTGGGGGCTCTGGGCTGCCAGCAAACATGACACACCTGACGTGGTAACGTTACACGTAAATGGGGCACCAGAGCTACGAGTGATAGCAGTTATTTTCATAATCCGTCTGAATATGATGCCTTTTGGCCAGATGTTTGGACAGCTTATGACAAACAAGCATGATCTAAATCTGAAAGCTCGTTCTCTCCGTTTTGAATGTGTGGCCCTGGGGCCCACTCATTACCTGGTTTAGCAATCCCTGCCTTAGATGGGCCCTACATCCTGCATTCATGAATAGTTATATACGAGTTGAACCCCCACCTTCTCCAGTATGTCGAAGTGATCCCTGAGGAAGGCCAGGGGCCGGTCGGGCCGGGTGGTGCACAGCTGGATGATGCAGTCCTTGAGCAGCTTCTGGATGTTGTGCTTCTGGACATACTGCTCGCACTCTCGGAGGCTACGCTCCTCCTCACCGCTTGTGCTCGAGGCCATTTTTGTCTTGTGACCTGGAAGAAGAGGAGAAGGGAAAACAGAACGGATCAGGAAGCAGCATTCTGATATTGGGAATTATTTCGGAAACTGTGTTTTATTTTGACCTATGAACTTAAGGGGTATCCCAATTGAAAGTTACAAATAGCATGCCATGTTTATAGGGGACTGGCCCTTCCATACTTTCATTTCCTTTCATGTCTAAAAGATAAATCTTATTAAACATTATTTCACAGCTTCTCTGAAATATGTGTCCCATAAACCTTTCAAATGAGAAACATGCCATACTATGATTGATTCCTATCTTGAATAACAAGAACCATAATATGAATTATACTGACACACTTTGCTGGGTGATAAAAGCAATAAAGATGATTATCTAAAACAACTCAAACATTTGCTCAATGACTTTGTGTGATGTATGTGATGGAAGAATCATTCTTTATTGAAGCAGGTTAGGTATAAAGTGAATCAATTTGTGTTGATACAGAACGGTTTCGAGCCACAAAAATGTTTGGCATTAAAAACTTAACCTGTAGTAAAGATTGGAAGATGGACACTCATTTTGGAAAACATTGTCTACACACTGAAAAATAAAACGCAAAAAAGCTAGTGCGCTGATCCTCAGATCAGGGGGGCTGGGGAACACCGGTTCAATCCCACCCTGCAGTCAACATCTCACACGTAGATGCATTTGTAACGATAACATTTAAATAGATTCTAACAAATTGGTAAGATTTATTTTATTGTTCAAATGTAAGTACCTTGTAACCACATTTTTCTACTTTTACTTCAACATTTTGAGATTCTGAATCTGGAACTTTTACTGGAATTCTTGAGGTAGCCCTGATGCATTGCCTCATTAGAGAACTCCTTTTACCACGGTTATCAAACTATTCATCAGCAGGTTAGTTAAGGTGAGTATTTTCTCCTGGAACGCAGTCAATTCAGATAAATGACAGAATTACGTTGTTAAGGATTTCAATTGTATGCTAGTTTGTACATTTACTCAACTACATATTATTTAATACCTTCAGTTACTTTACAGATTTGGATTAATGATGTGAAATATAATCAACACTTAAATAAGACTTTAGTAACTTACTAGAGTAACATTTTGAATGCAGGGTTGCGGTCGAATAGTCCAAAAATCAGCTCCTAAGTTCTAACCCTATCGTCTATTCCTCTCCTCTGAGTGAAACGTCACAGGGTTAAGGGATAGTGGATAGGAGAATTCAAAAGGACTTAGGAGAAGAGACTGTGGTACTTTAGAGAATCGACTGCACTTTCACTATCCGACGTGTTTATGATGCGCCAGCGGAGGTCATAAATGTGCGCCTGCTGCTGTGGGGAAACTATGGAAACTACAGTTTTCTATACAGCGGACTACAACATGGATGTTTAATAAGAACGAGGGACTACTGTAAACTCATCTAGAGACTCTGCACCGTGCTCTGATGCTGTTGCTTTATGCTTTATGAACGGGGACAACAGAGAAACATATTCTTCATGACCAAAGTTGGAATTGAAATAAAAAAGGAAAGTGAAACTTATGCTCATCACCCTCTCCCTCCGGTCCACATTAATACAAATGATCCCAATACGTATGATTGTATGAAAAGATCTTAAAATCAATACAAATGTATTTATTATAAACGTTAGTCCTTAACATCTATCACTGTGTATATCACCATTCAAACATCTTTTCAAAGTTGAACAAACCCCACACAGCTCAGTAAAGACTGTGAAATGTTGACTTTATTTGATCATTTCAGTAAAAACTAACGTTCATATTTCTCTTTTTGATTATAATACTGATGAACGTTCAAAACAAAGCACTTTGGCAACTTACCACATACGTTTTAAAATGCTTAATAAGCACCGTAACTTTCCTGATATAATTTCTCGTTCATAATCGGTTGTTTCCGTGAACGGCCGAATGTTGTGTGACGGCAAATGCTGCAATATATACGCTTTTCAGCATACAAGATTAATTAAAGTGAAGCACAGTGCATATATCCCTTATATCCCTTCACAGAACGGATGCTTTTAAATAAGGTTTAATGAGATGATGGAATCAAAGCTGAACTGTATAACATAAAAAGGCACACATGCTGAAAACCCAACCCCAGAAGGGGGGTCTGGGGGGATTCTTAGGAGATTTTTAGAAATACTAACATATAAATACGCATTCTGGTACACTCTGAGATGAAAATAAATAAATCTATTACTACCCGACATATTAATAATATTTGATGCCATTGTTTGTTTTTCATTTTGTTCTGAAGCTGAACTTGCTGCTCCACACAGAGAGAAGAGCAAAGAGGAGATAGTCTGTGTGAATTACTTTAAATTGTGGGTAAGGGTAGATAGCCCCCATTGTTCTGTGACCTGTCAATCATCAAACCGGGGGTCATATTTCATTATCTGTTCATTTGTAGCTGAAGTTGTACCCATGGATGTATAAAGAATAGAGTGGCGAAGTCCCTCCCTTTCCGGTGGACCTCCATGGGACCTTATTTCGGAAAAATTATGTATTGAAGTCAATGGAGAGAGAAAGATTATCTTTCGATCCCGTTTGAATTGTGCCACGAATTACACATATGATGTTTGTCAATTTAAAAGATAATTTTGTAAGTCAAAAAAAAAAAAGATGTGTCGTAAAACTGTGAAGTAACACATTTGTTTGTGTGAAACGCTCAATGAACTACATCTCTGGTCAACAACACACGTCACCAAGATGGCCGTCACTACTGTCTTGTCAACAAAACGATTGACTACCCTCACTATCACCACAATGAAACACGTCCTGAAGAATGTCATGCAAAGCTGCCTGCCTGCCTTCCTTTGATTCTCTCTGAACTGCCTGGTCTTTTTAATGTTTAATGTCAACCATTTTAGTTGCATTAACCCATCACTGTACCCTGTATGCAAGGGCTGGTTTGCCTTCGCTAACTGTACGGAGGCTCAGTCACTGGAACATGTTCATCTACAAAGCCATGTTAGGGAAACTTCCATCCTACATCTGCTCCCTGATCTCACGGCGAATTGTAAGTGGCTACTGCCTGAGATCGCATGCTGTGGTTTTATTAAATGTGCCAACTGCTAGGACTGTCTTAGGGAAGATAGCATTTAGATGCGCAGCTCCACTGTCCTGGAATAGTCTGCAATTGAAATGGAAACTGAGCAATCTGGTGCCACTAAATGTTTTTAAAGCTTGGTTGGATGCTACTCAATCGCAAGCTGTTGGTACCTGTGCATGTGGATAGTTATGTAAATTGTAATCCCTGTAATGATGCTGTATGATATCCTTTTGTTGTTCTGTTTATGTTTTTAATGTTTCATGTGGAACCTACTTGAGCAGGTCTCCCTTGAAAAAGAGATCAATGATCTCAATGGGATACAACCTGGATAAATAAAGGTTTGAAATGAAATGAAAATTTGTGCAGATAGCATGAAGTAGAAAAGATCGCCGATGCTAATGTAGCGTTAGCGTTAGCATTTCTCCCCCGGGCTTAAATGGTGTATTATAGACAGTACTCTTCAAAGGGTTCACGAAATATGACTACTACTCTTACTTTGTAACATTTTGGGTTACTTAATGTTACTTCATGTTAAGGCTAATAAAAATTACAAGGCTAAGCCGGCTGTAATGCTAACTAACGTGCTTGCTACTAGCTAGGTAGCTAACTTGATCCAGCCACTCCTGGTCCTTTCATCAGACGGGAAGCGAAAGAATGAGCAAGACCCATTGCTGGTATGATAACAACCTGGTACTAAGCACACAGGCATCTTGTTAAAGTTATCTTATCTTAGCTATCTCTATTTTAGTGGAGGAAAACAATTGTGACATCAGTTATGACATCACTTACGCGACTCTGGGATTTGTAGTCTTTCTAGTTGCGTATTTTTCATAGTCTTATATTTCAACAGTTTTACGACAAACTGTGACTTTTTTGACATGGAAATGATTTTTTAAGATTGACAAACATCATATGTGTAATTCATGGCACAATTCAAACGGGATCGAAAGATACGTTTTCTCTCTCCATTGACTTCAATACACAGGGTGTTTCTCAATCGCGAGTACGCTTGCTTGGTAGCACATGTCTGCCGAGCATCTTGCTTCAGAAGCGAGGCAAGAATACTTCCTGCCATTCGGAAAACAAAGAGTGGAACAGGCTAGCAAGTGTGCAGGTGTGCGTCATATGAGAGGCCCCGCCTCTTACATCTTCCGCCACAGATTTGGGGAAATTGGTCCGTGTGCAAAGCATTGTGGGGATTTTAAGACCGCGGAGTCTACTCATGTGCAGCCTCGATATTTCTCCAAACGGAGTACGCCGGGCTTGGTAGATTTCCAAGTATGCTGGAGATTGGAACAGTACTTCGGCGGCACTCGATGACGTAGTATGCTTGAAATAGTGGCTCTGAAGCAGCTTTACTCGACATTGAGAAACACCCATAATTTTTCCGAAATAAGGTCCCATGGACCGGAAGTAGATGGGCGTGACTTCGCCACTCTATAGTTCTACCGCAAAGTTATTCTCCGTGGGGACTTCCGGCAACAATCTTGATTCTGATTGGCCAGAAGACTAGAAAAAAACATCAGCAAAGATGTTTTATTGAGATGATGATCACTACGTGACAGAAGTTTTCAAAACCGTTTATGGTCGGTACTTCCAGTCCAAAGCCTACTGCATGCACAGCGTTAGAAAATCGGGCCTTCAAAATAAAAGTCTGCCTTTTTAAAAAAAAATGTCTTCACTCACACATCTGCCACCCACTCGAAACGGGTCCGCGACCCACCAGTTGAGAACCACTGATCTAAAGAATTCGAACGGCACTTATCATGGCTGCCACTGAGGTACTTCCGGGTCATTTCACTCCGTTAGGAAGGTTCCTAAGCTAAATGGACTATTCGACTGCAACCCAGGACTTTCACTTGTAACAGAGTATTAGTACTACACTCTGTTACTTCTACTTTTACTTCATTACAAGGTCCAAGTACTTTTTCCACCTCCGCTATGCTACCCAACCAGCCATTGAGCTATAGCTGTAGTACACTCACTCAGTATTATTTAGTATTTAGCAGAGCTGAGGCTGGTCTATTTACACTGTTAGCTTCTAGCAATGCAATGCAACACACGTGAAAAATTACTGTTATTTCACAAGATGATTTGTTATGATAAGCCTTCTTGAAATACTGACCACAAACATTAGCTTAGCGAGCTAACAGTTAGCACGACAGCCTCGTCTGAAAACAAGGTGAATAATGAGCGGTAACAGACGGAAACACGACCAAGGCTGACACTAAGTCATGCAGGCCAGTGTGCCATTATTCACACAGCAAACAATAAAAACATCTTTACCAAATATCAAATGACGTGGCTCTGATTGTTTTCCTTCTTGACAGCAGAAAACCACCACTTCCGCCTGGACGTTTCACAATAAAAGCATCGCCTGTAATTCAAGAAAAGAAGATGATAAGTTCGTTATTTGTTTTAAGAAATCTCTAATAACAACAAATAACATATACCGGTCCAAATTATATCCATAGAAGGTATACTGAAACTGCAAACTTTCGACTTTTTTTACCGTTTTATCTTGAAACACGGATTTGATTAGTTATTTTGATATGACATGATGGTCTTTATAGATGTTAAAAACAAACAAATCATCCGCTGTTCTTCACCTTCTTAAGGTTGGCATTTTCGGCAACTCTCTTTTACCGTATCAAATTAAGTTGAACATGCTGGGGCATTATATTATGTATAAAAACAAACAGAAACCATATGTATCTATAGTAGGCTATATGATATGACATATTGTTATTGTTGTTGTATTTGTTTAGCATGTGTATGCTCTCTCTTGTGGTGGTTTATTACCACACACCTGCTCATGATGGTTGTTGCTCAACAGCTATCAGCAGACACACCCACCTTTCTCCCCTCCCTCCTGTAATAACACAGTCACTTCCTTCACGAGTCGCACTGCTTCATTCGTGTCGACTGCCCAGAGTCCACGAACACAGCCCTGCACCTCTGAGCAGCTCCACAAACTGAACCTGACCACAGAGCAAAAGTAGGTCATAACATCACATTTTGTTTTATTACATTTATTTATTACATCAGCTCACTCAGTTTTTGATCACTTGTAAAACAGTTGTTTGCATTCCATCTGGTCCATATAGTTAGGAAAACAGTATATCCCAATCTGTTTGACAAGGCAGGGCAAATACAAATACCCTACTAACACTTGGGATGTGCACAAGTTTAGTTTCTTTCCTGTAAGATCCAGTAGTTGTTAGAGGGCACAGAATACAGACGTTACAGTCACAGTGTTTGTTCAGTGTGCACCACACCTGGTAAAGGTGTGCCATTATCTTACAGTCAGTACTAGCAGCTCACAGTTGCTGCAGACAGGGAACTCATACATTCATACAGTAAGTGCCAGTAAAGTGGATGTATCAAAGTAAGCAATACCAGTCAGGTGGATTTAAGATGTTATGATTAAATAGGAGCATGAAAGTCTTATACGTATACTTTATTGTTATTGCTTTACAATTCACTCCTCACATTATTTCTCAACCCAAATACTACAAACGAGCGGTGCTTTGTCTCTAAAAATGTTTCTCTACTAATGATCTGTCTTTCCTCCTCCCTGATCTGATCCTGGGACCTGCAGCAACACATCTGCAGCTCAGCAGTAACAGTGCTACATTCCAGAGCCTCCTTCTGTTCAGACATGTCGCTCTACAGTTTTGGACTGGAGCCACTCTCCTGCCACTCCTGGAACAAAGACAGGACCCGTAGGTGACCAGCAACACAGTTACACATGCCTCTGTGTTCTTTTTCCATGATGGGTGCACTAGTGGGTGGGACCACACTAACAATGCAGAGCGAAGATACATTTTCTCCCTGATCTAATTTCATTAATGTTGTCTGGAGAACCGCAGGGAATCTGATTATCTATGCAGGAAATGGAGTCAAAGAGCCTTACTGCACGCATCTGACTGCACTTCAGTTGCAGGATGTCTTATTCTGTGTTTTACTTTGCATTACAGTTACACATGGAAATGCAGATTACTTTTATACACACTTTAAATTTGTGGTTGTTATATTTCCATCTTAGTTAAGGATGTTAGCATATGAGCAATAAGGGTCACCTATTATGCAAAATGCACTTTTTTGATGTCTTTTATACATAAATATGTGTCCCTAATGTGTAAGGAGACTCACAAAGTGTCAGAAAATCAAACCCTCTCTCTTTTCCTCCTTACCCACATCTCTAAAAACGTGGGGTACAAGAGAGCTGATCCAGATTTGCTACGGTCATGACGACATTACTAAAATGTGGGCTGGCTTTACGTTGAACTCCTGGCCACGTCCCAACCTATCGTCCCCATATACAGTCGCAAGCTGAATCCCCTCCCTCAGCTGTGTGTCTGTGTATTCAGCAGGATGTCTATGAGAGGGACTTAGAGTAAAGTTGTTATATATATATATAATACATACAATGGCTCTGTTCTAGCGGTAAACACTGAATAAAGAACATGTCAAGCTATGTGCTGTATCAGAAACAATGGGCAAGGTGTTTTGGAAGTATTATGGTCGCGGGTTTACCACAAAGACAGTACCTTTTATATCCGGCTTCTTTACACATATTCCCTCCAGTACAGGAGTACAGCAGTACAGAGAGAACGCGTTTGAGCTCCATACTGTTTCAGAAGGAACATAATATATCGTTTGATCACGGCAGCGTTTAGCTGAGTTTCTGCTGGTAAACAGCCTTCTCTTCACAGAGCTCACTGCTTGCATGTGGACGCTCCAAAGGGGCGTGGCCAGCAGCAGCTCGGTTACATTTAAAGGGCCAGTCCCAGAATCAGCACTTTAGTAACAGGGCTGAAATAGAGGGGTATGAGGCATGCACACTTCAGAGACATGTTTGTATAGATATGGCCCTATACTATATTGTTTAAATATAGCATTATAGGTGAGCTTTAAACAAAGAGACTGCTGCCTGAGGCTGATGGTAAAAAGGTAACCTAATGAAGTAATAACAATCACTTTTTTAGTGACCATAAATGTACAAAGATGTCATGGCAATCTATCTAACTGTTGTTAAGATAGATACGTCTGAAGTGGAGCAACTAACTGAAAGACATTGCCAAACCTCATGCAACTCTGTTATGGATGATCATGGTCCCCATACTGAGGATTTCTCTGGACGTGAACTTTCCTCTGGTGGAATTATCAGGACAAGCTATAGGCCTGTACCCATTAAGAATCAAAATGTAATGTGCAGTATCTATGAAGAGTACTTAATTTTTCCCAGAGGATTCATCTTTTACCTTTCAGGCGTTTTTAAGAATAATCACAATTGAAAACTGTGAATTTCAATTTGCTTCTGTAGGTATTAAATCCTCTAAAGGTGCCGTATGCTGTCCACAATATAAAGACCCCTGACACAAATGTCATATTAGGTTTTATAAAAAATAAATGAAATGATTGATTGAAAATGTAACTGGGCATATTACCATGACATTGTCATGCTCCTCAGAGGATGTAAACTGACTGAAGTGACATTTCCACTATTGCAAAAATAATAATGAATGGCTAAATGACATGGCATATCTGTGTATTAACATAAGATGAACCCTGTTTTGTCAATTTTGTCACCCTGAATATGGGTCATCACAATGCACATTCATTCTCCTTAAATAAAAACTATGTCATATTTACTACAACTGTGTTTTTGTATTAGTATCATTACATTTCAAAAGCCTAACATTTGGGCATACATATTTATTTACAGAGATTGCAGTGAGTCCTAACAACAATGTGGTGGACATCTATGAAAAGAAAGGCAATGAATGGGCCAAGGTCCACGAGCTGACTGAGCACAGTGGGCGGATCACAGGTACTGTATCCCTCCAACAGTGACGAGGCCGGGGGTAAAGGTGCAGCTGGACATTTGCCCCTTGCCATTCTCCTACGACTTGTATGTTTCTGTTTTAACACACCAGGATTGATGGGATATGAATTGATATGAACATTCATTTGAGAGAGATAATACGAGATGTATACAAATGTTTTTTTATTTAATGTGATAAGAATTTGGGACTGAAAGTTTATTCTTTTACTTGGGAATAATGATTTGATATAATAGGCTAAAACACTTATTGGCATCACACCGTTATATTTAAGAAAAACTAGTCTGATGAAAATGATAATGAATTCATATCACAAGAGAAAACATTGGAAGGGTTCTGGTGCTTTTATTCGTTTATACTGTGAAACACAGCATGGTCATTCCCTCAGAGTTTAAAACATGAGAGTTTGGGCAGCCAATAAGAGAAACTACATTTGAATTCAAATGTAATTATTTGACTACATGTTGGTATTGATATCCACAATTAAGGAAGCACATTTGATTTTAGGGTGTCTGAATAATAAAAACTGTTAATGACATTAAGTTAAATTCATGATTAGAAAGAAAGCATTGCATCATTTATGCTTTGACACTTGAATGGAGCTTCACAATGATGTCCACAGGCATTGACTGGGCCCCAGAATCCAACCGCATTGTGACATGTGCCTCTGACCGCAACGCCTACGTGTGGACCCTAAAGGACGGCGTGTGGAAGCCCACCCTGGTGCTGGTGCGCATCAACCGTGCAGCCACCTGTGTGAGGTGGTCCCCACTGGAGAACAAGTTCGCCCTGGGCAGCGGAGCACGCCTCATCTCCGTCTGCTACTTCGAGAAGGAGAACGACTGGTGAGCAACACGTGACCAATTCACCATGATCAGAGACCAGAGGTGGGAAGTAACTACCGTCATTTTCGGACTATAAGCCGCGCCTTTTTTCCCATTTTTCGACCCTGCGGCTTATATAACGGTGCGGCTAATCTATGGATTTTTACAGCTAACGGCCACTAGGGGACCTCCTAAATTGAAAATATTTTGTGCCAGGGACCCCCAGAAGCAAAGATATCAGTTAATTTTCGCTTTAAAAAATATAAATATTCAAAGATGTGCACACTTTTTCAAGGTTTTTCAAAAATAGCAGATCTACAAGCTCATAGCAAGGCACTCGGTGCTGGGCTATGAGCTTGTAGATCTGCTATTTTTGAATAGCCAAAGCTAAGTGGTTAAATGATTGTGACGCTATTAACTAATTTTGCTGGGGAACCCCTAGCACTCCCTCAAGGACCACTGGTGGTCCCCGTGCCACTGGTTGAAAACCACTGCTGTAGATCACTGCCGGTACGTGCGCTGGGAGCGCACCGTTTAAGTTTGAAAGTTGAAAAGTTTGTGTGTCTGAAACGCTATGTGATACAGTACAGTTTGTGTGTCTGAAACGCTATGTGATACAGTACAGTTT
>CALSBW010024926.1:251628-265877 GCA_943590975.1 Lindbergichthys nudifrons
ACAGTACAGTTTGTGTGTCTGAAACGCTATGTGATACAGTACAGTTTACACAGCACAGTACATGTTCTGTAGCTACTATTGCACTAAATGGTAACACTTGAATACGTTATGCAAATATGCAACTTGTTTGTTGAAATGTTAATAAATGGGAGCTTCCTCAAACAGCCATCTCTTTCCCGACAATCCCCTCTGTGCACGAACCCTTACATATGGTAATTAAACATTAAAACACAGCGGCTTATAGTCCAGTGCGGCTTATATATGTACACATCATTCAATTTAGCTGCTGCGGCTTATATTCAGGTGCGCTTTATAGTCCCAAAATTACGGTAAGTACATTTACTCAAGTGCTTGTAGCTTTTTGAGCTACTAGTACTTTACTTGAGTATTTCCATGTTATGCTACTTTGTACTTCTACCCCAGTACAACTCAGAGGTACATGGTGTACTTCTACTCCACTACATGTATTTAATCCCTTTAGTTACTTCACAGATGTGGATGAACGATGTGAAATATAACCAGGTGTTAAATCAGACTTTAGTTCCACCTGGAGTAAATCCACAAGCTACCCTGCAGTATACAAAGTCATTCAAACTAGCTGCACCTTTACCAGCTTTGAGAACACTTTCATGATCAATCATTATAAAACATATCATATCTATTATTCTGGAATGGACCAATCTGCACAATGAGTTTAATTACTTTATTTAGATGCTAATACTTTTGTACTTTTACTTGAGTAATATTGTAGGACTTTTACTTGTAACAGTAGTATTCCTACACTGTGGTACTTCTACTTTTACTCAAGTACAAGATCTGAGTACTTCTCCACCTCTTCCAGAGACTTGAGATTATATTGATTTTGAGGATCAAGATGATTTACCGCAGTAGTGTCTGATCTCATGAAAAGTGATATCTGTCAATAAGGAAAAGGATAAAAAAGTCAAAAAAATGACTGTCCTGTCACATCCAGAAACCTACAGAAACAAATATAAAAACACAACAAATGTTCATATATCTCTGACCTCTTCCTTGATACATTTATTGCCTTGATGTTTGCCAATAATGTAGTTTACAGGTTGTCATGGTTCTCCTTCCCCTCCAGGTGGCTGAGTAAGCATATCAAGAAGTCCATTCGCTCCACAGTCCTGAGTCTGGACTGGCACCCCAACAACATCCTGCTGGCTGCTGGCTCTGCAGACTTCCACTGCAGGTGACACCCCACCAGTGCTCTGATACTGGAGTCTTAGTTCTACCATCAGATAAGAACCACCACAATAATAACTAGCTTGAACAGTAAACACTCAATTTCAATTAAATCATTCAAAATTAATCCAAATATGCTCAGGCAACGGTGACATAAACAAGATAACAATAATAGCACTCTTTGATTCCGTTTGCAATTTGAGGTTGCAAGTCAGACCAACTTTAAATCTTCACACATTCACACAGTGCAAAACACACAGTAACATTTACACTCTGCATTTAACTCATCTCAGTATAAGGAGCTTTATGTTTACAGCAGTTGTGGGGGCCTTGCTAACAGACTGTGTTTGTCCTTTCCCCTTGCTGATCTTATATTATCTATTTGAATTTCCTGCAACCGGACGTCTTCCAGAAGCAGGCAGGTAGTGGTAGCCTTTGTTACAAGAGTATTTAATAATATCTTTGACATTTATTTTTTTATTTTTAGGTTCAATTAAGACCATGGCAGAAAAAGACAGCTCCAGAATTGTATAAAATCAGCATATCGTTAACTATCAGCTTTTCCAAGACATTAATTACATGACATGTTACTTGTTAGACGCTTTTATCCAAAGCGACTTACATACTCAATACTGTGGGCAACCCCCATTAATATGTCAATGATATCAAACAATATAAATAGATCTGCCTGAGCAGGAGGTCTGACAGTACTTTATAAGCAACCCAGCATTTGACCCCAGCTGACAATAACAGTCTGCACACTTCTCAGGGTGTTGTCAACCTACATCAAGGACATTGAGGACAAGCCTGGGCCCACTGCCTGGGGTGCCAAGATGCCGTTTGGAGAGGTGCTGCTGGAGCATAAGGACTGTGGAGGCTGGGTGCATGGCGTCACCTTCTCCCCCAGCGGAGACCAGCTGGCCTGGACGGCCCACAACAGCAGCATCGCTGTGGCTGATGCCACCCAGGGGAAAGAGTGAGTACATCTGCTAATACTAATATTCAGCTAAACGTACAGAAAGTCTGTTACAGAGTATCAAGTGACAAACTTGACTCTGTAACAGGTACTTTATGTCTAGACTAGAACATATTCTACTTAGTCCTTCGTTACTCCAGGGAGAATGTCCCTGTAATCGGTAATTGTAAGTCGCTTTGGATAAAAGCGTCAGTTAAATGAAATGTAATATTCCAACATAAATCTGCTTCTTTACAAACTCACCAGGGCAAATTCCACAACTTTAAATGTTAACCTCTGTTTATTTCTGTCTGATTTTCAATGGCTAAAACTCCATTAAGAACCATTTAATCAGATGTAATGTGTTACAAAAAAAGTGACAAGCTCCACCACTCTGTCTCTGACCTCCAGGATTACCATGCTAACCAACAACCGTCTGCCACTGCTGGATGTCCTGTACGTCAGCCCCACGGAGCTAGTTGCTGCGGTAACTATTACTGTACCTGTGTGTGTGTGTGTGTGTGTGTGTGTGTGTGTGTGTGTGTGTGTGTGTGCGCGTGCGTGCGTGCATGCAAAGTCAAAGTCAACTTTAATGTCAATCTTTCAGTTTGTGTGTACAGACAGAGAGATCGAAATAACGTTTCCAACAATCCCGAATACAAAAATACAATAATACAAATATATATACAAATATGTATAAAATATGTATATCCTATATATACACAATCAACACATTTACACATATGCACACATTAAGATAAAAACACAACAACAATCAATATATACAAAATAACAGTCACTTCAATAACTTTGGGAATGTACATTAGTGCAAGATTGTCCATAGCAGCGTAAAAAAGTGTCTGGTGCTGGATTTGAGTGTGTGGGGGTGTTAAAGTCCAGTGGGGGGAGGGGGAGAGGGGAGAGGGGAGAGGGGAGAGGGGAGAGGGGAGAGGGAGGGGAGGGAGTTCAGCCTCCTGACAGCCTGGTTGAAAAAGCTGTTCTTTAGTCTGGTGGTGCTCGACCTCAGGCTGTGGAACCTTCTCCCTGAAGGCAGGAGGGTGAAGAGGCAGGTGGAGGGATGGGTGGGGTCACTCACAATGCTGAGTGCTCTGCGGGTGAGGCGGGTTTTGTAGAGGTCCAGGAGTGATGGGAGTGAGGCACCGATGATCCTCTCAGCAGTGTTCACAATGCGCTGCAGGGTCTTGCGGTCGGATGCTGTGCAGCTTCCGAACCACCGCGTGATGCAGCTGCTGAGGATGCTCTCGATGACGCTTCCGGGTGTTAATCCTTAACAGTGGGTGTTTCTCAATCGCGAGTATGCTTGCTTGGTAGCACATGTCTGCCGAGCATCTTGCTTCAGAAGCGAGTCAACAATACTTCCTGGCATTCGGAAAACGAAGTGTGGAACACGCTAGCAAGTGTGCAGGTGTGCGTCATATGAGAGGCCCCGCCTCTTACATCTTCCGCCACAGATTTGGGGAAATTGGTCCGTGCACAAAGCATTGTGGGGATTTTAAGACCACGAAGTCTACTCAGGTGCAGCCTCGATATTTCTCCAAACGGAGTACGCAGGGCTCGGTAGATTTCCAAGTATGCTGGAGATTGGAACAGTACTTCGGCGGCACTCGATGACGTAGTATGCTTGAAATAGTGGCTCTGAAGCAGCTTTACTCGCGATTGAGAAACACCCACAGTGCTCCTCACACTGCCTGGGGACAGACAGATAGCCTGGTCGTTGGGTGGAGGCGTTGTTTTCTGCACAGGTGTGCTGTTCTGTGTTTCACACATTCATGAGTGAGCATAAAGTAGTGGAAAGTGTTGTACAGTATGCCAAAACCAAAGACGATGCCGAACTAATGACAAAACAGGTAGCTGTACTAAGGAAGGAGTAGGCCGGCAAAAAAAGAGCTCGAGACACTCTGGAGCAGTGCACACTACTGGGAGGAGTAAGGCTGAAGTCGCCTTACCCCTAGATTCCACCGGGTCCGTCTGCGGCACGTTACGGGCGCGTTACGGCTGCGACGCGGTGCTCACGGCGATCGCGGCCACTCAAGTCAATGGGTGCTATTCCACCACACGCGGCGCGTTACGTCTCAGAAGCGTCCCAGAAGCGGCTCGGCGCAGGGCTCCTCTAAAATTAGGATCGAATCCTATTTTTGTCGCGGCGCAGCCGTAAAGTAATGTCGGGCAGGCAGGAAGTGGAACGTTCAGAGCATATATAGCATATATATAGATATATACACACACACAAACTAATTTTGCAGACCCTATCCCTCCGTAGTCTTTCAAGTAGGAGGAGAAATGCCAGCGTTCTCCTCCGGTTTACAGGCACTGTGTACATTATATATATAGAATAATTATGATGATGAATGCATTTTTTTACCACTAAAATACAGCAACACATCTTTGATTCATGTCGTTTATAACTGGAATATTACAGTTATTATTAACTTTGTCTGTACAAAGTAGCCTGTCCAGGAAATATGCCCAAATCAACAAAAACTGCGAGCCGGCAGGCAAGACGCTCCGCTTCTGAAATGCTTCTGAAACGCGCCTGGTAGGGTATGACGCTGGAGGAGGCCGGACCAAAACCGCAACGCGGCGCAGACGGACCCGGTGGAATCTAGGGGTTAGAGTCGGTGTCCCTATCGATCACCGCCATACTAACCCAACCACAGCAACCTGAGCACAAACAACAATGTCAAAATGGCCAGTTCAACACATCCTCACTCCCAAGTCGGCTAATGTTGACGTTATGTCAAGGTCCCCTGTGGTCTTTTTCCAACGCAAGGGGGGCGGCCCTTAGCGTACATTTTCAACTTTCCGGGATGTCCATAGGCTTCTTGAGATCGCGAGCGAATGCTTCCCGCCGCGGGCCATTCTCTGCTGAAGCATACGTTGCTGCATTGCATTATAAACATTATGCCCTCTATATATTGTCTTTATTATGCTTTAAACAGTGTCTCGGGCTTTGGCTATAGGGCGGCTCAAAGTATTTTGTCCAGCCGTTGTGAAGACTGCTTTGTTTATTGTCCTTGTTTTTGTTTTAAATAAAGCATATTCAATCGAGACATGCCAAACATGTGACGTCATATGACGCGTCGCATCTGCGCACAGGGAGCAGGGAGGGAGACCCCGAGATCCGTATTCCCCGTATTTTTTAAATAAAGAGATGTTCAATCACGGGCGCGCATCAAACGTGTGACGTAATGTGGTATTAAAAGTATTAAAAGAGGTGAAAATCACTACAAGTCTGGGCATGTTGAGAGCTCTACATACACACAAGGGGAGTCAGTCGGTTCATAAGAGCCAGCATGCGGGATTCTGGGATTTGTAGTCTTTCTAGTTGCGTATTGTCTTATATTTCAACAGTTTTACGACAAACTGTGACTTTTTTGACATGGAAATTATTATTTAAGATTGACAAACATCATATGTGTAATTCGTGGCACAATTCAAATGGGATCGAAAGATAATCTTTCTCTCTCCATTGACTTCAATGCATACTCTTTCCAAAATAAGGTCCCATGGAGGAACCCAGAAGTTTGACGGACATTACCCACAATCCTCTGTTGCAACAGGCAACAGCTTCGGTTCATGTTAATTTACAAACTCTTCAACTACAACCGTAGTTATATTTAAAACCATGTTAGAAGGCCTCACAAAATACTTTAATGTAAATTTAAATTTAAATGTGAAGGAATGTGTGTATAACAAAATACATAAACGAAAACGAAACCGGAAACAGAGTAGGCAAGGTCCTCAGCCCGATGATTGGATGGTTTAGCCGCAATGCACGCTGGGATTTGGTGTTTATGCGATGTGAAATCCGAACACATTTAAAAAAAATAGAATAATACTTTATTCCGAGTGTGCTTGCTTTTCTCTTTGAAAGTCATCACATAACGGCATTGTAATACACGTTTCGGCTGCATTAAATATTACATATCTGCCGTAGTTCTCTATGTATAGAGCCCTGATGACAAGACTTCTAGACAAACAGGAAGAACTGCCGCCAAAACTGAAAAGGTGACGTGGATCATAAATATATCAGCAATTAAACAACATCTTACATTTCTTTTCACACAATACGTCTCCTTGCAGTATCAACACTAATTCAGCTGACTTTTATATTTGATCCAATTGATAGATAGGCTGTATTTACACCATAACAGTGCACAGCTGATAGAAAGGGACACCTAGTGGTTAAAGCACGTTATTGAATTTTATAATTTTATTATTAGATATGAATAGGATCCCTATAAAGTATATTCTTTACCCCAACCAACACAACCTCCCCCACTGAGGTGGTCAAGAGATTCAGCCACAAACCAGTTCCCATGGCAGCACAATGGGAAACAGCAGCACTCTCCAACTGAGCAACAGCCAAAACATGCTCAAAACCCCTGTTGGAAGAATGATCAGCACGTTGATCCTGGACAACCCCACTGCCAAATTGCTCTTAAAGAGCAACACAAACCCATTTATAATTTTTTTTTTTTGTGCTTTGATATTTTACGTCCTTATAGAAGGGAAGAAACATTTTGAATTTTAGTTAGCCTTTTTGGTAATGAACTATTGAAGTGATTGTTGTGATAGTGGCATTACTGTTGTGGCGGCTCAATCCCCAGTTGCGTTTGAGTCGCAGAGAGGCTAAACTTGGCTCTAAACTGTGACGCGTTTTCGAAGAGAACGTCCATAGTGAAGCAAGATAGTTTTTGGGATATTTAATAAACAAAATCATAACATGGACAAAACGGTCAACAGAAAAAATGACAGCACAAGCTCACCCTCTGTCATTCACTCGACATGAAACAGGTGACTTAAATAGACAAACCACACCCATGTGACAATTACCGGAAGTGCGCAACAAACAAATAAAATTGACGTAAACAAATAATAATACAAATAATGAACTTATGCTAAGTAGCATTATGGCACCTACAACTGTAATACTGTATACAGTATACAAACAACTTTCCCTATTCCCAATGCTTTTGTCTTTTTCTTGGTTAAAAACACATCATTTAAAGTTCATGAAGTCTTAATTTTCCCTTAAACATTCGTATGATTCTATATCCTTATGTGATTTGGTCAGGGTCATGACTGTTGCCCCTACCAGTTCAGCTATAAGGGTCCAGGTGCTCTGGAGTTTGTGAAGAAGCTGGACATCCCCAAGCAGTCCTCCAAAGGCAGCCTGACAGCCATGCAGCACTTCCAGAACCTGGACAAGAGGGCCACTGACGACGACACCAACGAAGTGGGGACCCTTCACCAGAACAGCATCACGTAAGGGCCACCGCTTTCCATTAAACTACAGACAGAACCCAAACTGAGAAGGTTTAGACTGAAGTGGAATTATTCTGTAGCTCTGGACCCAGCAGGCTGCAGGCCTTTTGTCAGACAAAGCCTGCTAGTGTTGCTCAATTGCTAGGACTAGGGGTTATGATTATGTTATATGATTCTATATATGCTACATAAATATACATAAAAGCTCTGTCCCGAGGCATTTATTAGTTTCGAACTCTGGGGACGTTTTTTTTTGTAAAATAGTTATACCTCTTCCTGTAGAGAAAATTATTTGTTTTTAAATATTCCATGTGGTTTATTTAACTGGTTTTGTTGAAATATATTTTTTGATATTAATATTTAAACACATTAATGCAGGAGTTGCAACCTAATTTAGATGACACATAGAGGTCGTCTTTATGCAAACCTGAAATGTTGCAGAACATTTTGCCTGCATACATTTCGTTATCTGACCATTCAGTTATGTCACGATGAGGGAACCCTCCAACAATGATCGGCCAGTCAGCATGATGTCTTGTTCTGTGTTTCAGATCTTGACCAACAAAGATGATTTTGTTTCAGAATTCGGTTTTAATTTGAATTGGTCAGATCATGAGAAACTCACTTTTTAGGTGCTTATGCACAGGTCAGTTTCTGCTTAGGTCAGAACACAGGGGATTCAGACCCCCCCCCCTGTCAGCTGCAGGCCTATTAGAATACATACAGCTGTACTTCAAACTGTTACTGATTTCAAGGTGTCTCCAGAAATCAATGTTTTTGATGTTTTTTTGCAACAACATTAAACACTATTAGTTCAGCTTTTGTAATACGTGTGCATGTGTTGTGTTGTGTTCTGCAGACAGCTGTGTGTTGTGTCTGGGGAGAAAGCCAAAGTGGAGAAATACAGCAGTGTGGGTCTGGATGGAGCCATGGTGATCTGGGATTTTAAGGTACTAAAGTAAATCTGTGATTTAGTAACTACCTGATCTAGTTCACTGTAAAGTGTATTACTTAATTACTGCTTCCACTCTTTGCTTCAATAACAGTTGAGCAAGTTTTGAACATTTTAACATTACCATGTTATGGCGCGTTTCCACTACACGGCCTCGCTCGGCCTCGCTCGGTATGGCTAGGCCTCGTTAGGACTGGCTCACTTTATGGCGCATTTCCATTACAGTTTAGGAACTGGGGTAGTATCTATAGTAACGCAGTGTAGGCGGAGCCGTGACGTCATCTTCAATGAGAACCCCAGAAAAACAACACAGCCGTTAGCTGTTAGCACTCAGAGCTCACAGCTCCTCATATCTGTTCAGAAACTAGACAAAAGTTAAACAAGTACAAACCACAGACTGCCTGTGTCATGGCGAATACAGTCGCTGCTTTATTTATGTCTGTAGGCCGTTGTTGTGAGTGTGGACGGTCGGAGCATATACTGCGTTAGCTTAGCCGATCTCCATTTAGAAAACACGCATTTTAAAAGGTTTTTCGCCTGCCGTCTGTCTGCAGACTTGTCAAAGCATTAATTCATGGTTTTTACTAACCGGTATCAGTATGTTGTTACTTCGGCATCATTTTCAAACGTGTATTACAATTAAATCACGGTCAAATATGTCCATCTTGTTGTAGTTGTAGCCCCCTTGCCAGCGATTCTCTCTCTAGTTTAGCATACTCAGCCCGACTCAGCCTCGTTGTCTCTGGCCCTAGACCCACGATTTTATGAGGCCAGAAAAACTGTGAATTAGGACCCGCCGGCCGGTACTAGGCCAAGTGGAAACGCAACCAAGAACGGGCCGCTGACGTCACAGCCCTCTTAAACCGTGCTCCGCGCTGTAGTGGAAACGCGCCATTAGTCACATTGGATTGGTCTCACAATCTTCACTAACAGATTTCATTATATAAAGTCACATCTGAAGTTAGTTGATGTAAAGAAATACTAGAAGAGGTCAGTTGGTTGCTGACATATTTCTCAGATCCCATTCATTATCCTTCAAAGTCACTGTTTATGTTTTTGAGGATAATGAAGTCAGATAAAGCATTATTATTGTTAGCCTGATACTTATGTTGTATCTGATTTTCTTATCCTCAAAACATAAACAGTTTGGAGGACATTTTGGTGCACTGTATTATAATTTCAAAAAATATTTTGACAGAAATAGTCTTATTTACGTACATAAAATCAGTTGAACCTATAGGGCAAATTGATGTTTGAGAAATGTGTTTTATGAATAATGGTCCAACATTGTGCCACATAATCTGCCTTTAAAGCACCACATCAGTACAACTGTGTGGGATCTATGCTGACATGTGTGTCCTCTCCCTGCAGCACTAAGACCCCCCAGAGCCGTCCTGCAGGAGATCCACACTCAACTGACCATCACACCCTTTTATCAAATACATTCGGCTGAATATAACTACAGAGATGCCTTTGAGAAACTGGAAAACACTATAAGCACATTTGCTTTGTGATATTTGAGTAAATAAAGAGTGTACAGGTCAGACAATGAATTGTAGTTACTGGTTCTTTACATTGTTCTGTTGTGTACTCACTGTGTATTGTTGTGTCATTGTTGCTGCCCGACTGCATATACATGTATTTCTTTAGGTTATGACTCTATTTCTGCTTGACTATTGCACTGCCGTACTTCTACTATTTGACCTTCTCCTTAAGGGTCACTCTGCTTAACGGATGCATCGGTATCATCAATGTTAGTTTCTGAAAATACTACTCATCCTATAGAACTGTGTCCCAAAGAATACCTCTGATAATGTCATCAGGGTTGTGCCAGCTTTTATACCATAAATTCTACTAAAACGTGTTTTTA
The DNA here is from genome assembly GCA_943590975.1 of Lindbergichthys nudifrons. Taxonomy (NCBI): domain Eukaryota; kingdom Metazoa; phylum Chordata; class Actinopteri; order Perciformes; family Nototheniidae; genus Lindbergichthys; species Lindbergichthys nudifrons. The sequence continues at coordinate 261,901 of CALSBW010024926.1, forward strand.
TGTATGCAGTTTAACTTTTGTTCTGTGCTTTTATATTATTATATAATTCAGACCAGACGCTGAAATGGATTGAATTACTATAGGAAAGCTTTATTGTAGAACACTGAGCATGTATACTAGCCAGGTACAGTGTTTAAGGTCGGACTGGAGTCAGGGTCGTCAAAATCAATACTGACCCTTGGAACATCTCAGTAGTATTTTGGTGTCATAATGCGTGGAGATATTAAGAAGAAGGGTGGGTCGCTGCGGGCCCCTTTTGCATTCTTCAGTACATCAGGATGATAGTATGTCACATAGACTCTGTAACAAACACAAGTCCTGCTTTCAAAATGTTAAAGCAGGACTTATAAATACAAGTAGCCTATTCATTCTGCACACAAACCATCAGCCTATTCTAAAATAATATGTTATGTTATTGGACTATTTAGTTATTAATGTAATGTCGTTTGTAGCTTCTTGTACAAACACACAATATATTCGGGGGGGAGCTTGTGAACGTTGAGGGTCCACTGCTGCCAACCTGCTGCTCACTGTTCGTGTGTGTGGGGGGGTGTACCTACGTCACATGAATGGACGGACACAAACATAGCCCACAAGGCGCAAGCATCCAATAGAAACACGTTGGAGCACGCTTGGCCAATCAAAATGAAATGCAGTGACAACATAATTTCACTACCAGCCAATAGTAGGAGGCGAGGGCGTGACGTGGCGCTGTCAGCTGTTCTTGTTTTGCTTCTGTTTTCCCGTTCTTTTCCTCAAGGGTCTGGATAACCGACCTCCACAAATACCCAGTGAAATCCGCTAGTATTTGTTCCGTAGCGGAGAAAAGCAGCCCCCCTGCTCCAGCCGCCCACCGACCTTCCTACAGGTCGGCATTTCTCTCACATTGGAGCCGTCTTCCGCCGACATCGAGCGAAGAGGTGCAGCCGATCCCAGGCCTCCAATCCAGGGCGGAGGGAGGGAAGGAGGTAGCTGGGAATCGGGATGGAGAGCGGAGAGGCAGCGGGGCCCGGCGGAGAGGCAGCGGGGCCCGGCGGAGAGGCAGCGGGGCCCGGCGGAGAGGCAGCGGGGCCCGGCGGAGAGGCAGCGGGGCCCGGCGGAGAGGCAGCGGGGCCCGGCGGTGCGGACGGACCGGGGCTGCAGTTCGGCTGCGCCTCCTTTAACCAGGACTCCACGTAAGCAGCAGAACATGACATGAGTCAAGCAAACACTCAACATGCTTTAGATCTGTCTCAGACTAAAGGAATGCAGGAGGCTTTGATCAGATTGTCCTGGGATCACCTAAAATCCATAAAGGGGCAAGCCGATTTCATATAGGCTAGCCTATATCAAAACGAGTTTAGCTAATGATCAGATTGAGTATCATCCAAAACATTGCTTTGTCTTCTGGCTCTGGAGAAGATTTCCTAAATTTGAGGAAATAACCCTGATGATGTCATAGTGATGGTTAGGGTTATTTTGGCTTGGACACCACTAAAAACAGACATCTAAAAGAGATGGGGTTTATGCACACACCTCTGAAATTGAACATTTTGATCTCTTACTATAAAATGGACACTTATCAAAGTCAGTGTTCTTATAAACTTGGCAAATCCGTTAACCCAGAAGAAGCAGCTGTTTGACCTGACACAACATAGACAATCACATGATAAATTCAACTCGGAGGCAACATCAATCCTATTTGCATGTTTTAATAAAAAATAATGATAGGCCTATTGGCCTACTTTCGTATAATAAAACAAAACTTGAATGAAACCTTATATATAGGCTATATATAGGATAGGCTATATATAAGGTTTCATTCAAGTTTTCTGTTTGTACCTTCAAAGCTCGTGGTCAGAAGTTGTACAGTTAAACTGAGGATGTTCTGACCTCTGAGTTGTCCGGAGTGCAGCCGCAGACTAAGATTTTATTGTGAAATGGGAAATGTACGATCAATATTTCTGGAACTTGACTCATCCAACTACAGGGGAGCAAAGACAGGATACTGTATTGGACTGTGCTGGACAATACCTGTCTCTCACAGCTCCTGGCATCTGTGATGTTAGGTTGGGGTTGCCATTTAAAACACAACCATATTGACGGCCAATGTAACCATGGTAACCCATGTTGATGGCTGTAATAGCAGCGCATGGATCAGTAGGGAGTTTCCTGTGCCTTGCTTAAGAACGTCTCTTAAGGGTGTAACTCGTATTGCAGAGAAGCTTCCACTGCTTAGTGTCAGATTATTTGTAATAGTTTAAACACACAATAACAGAGGTCACTGTATTTTAGACAGGCCTGCCTCTGACATGTTGTTAAAGTGTTGAGTAATCCAAAGATTTAGGACATTATAGAAAGAAATGTTCAAATCTGTCTGGTTATGTACTATCACCTGTGTGTTGCAGTAAGAGTTTCAGACAGCAGAAGAACAGAAACTCCATATTTATGCTTTGTCTATATCTTAAAATGACAGATTATATAGATACTTTATTCATCCCACATTGGGACATTATTAAGTCACAGCAGCAGTTTTGTCAAGCATTACATGAGTTAACATATTTAAAAGATACAATAATATACAAATATAATAAAACAAAAAATGACCATTCACAGCAAATACAAAATTACAAAAGAAAATACATACTCACTAGAGTATCCAAATAATACACTATAAAGAAACTACTGAATATATTTGAACACTCTACAATTACTTTCCAGAATATCAATCAACTCTTAGCTTTGCAAAAATAATGGAGGACCTGAGAGAGATGCAGCTTCATCAGTTTGTGATAGGACAGGACGAGACAGGACAGGAATGTGCACACCTGGTGGCTATTACCAAAATGACCTGTGTAAGAATAAAGTGATGTTTCCAACACGTACAACTGAGTTACTATAAAGTGTAAAGGCTAAATAAGTACAGAAATGGAGGAGACAGAACGTTGGTCAGCTTGTATACGCTTGCTTAAAACATCACATTTATATGTATTCAAATGTAATGGAAACAGGTGAGTTTGATATCATTTTTCTTCCTTTTTTTATGGACAAACAAAATGACAGGTCATCAAATTAACCCACAAAAAACCTGGAATATTAATCTGCCTTGTATCCCACAGCTGACCATAACAAGGCATAGATGGTGTGTATTGATGGACAATACCTCTGTCATTCGTACGCTTTGGAGCTGTGGTCTAAGTCTCTGGAACATCAAAAGTGTTGCTGTCGTCGTTTATCACCTATCTCTAATGTTGTTACTTATTTCTCATTATCTCTACCATGTTGTTACTTTGCACTCCTGGTTAGCAAAGGTCCGAACCATGACCACTGGATTGGTGGTAGATTTCCTGTTAAGGAACAAATTACTCTATACTCTGGCAACTACTGTAGCAAATGTTCCATTGCTATTTGATTTAATTTAGATTTAGGGATCCATGTGTTCATCTGTTCAAAAACACTTTTGTTTAGCAAAAAGTGACCCTTTGAAACAGAAGTGTGACTTTTATAAAAAATATTCAAGGTGTGCTCCAGCAACTTCATTGTTTACCTTCATAAAGTTTGGAGACTCAAAATATCCTGAGTTCAGTAAATGCTATGGGTCAGCAGAAGACATGAAATGTTTCCAGAGCTGAGTGGAGATGGACTTCATGTGTACCTGTTGTATCACGTGACCTACATACCATTACTAAGGTTACTTTATAACTACAGAACAACTGCATGATGACTGAGACAACTGCAGTCTGCATCCACTGAGGGACACTGTTTGATCACATTCAAAGTAAATGCATCAGAGGGATCTATTTGTTAACTTCTTTCATTGGTTCTGAGGGTTCTTGGATCAGATCTCCAGCTGATCCTTTTGTTTCAACAAGGCCATTTCCACCACTAGGGGTCGCTTTGTAGTAAGGACAAGGGAAGGGCTTGCTAGATGTGTACGAGTTGTACTGATGTTTAGTGTGTGTGTGTGTGTGTGTGTGTGTGTGTGTGTGTGTGTGTGT
>CALSBW010024926.1:282100-302195 GCA_943590975.1 Lindbergichthys nudifrons
GAGAGCATCCTGACCTTCTACAGGTGCACCATAGAGAGCATCCTGACGGGCTGCATCACGGCCTGGTACGGCAGCTGCACCGCCCTCAATCGTAAGGCTTTACAGAGGGTGGTGAAAACTGCACAGCACATCACCAGGACGGAGCTGCCATCCATGGAGGACCTCTACTCCCAGCGGCTCAGGAAGAAATCCTTCAGGATTATAAAAGACCCCCATCACCCCAGCCACAAACTGTTCTGTCTGCTGCCGTCTGGCAGGCGGTACCGCAGCATCCGGACTAAAACCACCAGACTCAGGGACAGCTTCATCCCACAGGCCAGAAGACTATTAAACACCTGAACTGTTGAAACAACATCCATAACATTCATCTGGCTGCTACTTAGAAATTATTTATCTATTTACCTAATATATCCTATTTCAATGACTTGCATATAGACTCTTATTGCACTATTTCACTATTTCACTTTTGTAAACTATTTTTCTTCTTGTATTTACTATTTACTTGCACTATATTTGTCTGTTTATCTGTGTTTTGTGTTGCACTGTTGGAGAAGCCTGTGACACAAGATTTTCATCGACATAACTACACTGTAGCTATGTTCGTTTGACAAATAAAGAACCTTGACCTTCAACCTTGAGACAGTGTAGTCAGTGGTGCATGTTTGTGCATGGATGAGTGTGAGGTATGTTGTCAGACCTACGCTGGACAGAGTAAACTAACAAAGTTGAGTAAGAGAGATGCTGGCCTGAGAGCAGCTGTAAGGACATTACAGATGTACTACACACAACCAATGAAGAAACACTTCTGAATGAAGGGCAGTGTAATGGTTCAGTTTGCAAATTCAGTTCAACCTCAGAATAATGTTCTATTCCTACACCTCAAATAACTGTTGCATTGCTATGCAACACTCTGCTTTAGCCAGCATGTACTTTGTGTCCTGCATTGTGACTTTGATATTAAAACTGTAATATTATCCAGGCATGGTAAAATAGGGGAACTTTTCTGCCTGTGGGTTTTGAAACAGCTTTTCACAGTACAGATCCTGTTGAAGCCAATGGAACTAAAACACTTCTGAATCGTACATTTAGGGTCGGAGACTGCACACTGCGTCACTGATCACCCTGCTCAACATGTGGAAGTCTGAAAGACTCCAAAAAGTCTTAACAAAATGTTGTGTTCTTGTTTTCATTCTTTACCTTCCCTCTCAGGCTTTTTGGTATAGATGATAACGTGGACGAAGAGTCAGAGGGGTCAGAGGTCACAGGGCCAGCACAGGCGTGTCCATCCTACGCTGCGACCGCTGCCTTACCAGTGTCAGGTCCCACCACTGCTACCCTCACTGGTGAGTGGTAGCTGACAGGAGCGGTTTGACTTCCCTGTCAGCTCAGCTCATTCAGGTCGTATGTTTCATTCAAAGATTTCCCACCCGAACAGAAGAGATTAACCAGGGTACCAGGTTCTTTAGTTCTTAGAATTAGTTTTAGCCTTATACAGATTCATATTAGTCGTTTTTAGCTTTGAAATAAGATATGTCATTTTAGCTTTGAAATAATGCTAAAATTAAATATCTGCTTGTGGTTGGTTAATTTCACACCACTAAAGAAAATGACATTACATGTCACTTCTTAGATGCTTTTATGCAAAGTGACTAACATACATTCAGTATTGAGTGATTATGGGTGAAGTGTCTTGAAGTGTCTTGAACTTGCTCTCCCCTGATACCAAAGATCAGCACACTACCCCACTGAGCCGCAGCCTCCCCCTTCAACCACACTGCGTGGAACTACATGGATATCACCTTAAAGCAGATTCAGATTATTTGTCTGGTCTAACTAACATCTCGAAAAAGAAATAACCACCGTAGGATAAGAACTTATTAAATGTCCAGAGGTAATTAGGTCTGCATGTAAGTAAAGATGATTCTCTGCCTCCTTTACCGGTTTCTACCCAGGCTACTCTGAAGATGGCGGGGCAAAGAAAGGCGAAGTCATTCCAGAACACGAGTTTGCTGCTGGACCTGTGTGTCTGGACGACGAGAACGAGTTTCCTCCTGTGAGCATCCATAAGGGCTAACTCTCTCCTACAACAGGCTCCTCTAGAGTCACCACACGGCAGCGTTGAGAAATAATGTCCTCCATTGCTATTCAAATGAGAGCAGAATCAGAACCTTGGACTCAACTGAGGACAAAGTTGTCTTAACATAATTAACATTAGCAATAAAGTGTCTGTGTCGTTGTTAGCATATACCAGGCCAAAACGTTTACACAACGGTTTCATTCAACAATCATTCCTCAAAGAAGCTTTTATGATCTAGTTTTGAAAAAGCTTTTTAGAGAAGTGTTGATTCGATGACCCTCATGAGTGCAGTTTGTTGAAACTCGTCTTCCGAACACTTAGAAGTAATGAAAGAAAATAGGTAACCCCCTTTCATCAGAGAAATAACTACTATTCACTTTTCCATTTTTGTTTGTTTTTTGTTTTGTTTGTTTATGTATTGAAAGGCCAGTGCACATGAACCCACTTTGCTGTACATGAGCCAGTATTAGCCAGCAGGCTCATTTTCAACTGTTGTCCTTGGCAACATGTTAAATAACCATGTTACATTTTCTTTTTTCATCATAGTCAAGTACCTAAGCCATTTCATAAATGCTGCTTTCTATAGTTTTCTGATTGCCATTCAACATTGTAGGAATAAGCAATGTAAGAATATATCACTTGATTATCATTGCTTATGTGCAAAACAATATGTTATAAAACCAATATAACCTTGTATCATATTGTAATTGAAGTGGTATCCGAGGTTATTTTGTCTTCTGAAACGGCGGGGGAGAATAAAGATCTCATCCTGCAGCTCATCTCAATTCCCGTTTTGCTGGGATGTGTCAACGTTATCAGCTCAACAACTTATATTTACTATATTTTTGCATGGGTCACTCTATATGTGAACACCACTGGGCCCTACAAACAGGCAGTGGAATTTCAAAATATAATATAATAATGTAACAGTGAATCATATTTTAAAGACACACTATCAGTGTTGGGGGTGATAAGTAAGGTTTTGGCAGAAAGCTACATTTGTGAATCCATCGTTAATGCACTCTGAGAAAGATCAGAAAACACTCTTATTATCTTTCTTTTGCATCTCCAGAATGAAAATCATGCAGAAGATATTTCCATAACAGTCATGCCTGGATAAAGCCAAAATAAATATTGATATGTAATGGCCATGAAATGTACAGTAGCACTGATGTGGCCTTTCAGGGTTTACGTTGTGAGGCCTCCTGCCTGATAATGCAGACGTTCTACTAACAAGCCTTATTGAACATCCTATACAGGTAGTATGGCTCTGCATGATGTCACCACAGTAAGTTACTTTATGAGCAGTGCGTACTGTGGACACAACCACATTATATTACAAATATATGTTACATTAAAGTAGAAATGGTGCTGTTTTCTACTCTGTCCTCTCTATGGCTCATGCAAACTTTAACTGTTGCCATCCCCTTGAATCCATCAATAAAAACAATGAAAAAGTGGCACATCCCTGTAAAAGCTTTCCAAATGTACCTTAATTGTGGAAAAATTAGTACATCTGAGGTAAACACAAAAGTTAGCTCCTTCATTTGCTATCTGCTCATTTAAGGGAATAACATTTGGATTTGCTTTCAAGGTAACTAGCCTGCTAACCAAACTACAGTAGCTACCTATTCATCTGCAGTAATAACGAAACATGCATGACTCATTATTTCCAGGTATGGTTTGATATCTGCAGAGGTACAATGTTTTGTATGTGTTGTGCCAGAAAGCGAGACTGAGGGAGCTGATCTGGACAAATCCTGTAGAAAAAGTAACGGGTGTGTTCCTGTGTTTTTGGTAGATTAATTGGTGCCGAGACGGGACTGGAGGTGGCCCGGCCAGGCGCTCCTGAGTGGGTAGAAGGACAGATGGACAGACACAGGCACTGGTGGGATGAACAGCAAAAAAAAGTATTTCAGGGTGCCAAGTTTTTATCCACTTGAGAGCAAGTACTATGGATGAACATACAAGGTGATGTGGGAAACCAAACACTGACTAAGAATGACATTTTATTTAGTAATCCAGAGAGAGCCAGGTTCTGGTCCTCATGTTACGTAATGCTAAAGATACCCTTCTGATTTAGTCACAGCACCTGTAGACCTCTAACCTTCCTCCGTCCTGTTGAGTTTCATCTGTAACCTTGGAACTATAATCAGGGAGTTTGTGTTCGGGAGTGTTTCCTGGAAGTATGAGGTGCATGCTGGAGCAGAAATATAACCACAACTTTCATAGCTTTTTTACTTGACGAATATCTTTAGTAAGTTGCATTACTGTAGCACATTTGTTTTCTCATTAACACTATTTTAGTTCACTTCCATGATGAAGACTTGTTTTCATTTGTATTCTGTATTTGACTGCATTGACATGTCGTAGATGTTTCAGTGTACGCCCCCTGGTACATTTCAGAAGGTGTGTATGTGCTGTATATTTGTTTGTGCCTATTATCATTTGGAGAAGAGCAAATTATTTTAAAGAATTGCACAAGACCAAAACAAGTGAAATAAAAAATAAACAGTGAAGAAAAAAATGAACCTATGCAAAGCAACTCATTTGTCTTGTTTTTTGTTCTGTTTTATACATGTAATTGTTCACGTGTAAATGTAGCAAAGTGCTCCAGAGTGTGTTGAAGGTCACAATGTGATGAAGCCAAACGTCATGTTCGTCTGTATAGTGAAACACATGTATCTCTGGACACCAACACAACTCACAGTCTATGGCCAGCCCTTCATGTTTGAGTCCATGGCTCGAGGTCACAGCGATACAACATCTCTCCTGTGTGAGGCTGAACTCCAGGACCCTCAGAGTATACCTACTGAATACATGGTGGTGTAGTAGTAATGTTTCGACTTGTTTATTGAAGAAACATGGCACATAGAAAATACATTCTGTACATCAAAGGGGAACACAGTTACAGAATAAAAACAACTACTACAATTGAAAAGCCATTCCTTGTGTAGTGAGTAGTGCTCCTGAAGGCAACTCAAGGCCTGACTCCTCCCCCAAACATTCCCCTCATTAGAGCAGGGTATAAAATGCACCTGGTTCCCTTTGTTCTTTCCCTTGGCTCTGCTGTCATGGTCGGTGGTACAGGTAGGTTGCCTAACCAACATATAGGATACTTGTCTCAGTTCTGCCTGTATCTTCATGCTTCCTTGCTGCTTCCTTGCAGATTCCTGAAGCTCAAAGTTCCAAATCCTCTTCCTGTGGTTCACCTGCTGCTGCTTTCTTCTCTTGACTTAGTTATTTTTGTTTATGCTGTCAACATCTTGCGTTTTGCTTAGTTTTGTTTGTTTACTGTGTTTTGGTTGATTTAGTATTTCGATTAGTTTTGCATTTGTCTTACACTTATACTTGACCTGTTTATCATTATTTAACCAACTGGGATCCTTTTTGTTTAACCGTGTTTCAGTTGTTTGTTTTATTTGAATAAAGCTGAGTGCCGGTCATTGGGGGGGCTCGTCCCCCTCACTGTGTGTTGTGATGAAGAGCACCGGGGAGCATGTGTCTGCTGTGTGTGGTTTGCTGTGAAGTATTTGGTTGCACCCTACTGTCACGTGAAGTAGCCTGCCACCCCACTAACTGGCCTCAGCCCACCTTAGTTTTGATTTGCTCTTTCTAGACTTTTAGTGTTGCATTTTAGGTCCATATTTTTAACATGTAATAAAGATAATTTAAAACTAAATAGTTCTTGTTTTTATAACACAATTTTATCTTACAGCCACCTTCCCTGAGTTATTTTGATTACATTTAAATAAAAATGACTTTACTTTGAAACACGTCTCCGCCCCTCAGTTAACGAACCCGTGTCCTGAATTACTGTATTTGTGTGTCTATATCCTGGGGTGCAAGCCCCCAGGTGGCGTTGTCGGTCCTTTATCCCCTATTTTACTACTATTAATATTTGCAAACACACCACCCCGCCACACTCTGGCGTTGTCGGCAGGATTACTGTCAAGGCAGAGACGTGTTGTTTCTTTATTTGTATCCCAGTTGGTTTAGTTAATTAATATACTGTAGAGGCTTGTTTATTTATTGTTGGCAAAACAGAAGCAGGTTCTGGACGGACCCCTGCAGGTCCAGCTCGTACTCTTGTTGTCTCTACAGCCCTCTTTCGTCATGGAGGAGGAACTCGCCCAATTAAGAGACTTGATCACACGGCTGCAAGCCGAGAACCGTCAGAGCGGGAGGTGTTAGAGTTGGACACTTATCTGCCCTCTCCGCGCCGTTCGTTGAATGAGGCTGGTCTCTATTAAATCAGAAAGGAATTGAAAACACCGGAATCAAAGTTATAACAATTATCTGAGTTTACTGGTAGAAAATAGAACAAATATACAGGTTTTACAGAGTACTCCGGACTTCCTGGTTTGTGATGCGATGCGGATAAACGTGTCGGGATCCAACCAACTCACATACAAGAAGAGAGTGCCTTCAAGTTTGTAATGCGATGCGGACACAGATATCGGGATCCAACCAACTCACCAAACCAAAAAAGCCCTTTTTCCTTCAAAAACAATAGTATTCATACTTATATTTTGGGGCGGAGATGTGTTGACTTGTTCCCTCCCCCTTTTATTCGACAGCGAATTAGAGAGCCCCTGGGGAGGAGCTGTGTAAACTGCTCACCTCCCCCAAGTGTTCTTACTGGTTGGATTCACATCTGGTCGGGTTCAATCAGAGTTCTAGCCAGGAAGTGAGATCCTATAGTTCACTAGGTCAAAGGTCAACGTTTATCTCTACCTTATCTTCACCACATTCCCTTCTCATGGGGGTTTTTCACATAAACTACCCCTCCTCCGACATTTTAACTTTAGTGCACCCATAAACTAAGGGGGTCCATATCGACCTTAAAACCAACATCTGTATGTTGGGGTGAAGGGAAAATGTGTGTGTATAACACAAGATCTCTGGGTCAGTGAGTTTAAAAGTGAGAATAACATTCCTATTATCAAAACCCGTTGTGATTACCTAAAACAGTTCAAACAATACATGTTCACTAAAATACAACTCAAAACAATACATGTTTACTTCAATACAGTGTAGAATCATATCTTTTTACTTCAGAGGTCAACCAGCCTGAGACCAGTGCTGCATCTGCAAGTTCTTCTGCCCCTAGACAGCCGTCTGTCTATGCACGTGGACCAGAGAGAATGGTGTATTTTCCCAGAGACAGGAAGTGCCCAATGTTCAGGGGTAGGACCGGTTTAAGCATTGTTGAGTGGATTGAAGAAGTCGAAGCTTGTGTACGTACTCGGCATATGTCATCAAGTGAAGAAGCACTTTTTATGTACGACCACTTAGAGGGTGAGGCTAGAGAAGAGGTTAACCTGTTAAGCCCCATAGCCGGCGGGGGCTACACATGCACAATGTGTCATACCCACCTAACGGGAAGAAACTCAGCTAACTGACGATACGAACCATTTTTACCGAAACAAAACACAAGTCTCACAAGAAGCGTCTAAATGAGCCCTGAGCGAAAAACGCACTTAGCACAGAACTCTAGGTATAAATACTTTATTACTTATCGGATCTGCACAAACAAGATATTAGCTAGCAAGCTGAAATTCCACGGATTCCAGAAATATAAGTATCATCACTGAGCGATCAACACACGGCACGGGAAGCAAACCCAGACAACATACGACGTAGCTTTATGGAGCAAAATCGGGAAATTTGTCTCACCTTTTGCTGTTTCTGATCACAAGTTGTGTTCAATGGCATTACAATGAGAAAAACGCGGCTGAAGGTTATCCAATGTGTCTGTGTCACTTTGAAATGATTACTGATAATCCATCATTCAATTTTTATGTCAATAACGGAGTTTTCATATAGCTGCTATGATAGCTACTAGAGTGTATGACAGCTTCCGGTATTGGGCATTCTGGCTACGCATCACTCCTTATTTGGTAACATGTAGTTGCTTTTAGGAACTTCCCCTCGATTCTATTGGCTTTAACGGTTAAAAAGAGATTTCAATCATCAAAATCGATCCGAGGGGGGAAAGAGATTTGGAAAATCCACCCAAATGACCCCAGAATCTCTCTAAAAAGGTCAAATGTCACTTGTTTTGCATCAATCTTGATACAGGGTACTTATTATGTGTTATAGTTTGGATTCCTAAAGCTTTTAGTCTACTATCCCATCATTCAAGGGTGGTTTTCACTATAAGTAATGTTTTCTTTTTGGACGGACACTAGAATTTACATTTTTTTACTATGTTCAATCTGAATTTACTTTAAAATTAAAATAAATCAATATTGATTCTGACTTTTCTACATCCAACTCACAGGTTTATCATTGCTTTGAGAAAAAAGATTATTAATTGAACCCTTTTAGAAGGGAAGATATGGTCATTTGTTCTGGGAATGTCATTTTCGAGCCTGAGACCTGGAAAACAGGCTCGGGGCTAAACAGGTTAAGTACAGGTCACAGGAGGAAAGGGAAGATCCAGTCAAAGTATTTGGATATATACTACAGGAAATGTATGGGTGTACAAGAGCTTATGTGTCCTTGCAGGAAGAGTTATTTTCAAGGAAGCAGCAAGAGGGTGAGACCTTTCAAGAATGTTCTCATGCACTAATGTGTCTGATTGATAAAGTTGCCAGAAAGGCCCCTTTTGGTTTTCACACACAAGGGGAATGGAATGAAACCACACAGACTATCCAAAACTGGACTCGAACAGAACTACACATGCTGGCTATTGTGTTTTGCAACATGTTCTATGGCACGTCTCTACTGGGAATTGTAGTTTTAAAAGACGTTTTCGTTTTTCCCACAATTAGAAGTTGCCAGTATTAAACTGTGTACACCCCTGGAGGTTTAGGGGATAACAAACACATTGATGTTATCAAATTTAAAGGGGACCTATCATGCAAAATGCACTTTTGTACGTCTTTTCTACATGAATATGTGTCCCCGGTGTTCCAGGGAACTCACCAAGTGTCAGAAAACACAACCCTCTCTATTTTCCTCCATACCCAAATCTCTAAAAAAGGGGCTGCAACGGATCTGATAAAAACTGATCTAGATTTGAACATTCCTCTGACGTCAGGACGGTGGAGCTGACCTATCAGGGGAATGAGAGGTTGCCGTGGCATGGTAACAGCATGGTAACAGCATGGTAACATGACGCTCGTAACTCGGCCCCCTCCTTTGCAGGGGGGCGTGGTCAGCTGCAGCGCATGCAAAGACAGGGTGGAGGACAACAAATTGAGCGAAATGAGGCATGGCTAAAATGCATGATCTGTTTGGTATTTTGAAAAAGAAAACGTATAAATATACCTTATATAGGTATGGCCCTACAATATATCATTTAAATATAGCATGATAGGTCCACTTTAAAACACATCATTAATAAATGGGTGAAAATCGCTTGTGTCCATAATGGGAAGCATTAATATATACCCACATGACAGCTCATTGTTACTTTGTAATTCTACTCCACTACAATTCAGAGGTTAACCTGGTATTTTTACTCCACTACATTTATTTTAGTTACTTTGCAGATTCTGATTAATGATGTGAAATGCAAACAACCCTTAAATCAGACTTTAGTTACACCTGAGTAAAATTCAGGGAAGGTGATTGTCAAGTGCCAACAATCAGGAGAGATATTTGAAGACTAAACATTTATCTGCAGATCCCTATAAAGCATATTTATTACTCGTTGTCTCCCTTGGGTCGCAGGTTCCTCAACAGTGCATTACAAGACATCTATCAATATGGGTGTATACCTCCACCATTAAACTGTCGTATTCTGCACATTTCTTATACTATCTACATACATCTTATAAGAGTATAATTAATACGTATACCATGAAAATGGTGACAGCCACATGCTCCCAACATCTTGTAGATGCCTTATTTGAGCCAGTTAGCAGTGGTTTGCCTGCAAGTCTATTAGCGTTCCCAGCGCTAGTTTGTGAGAGTGCAGGTACTGTTCACATCCCAATCGTTAATGTAGGGACCCAAGATGTTGTACTGTACCCTCACACTGTTCTAGGTACCCTGAGTCATGCCGACCTTGTTTGCTTGCCCGAAGGCCTTGAGGAGAGGGAGATATCGACTAAAGTTTCTTCCCGGACTGTAACCAGTGCAGGACCACATTGCAGCAGTTGATCTAACAGCACTCATAGAAAAAGAACAGTGTCAGGTAAAGTCCTTACTGAACAAGTACAGTGGAGTCTTTTCAGCTCACGAAGGAAATATAGGTTGCACTAATCTAATTTCCCATTCCCTTAGAGCCGGGTTCACTAACAGGGGAACCGAGTGAGCGATACAGGGAGAGACGAGTGAGCGATACAGGGAGAGAAACACGAGACGAGTGAGCGGGAGACCTTTGTTCGTAAGCTGCGTCTCACTTCTCTTAACTTCCATCCTTGCGTCCCTCACTTGCGTATTTTCCTTGGAAACCATGATAAGGGAGAAGAAGCAGAGAAATGTGTTTTAAGAGCAATGGGACGTCCTTTCCTCGGAGCGTCACGTGAAGCGACGTCCGTTTGTGATGACGCCGCACAGCTGATCGCCTGACAGCAGATCTGTCCCCGTTTTATTCACAAACACCCCCGCCTCTGTTAGTACACATTTACTGAGTGCACAATAGAAAGAAAGTAATTGAGAGAAGATAAATCATAACAGAAATATTGTGGTTTAAATAAACGTGAACAGAGGTTGCATTATCGTCACGGTATTGTACGGTGGCCGACAGGTGCAAATGCGGAACAACGGCCAAAAACGCATACATACGCAGGAAACACCTTTGTTTTCAGGGTTTGTTTGTTTTTCATTTCATTATTTGCCGGTGTTTCCTGCTTATGTATGCGTTTTTGGCTGTTGTTCCACATCCTATTGATGTATAGTAGGGATGTTAAGATTCACCGATTCGCATCGGTGCACCGGCATAAACGTTCAAGATGCGAGTGCACCGGTTGAAAGAGTGCACATCGGCTACAGTTTGGGTTGAACTCGCGATGCATCGATTGTAGCGCCTTTGCATCGGTAAAAAAACGATTCATTCATATAATATCCTCTCATCCTGTCAGCACTCAGAAGAGACGATCTTTGATCTTTGCTTCGCCACTACGGAGGCCGAGAGTCTCAGTTATCAACACACATGGAAGTCGAGGAGAAAGAGAAACACAGCGCACCGAAAAATACCTACAAATCAAACGTTTGGCAACACTTCGGATTTTTCAAGAAAGACGTTCAACTTGAAAATTCGCTCGCAAATTGTAAACGATGCCGTGCCGCTTTAAAGTCCACAAGTAGTACGAGGAACTTAGCGACGCACATAAAGAGGCGACATGGGGTCTGCGGCTGAAAAGAGAAACCTGAAAGTTAGACGTATGAGTTCAATCACTCAGTGAGGTGTTCTGTCAGTGAGAGTGGTGTTTAGTTTACAACAGCCTGTGACTGCCAATAATAGTTTACATGTCTTCCTTACTGTAAGCAGTTATGAAAGACCTGTTTGTGAAAGGTTATTTTCTTTATTGTTCCTATAGAAACCACTGCTTTCTGCTCACTGGTGAGTTAGCCTATGGATGAGTGTTAAGCACATCAGGCTGGCAGCTGTATGGGCATTGCACTGTGGTAGTTGTTATTTGCACATTGTTAATCATGGGCAATGCATCCTTAAATTGTTTAACTGTGAGGTGTTATACAATTGTACTTTACTCTGGAGAGTGTTTTAAGGTAAAAAAGGTAAAAAAAAGAAACAGCATAATGGGATGTGCAGTACTAGTAGAGAGAACCAATTACGTAAAGCACTTTTTTGTTAATGTATGATTTGCTTAATATAAGGAATAAAACTCGTTGTACCATATTGAAGTATCATTATGTTGCATTGTGTTGAATCGCATCGCCCCGTATCGCATAATGTTGAATCAAATCGTATCGAACTGTATCGCAACAGGGGTGAATCGTACCGTATCGCACCGCCTGGTGTTTCAAAGGTATCGTTAATGTATCGTATCGTGGCAACGTATCGAGATGCGCATCGCATCGGCCTCAGTGATGGAGATGCACATCCCTAATGTACAGTATAGGCATACAAATAACGAAAAAAGCTGTTCCTGCTGACAGACATTAAATATGTCTCTCTTTTAATTGTATTGTGTTCATAATAAAAATGAATTGGAGATCATGAAAAATGTTTCCAATAAATTAATAAAATTATTTTTGTCTACTTTGTTGTTCAGATATATCACATATTTTTAACAATTGAAACAAAACACAGTATAAACTGAAGAGTGACTCCTGTGAGTTTCATGTGTTTTCTTCACTCCGCTGGGAAACTGCTCTCATGTCAAGAAGCAACAGATCAGTGCCTGCGCTGCATCGACCAATCAGTGAGCGATACACAGTAAGGGGGCGGGGCGAGTGGCTGAGGATTTCACCGGAGGATGGTCCGGTGGTTTCTCGATTATCGCTCCTCCGTTATCGCTCCTCGATCCTCCGACACAAATAAGCGCCATGGGACGCTCCTAAAGATGGCGCAGAAAAATCTACTTCCGGTGAAACCGAGGAGCGAGGAGCAAGGAAATAAAAAATAAGTAACTTGAGATCCACCCTTATTATACATCCATGCAGGAGACAGGTAGAGAAGCGGAGAGGAGAGAGAGTGAAGAGAAGAGTGAGCGATACAGTGAGAGAAGATGGAGAGGAAAGTGAGTGAAGAGAAGAGTGAGCGATACAGTGAGAGAAGATGGAGAGGAAAGTGAGTGAAGAGAAGAGTGAGCGATACAGTGAGAGAAGATGGACAGGAAAGTGAGTGAAGAGAAGAGTTAGCGATACAGTGAGAGAAGCGGAGAGGAAAGTGAACAGGCGAGTTAGCGGCAGCTAACCTAAATTATTACCTAAACATTATTATTATTATAATTCATTATTATTAAATGATTACCTAAACATTATTACCTAAACAATGTAACCACCTACAATATGTTCCACCAGCCGCCACTGCCTTCAACTGAACCTGGGGGGACAGAGCCTTCTCCATCGCTGCCCCCACCCTCTGGAACTCACTCCCACAAAACATCAGAGACTGCACTGACCTCCCCACCTTCAAAACAACTTACCTCTTCAGACTGGCTTTTAATATGTGCTAAATGTTGTTTTAATATTTTAATTCAACTTTTTATATATATTTTTTTCCCTATTTTATACCACTCTAAAGTGTGTTTGAGCACCTGAAAAAATGCTTAGAAATGTTATTATTATTATTATAATACATTCAGGATTTTTACTTGTAACAGAGTATTTTTGTGTAGTATTTCTACTTTTAGTTACCGTCCCTGGCCAACTTGGGGCCCCAAGCGACATTGTTTTCCTCCACTAAGAGATAGCTAAGATCAGCGCCATAGAATAGAATCTATCTATATGGCGCTGGCTAAGATAAGATAACTTTAACAAGATGCCTGTGTGCTTAGTACCAGGTTGTTATCATACCAGCAATGGGTCTTGCTCGTTCTTTCGCTTCCCGTCTGATGAAAGGACCAGGAGTGTCTGGATCAAGCTAGCCAGTAGCTAGCACGTTAGTTAGCATTACAGCCTTGTCATTTTTATTAGCCTTAACATTAAGTAACATTAAGTAACCCAAAATGTTAAACAGTAAGAGTAGTAGTCATATTTCGTGAACCCTTTGAAGAGTACTGTCACCGGTGTGATCATTCTATAATACACCATTTAAGCCCGGGGGAGAAATGCTAACGCTAACGCTAGCATCGGCGATCTTCTCTACTTCATGCTATCTGCACAAATGGTTGACATTAAACATTAAAACGACCAGTCAGTTCAGAGAGAATCAAAGGAAGGCAGGCAGGCAGCTTTGCATGACATTCTTCTGGACGTGTTTCATTGTGTTGATAGTGAGGGAAGTCAATCGTTTTGTTGACAAGACAGTAGTGACGGCCATCTTGGTGACGTCTGTTGTTGACCAGAGATGTAGTTCATTGAGCGTTTCACACAAACAAATGTGTTACTTCACAGTTTTACGACACATTTTTTTTTTTTTGACTTGCAAAATTATCTTTTAAATTGACAAACATCATATGTGTAATTCGTGGCACAATTCAAACGGGATCGAAAGATAATCTTTCTCTCTCCATTGACTTCAATACATAATTTTTCCGAAATAAGGTCCCATGGAGGTCCACCGGAAGGGGAGGGACTTCGCCACTCTATGGTCATTGGAGCGAGGCGCGGGGCGAAACTCACGGAAGTGATTTCAAAACAAAAGCACTCGTTTGCTAAAATCACACTTTACTCCAATAGTATCCTGCTGAAGGAACAGTGATTATTATAAACAAGGGGAATTTAGCGATCACAACGAAAATGGCCAAGACACATATTGAACCCAGAAAATTGATGTTATTAAGGACTGTAAATATAATAAGCCTATGTCTAAAATGTACAACATTGTTAGGAGATTTAAACTATACAGCGATTCTGCACTGCGGTCACCTCAGCCGTCTCTCGAGTTTGTTTTTTCAAATCAGCTGCTCTTCATTATTCCTGCCATATTTGACGAGTGATACAAATATTTTTTACCACAAGTTCTTAAGGAAACTGACACTGTTGGACTCGGTTCTAGTTTGACTTCTACCAGAAATAAAATTAAGTACGTTTACTGTGTACTTTGTGAGTAATCCTCTGTCAAAGTCCCCTCCATAATGCATGTTTTTCTGCTGTCTTTGATGAATGATAAAAATATAATTTTACCATTAGTTCTTAATGAAATTGATACTGTTTGACTTTGTATTATGGCGCGTTTCCACTACAGCGCGGAGCACGGTTTAAGAGGGCTGTGACGTCAGCGGCCCGTTTTTGGTTGCGTTTCCACTTGGCCTAGTACCGGCCGGCGGGTCCTAATTCACAGTTTTTCTGGCCTCATAAAATCGTGGGTCTAGGGCCAGAGACAACGAGGCTGAGTCGGGCTGAGTATGCTAAACTAGAGAGAGAATCGCTGGCAAGGGGGCTACAACTACAACAAGATGGACATATTTGACCGTGATTTAATTGTAATACACGTTTCAAAATGATGCCGAAGTAACAACATACTGATACCGGTTAGTAAAAACCATGAATTAATGCTTTGACAAGTCTGCAGACAGACGGCAGGCGAAAAACCTTTTAAAATGCGTGTTTTCTGAATGGAGATTGGCTAAGCTAACGCAGTATATGCTCCGACCGTCCACACGCACAACAACGGCCTATACAGACATAAATAAAGCAGCGACTGTATTCGCCATGACACAGGCAGTCTGTGGTTTGTACTTGTTTAACTTTTGTCTAGTTTCTGAACATATATGAGGAGCTGTGAGCTCTGAGTGCTAACAGCTAACGGCTGTGTTGTTTTTCTGGGGTTCTCATTGAAGATGACGTCACGGCTCCGCCTACACTGCGTTACTATAGATACTACCCCAGTTCCTACACTGTAATGGAAATGCGCCATAAAGTGAGGCAGTCCTAACGAGGCCTAGCCATACCGAGCGAGGCCGAGCGAGGCCGTGTAGTGGAAACGCGCCATTAGTTAGCCTACTACTAACAATACATTGAAGTACTTTTTCTGTGTATTTTATGAGAAATATTCTGTCAAAGTCCCTTGCTGAGAACAAAATCAAGCCACTAAGTTTGATGAAGGAATTATTTTTTGTTGCCATTAGTTCTTCGTGAGATTGATCCTGTTGGACTCAGTACTAGTGAAACTACCCCCACTAGTACTTACTGTGTACTTTTCCAGTACTCCTCTGTCAATGTGCCCTTCTGAGAACAAGAATGCATGTTTCTCTGCTATTTTGAATAAGCGTTAAAAAACCTTCCTTCATGAGACTTATATTGTTGGACAGAGGATATGGTGGACATGATATCAGCAATACTTCCAGTCAGTACTCCGAGTACTGACTGGAAGTATTGCTGATATCATGTCATATCCTCTTAAAATACTCTGTCCAACAATATAAGTCTCATAAGAAAGGTGTTTTAACGCTGATTCAAAATAGCAGAGAAACATGCATTCTTGTTCTCAGGAGGGGACATTGACAGAGGATTACTCAAAAAGTACACAGTAAAAGTACTTCATAGAACTTGTGGGAGTAGTTTCACTAGTACTGAGTCCAACAGTGTCAATCTCACGAAGAACTAATGGCAAACATATTTTTTTCCCTCATCAAACTTAGCAGAAGTGGCTTGATTTTGTTCTCAGGAGGGGACATTGACAGAGGATTTTTTCAAACAACACACTAGAAGTACTTCATTGTATTGTGGTAGTAGGTGTAAGACTACTGAGTCCAGCAGTATCAATATCATTAAGAACTAATGGTAAAATTGTCTTTTTTATCACTCATCAAAGATAGCAGAAAACATGCATTATGGAGGGGACTCTGACAGAGGATTACTCACAAAGTACACCGTAAAAGTTGTCCATTTTAGACACAGGCTTATTATATTTACAGCCCGTAATAACATTCATTTTGTGGGCTCAATATGTGTCTTGGCCGTTTTCGTTGTGATCGCTAAATTCACCTAAGGTTCGTCTCAATACCCCTCTTCGACTCCTCTCTCCCCCTCCTCCGGGACTTGACCCGGAAATCGATCAAGACACGCCATGTTGAAGGACGTCCCAATAGCTGAAATGCACAATATGGTCTAGCTGCAGCCGCGGCCAGTACACGACACTACACGACACGCCCAGTACACGACACGCCCACCTGACACGACACGCCCCCTACACGACACGCCCACCTGACACGACACTACGGTGGCTGAGAGACATTACCGTACATGGCAGATTAAAAGCGAATTGACGACACTTATTATTGAGATCGTACATGGCAGATTAAAAACGAATTGCAAATGTTATTGTAGCATTTTAAGCAACTATTAGGCAAATAAATTAATAACCTAGTCTATCCGTTTGAGACACAACAGTATAACTTTCAACCCAAATCATTTTGTCAACAAACGGTGGTTTAGTAAACTTTTTTTTAATATATAAAATAGGTATTAATGAGATAATCTATTGATTATGTTTGTCTAACTGCTACACATGTATTTATACATAAATGTAGATATTTGTGAACATCTAAATATAGTTGTTAAAGGTTTTAAGATATACATAATCACATCATGGGGTCATTAAGGACCAAATTAACCATCTTAATACATCTGGCAGTCTAAGACAGCAAACTAAGCTTCTTTAACTGCTGCTAGAACACAGTTTTACCATGGGGTATTTCTAACAAGACCAAAAAGATGTACAAGGCTTCCAAAACAGAAGAAACCAACTCAATACAGTATTTTAATTTCCTTCAAAACGACAAAAGCACTAATAAATACCAAATAACATAAAGGAAAAGTAATTGAAGTGGTTGCCTGTTGTAAATAACTTGGTATCTGGCTTGATTGTCTCTTCCCTTGCGTTCGGTCATACCCCCCTTCCCATACTATTATCGGTCAAAATTGGAAGGTGTGTTTTGCACAGTGATATTTCTGGAACCCCTTATCCCATTTTGATGGTTGACATCTCATTTGAACAGTCAAAGCCAGAATGACAGCAGGGGTCAATTTCATTTTATAATTTTGCAATAAGTCAAGATATGTTTACTGTATATTATAAAAATGCTTGTCATGTAGGCATACTGGAGATGGGAAGGCTTTAGCCAGTGTTGTAGCTGAGATTCTTACCGTTCCAATGATGTATTAATAATAACTTGGATTTATATAGCGCCTTTCATGAGACCCAAGGTCGCTTTAAAAAGAACAGGAGTAGAAACAAACATAACAAAAGGCAGTCAGACGAACAGTTAGACAGACAAAACAAATAGATTTGGGGCCAAAGACCTTGGCAGACAGATGTGACTTGAGGGCCCTTTTGAAGGCGTCAAGCGTGGGGATGTTGCAGATCTCTGCAGGGAGAGCGTTCCAGAGAGTGGGGGCTGCCATACTGAAGGCTCTGTCCCCGAAGGATCGCAGGTTGGTGCGGGGGGCCAGAGTCTGAAGACCGCAGGTTCCGGGGTAGGGCATGTGGGAATTGTATTGATTTGATACAAGCAAGCCAGTGTTTCATTGTGTACTTTCAACTACAGTATATGGTCCGGCAAGTTCAGCATTCACTGTGATGAATATACAATAAGACACTGATACCGTTTTCCTCAATGAACATTTATTGAACAGAACATCATGTGGAAAATCAGAGGGGCACTATTCAAGCTGTGGAAATATTGTGCCATGTTGCTGCAGCAGCCGGAGCCATCACTGGAGCGGCCGTCTGGGCCATCACTGGAGCGGCCGTCGGGGCCATCACTGGAGCGGCCGTCTGGGCCATCCCTGGAGCGGCCGTCTGGGCCATCCCTGGAGCGGCCGTGGGGGCCATCAATGGAGCGGCCGTCGGGGCCATCACTGGAGCGGCCGTCTGGGCCATCACTGGAGCGGCCGTCTGGGCCATCATTGGAGCGGCCGTCGGGGCCATCAATGGAGCGGCCGTCGGGGCCATCAATGGAGCGGCCGTCGGGGCCATCATTGGAGCGGCCGTCGGGGCCATCATTGGAGCGGCCGTCGGGGCCATCAATGGAGCGGCCGTCGGGGCCATCACTGGAGGAGTCGTTGTGGTTGCTGGGGCCGCCGCCAACGTAGTTGGATGTTCAGTGCAGCAGTTTTTAAAGTGACTGATAAACATCTCCTTTCTCCCAATGATTCTTGGGCAAAAGCCACAGTGATAATGGCTGCTGGCCACACATTTGAGATGGCATTTATAAACATTATAACCTAAAAAAAGAGACAGAAAGTGGTTTAGAGGATTCTAGAAACAAACCAACATGAATTTCTTGTAAATATGCAATTTGAAACAAGGTGTTTGTGCGAGAGCAATAAATAATCATGTCATCAACAATAATATTTTTGCCTATAAACTGAATTTTTGCAGATTGAATGTGTGATTATGCTCATATTGTGCCTACCCCAAATAAGGATACTTTTCCAGCATTATTAACACTTCATAACCTGAATATAAATCTAATTTTTAATGTTCAATTTATAATTCAAAATTAATTTACACCGAGGATGTCCTGGGGCACAGAAATAACACATGTATCCATAATGTGTGAGGCATTAAACACATCTAACAAGTAACATGTAATGTAATGTGATGAAGTATACAATGATCATATAGAATTATAGATGTACTTACCTCCATATTTCACAAGTGCCCTCTGGTGGCTCTGCAAATGAGCCATGAGAGGAGGGTATGACCCGGTCCTGTCACAAAATGGACACTGGAAGGTGTCCGAGTCCAATTTGTTGCTCCATCACAGAGTGTTGTGTTGTTTGTCTATAGGTGAATAAAATAGAATACAATTTCAGTGACTTTAATATTGGAAATAGTTAACTCCTTAAACAAGCAGCAATGGACTGGCCTGTATAATCCTATGGGACAAAGCTGGTCATACCTCCTCACGTTCAGAAGGTAACCCTTTAACTGCCAGCGCCACCATTTGGTAGAGCACATTTTGTGTCTTGATATCTTGTTGAAAAAAAAAAAGTGTAACTCCATCTGATTCAGCCAGCTCTACCCTTTTGGTTCACATGTTATGCACAAAACAACCTATAGATGTCACTGTGGTTCGAACAGAAAGCCCTTCAGCTAGTTTAAATCTTTATATATACAGTCTATGGTTTAAATGTCAGGCCTACAGCATGGCCACAAACCCCATCTAAAAACAGAGATCTGATTGCATCCACCTGGGTTACTTGGCTCTACCCAATAACTATATATCATTTAACTTTAAACCACACTTAAAATAATAACATAATTATACATATGTGCATGTCAGTATAGCAGCTAATACATGTTTTTTTTTTAAAACATTCAAATGTGAAAGACACCTTCAATGAATATTTAAAACGTACACAACATCAGATTCTTGTAAAAATGCGAGTACATGCATTGTTCCATCTGTCAAGCTAAAATATATACATATATCTTAGCTCTTAGCTTGACATGCTAACTGAACGAGCATGTTCAGTTAGCAT
>CALSBW010024926.1:317195-330354 GCA_943590975.1 Lindbergichthys nudifrons
CACACACACACACACACACACACACACACACACACACACACACACACACACACACACACACACACACACACACACACACACACACACACACACACACACACACACACACACACACACACACACACACACACACACACACACACACACACTGGACCGGATGCTGCCTCTCTCAACTGGAATAAACCAAACCCATCTGCGCGCCCTGATTACGCGTTTGCTTTGGAGTTGTATTCACGTACACGCCGTAGATTAGTTATTTGTAAGGCCCATATTCTAGGAATTTCTTGAGGAGTCCAAAAAAACGACATACATTTCAATTTAAATGTGCGATAAAAACTTTTCCCATCACATGTTATCTTGTGACCATATTTACAATTCCAGTCCTATTTATGATTGAGGATATGTCGTTGAGGTAGTTAACTCTTAATTCCTGATGTTTTTTCACCATCACCTAAACGCAGCATCAGAACAGTTCCGCATGTGTTGATGTAGCTCGTGCTCTTTACATGTACAGTCTATCCTCGCGCCGCAGAAGGACTTCCCGTGTCTCTCATATCTCACCACGAGGAACGCCCTGCGCGTTCATGAAGCCGGGGAGGTTGCGCGCCCCCGTATGAATACCGGCTTGAGCCGGTAAAGGACTGCAGTGCCAACACAGGCGGAGCAAGACTCACAGGAGATAGATGCGGCTGTAGAGCGAAAATAAACCAAAACAATACCAGCTTTTCTATTTGCCTTAAATTATTACTTGCTTAAATAGGTAGCAACGTGACAATGAAATGACGACAAGATAGGAAACGCGGCCTTATTTCACCAGAAGGCTGCTTTTCTAACTTCTCTTGTCACCTGTCGGTAAGTCAAATGAAGATGTTATCATGGCAGCTGAGAATGCTGTGTGCTCCGCTCACCGAGCCCGCCAGCAGCTCACCGAGCCCGGCGGCAGCGGGCAGCTGTCCCGCTTGCTTAAGGATGGCATTCCAAAGAAAACTTTAAGTAGACAATAACGAGCCAGAACACAGGCTTTAATTGACACGCCAATATATCTTATCAATATATGCGTATTAATCACCTGAAAATGGTTTATGTAAATGTAGACTACTCTGTAACTACGTGTTAAGCCACCGGTCGGTGTGGCTGCTGCGGCACACTGACATCATCCCTGCTCCTCTGCACTGCGGGATCACATTGTCAAAAACAGTGTGTAACATCACAGACAGGAAAGTCCATTCCAAATGCTCTCAAATAGGCGTAATCACATTATTATAGAAGCCTGTTCACCTTTCCCATACGTGTTCTCAACTGTCTGTCATTTAGTTCAAATCTAAGCTGTACAGAGATACGGCTGATGCCAAGAAAAGTATTTGAACTTGAATTAGGGTCAACAAAGTATGTGACTTATATCTACTAAAACCTGTTCATATTTCAGAGGAAGAAATCGCTTCCTGTGCCTGTAATAACTATAAAACATTTGATTTACCCTCAACTAAACTAATGTATGTGTGTGTGTGTGTGTGTGTGTGTGTGCGTGCGTGTGCACAAACTTGCACACGCACGCGCACACACACACACTTTGTGGGAGGAGATAGCCCAGTGTTTTCTTGACCCAGCTGGTGTTTTGTTTCCTGAAGTCGAGTTTCCCATGCAAAACGTTTTTCTTAGAATTCAGAGGCAGAGTTGACCGATGGGACAGTTGATCCCATGAATACACTTGGCTTTCCACTTTTTGAGGAAAGTTATAAAAATTACACTTCAATGGTGATGTTTAATTAATTGTAATTCTTTTGAAGTAATTCTGTGTATTTATCATGTTGCTAATAATTGGTTAAAGACAAAGTACAACCCCTTTCAAAATTAACTATTCAAACTCAGTAAAATACATATACAAATATGAGAAAGAAAATAAAGAAGGCCTAAAGAGAGGTGCAGGAATGAGGTCTAAAATGAGGTCACTGATGTCATCTGTGTTTCTTCCTCCAGGTGGCGTGCTGTTGCCATGAGGGGGCCCTATTTCCAGCGCTGCTTGGCTGCAAATGTTTACCCAGAGGTACCTGATGGCGGCTGGGGCTGGGCTGTGGCCCTGGCCTTCTTCCTGGTGGAGGTCTGCACCTATGGGGCCCTGAAGAGCCTGGGTGTCTTCCTCCAGGATCTGATGGAGGAGTTTGGAGAGAGCAACAGCCGGGTGTCATGGGTCATCTCCATCTGTGTCTTTATCTTCACCTTCACTGGTCAGTCACTTCCCTCACATGTTTCCTTTCTTTTAGTTTAGTTTGTAATCTGCTTCTTACACTGACAGACATGTGCAATACAGAGACTTTATTCAGAGAGAGTAAAGCTGTGACAGCCAGCAGAGCGGCACATTGGAGGAGACCTCATTACTCCGGACAGGGCTGCATCCAATGATTGCTTTCATCATGCTAAGAGATTAGTAGTGATGACATATTTGTGTACGCCGACCAGGAAATTAGCATCACAAAGGCTCCCTCCACAAAAAACAATTAAATGTTTCCTTTGGTTTTAGAATATTGCTTAAATATTAAATCAGTGGCAAACAAACGTATATGATATTTAAAAAAAAATTCATCAGGATAATATCCACATATTGTCACCTCTTGACACCACTCTGTGTGCTTTATCTGGCAAATGTCCAAAATGCAAAGATAATCCGTTTAGTAGGGCTGCACGATATATCGTGTCGTGACGATAATCGCGATATGCGCATGTGCGATATTCACATCGCAGGACGTTTTAAAAAAAATTATTATTATTATAACAATTATTTTGCTGCTTGCTACAAAAGGAAAACTTGCGCGGCTCTCATGTCAGGGGTACTTGAGTGAGTGACATGCAGGCTCTGCATGCACAGCAAACCACCAATCACAATCACATCTCCAAAGCAAACGGACCCGGTGATTAAAGGTAAAAACACTGAATAAAGTGGTTTCATGCGTTTCTCCAGGGCAGTTCGGCGCTGCTAACCGAGCTAGCTCAGCTTGTTGCTCTGATAACTTAAGATCCAGACGTCCGTGACTAAAATCCTTCATCCGGTTAAATATAGTTAAAAAAATACCAATTGTATAGCATTAAAGTTAAAAGAAGGATGGTTTGCGGGGAAAAAAACGGTCTTTTCTTCAATTCCTGTATGTTTTCATATCGCAATATATATCGCAGGGGGAAAAAATCGCAATGTCTGTTTTTTCCAATATCGTGCAGCCCTACCGTTTAGTGTAAGATAACATTTGACTATGAACCACGAGTAATTTCTGCTTGACTTACTTAGTTGCTGATTCATTTTCTGCTGATAAAGTCAGCATTGATCAATTAAATGAGATCATTTGAGATATTCAATGTTTAACAGAAACTACAACTGTAACTTCATCACCTCAGACTCATTAGGTCTGTCTTCGCACATGAAAATGTGGCATTTGTAAAATACAGCTTTGTGCTGTGAGGAACAGCTGTGGCCTTACCACAGAGTCTGTCCTACAGTTAAGCCCGCGTCACACTGTCCCCAAATGGACACCAGATGGACACACAATAAAGGAAATGTTCAAATTCGGCTCTGATCGTAACATCGGGCCGTTCGTGAGGGCATCTTGTCAAATCGTGTCATCTTCGTCTTTACTTCGTGTGATCATCGGTGCCATCAGGCATTCTTCGCCTCACGAAGACAATACGAAGGAAACAAGAAGCTGCCCGATTGTCTTAGGAAGGCAACACGACTACGTGAAGCCCTCGCAATGCCGTCGTGTAGCCATCGTATTATAGTACAATTTGTGTTCTGTGAAACTGAAAAGGATATTACATTGTTTTTGTTACTTTCGTTGCAGTTGTATGTCTTAAATGTAATTTAGGTTAACTTCCTGTTTTATTTAGATGCTTTTATTTTGAAGGCGAGTTTACGCTGTTGACAGGAAGTTGTTGTTGCTATGGAAACAACATGATGGAGTGTGTGGTTCCAGTGCCATCGTGTGGCCTTCTGTAGGCATCGTACTTGCTTCGGCTGTTGCTCGGCTGTTGACCAAGTTCGGGGCCATCTTCGTGCGAAATTCACAATTCCATATTCGTTTGTCCATCTGGTGTCAATTTGGGGACAGTGTGACGCCATGCACAAGCTGTTAAAGACACATAGAGAGAAGAAGGCATGAAAGTCTGCAAATGTGTGATATGCTTCTGACCTGCTGCATTTAAATGTTGATTTATGCAGGTTATTACGCTGCATGTAAACATGTTGTCCAGTCATCTTTGAGTAACCAGGTGTATTTTGTGCACATACATATGTACACTATTTATTGGTCAGAGGCCACGTCATGGTTTTGTGCAACTCATATATTTTTTTGTGCAAACCAGCCCCCCTCGCCACGATGCTAAGCAACCGCTTTGGCCACCGCTCAGTGGTGATGGTGGGAGGCCTGCTCATCAGCCTGGGCACCATCAGCTCCGCCTTCACCAGGTCCATCAACCAGATGTATGTCACCATTGGAGTTATCTCAGGTACTTAACATATCTATCTATCATACATATGATATCTATCCATCCATCCATCTATCATCCATCCATCCATCCATCATCTATCCATCCGTCCATCCATCCGTTTATGTGTGTTTCTGGCTTTGTGTATCCTTGCAGTATGACTGTTATGCTCATACAATTTGAGGTACTTTGCTTTAGTATTTCAGTTTCCTGCTACTTTATACTAAGGTAGAAGGTAATAAGTCCACCACTGGTCATAAATGAACTAAAAGGGCTCCTAGCAGTGTTAACAACCACATCTGTTTCTTCCATAACTGTCCATGACTGATGGGGCTTTCACACCAACGCGGTTCCAGGGCCGGTTCGGAGATAGAGCCTGAAAAGCACCGGTTTTTCCTGTTCACACCGCAGCAGAAAACATACAATTCCCTTTCAGATCACGATTGTCGGAACAGGAAGGGGCTGAAGAGGAGTGAATTCATAAGTTGAATGAAATTGGATTGGATGATAATGAAATAGGTGGAATAAATTGCCTCTGAAATGGACTGCAGCTAACTTAAAAACCTTTCCCCTCTCTCCCTTTTTTTGTCTTTACATGCCTTTTGTCTTGCAGCAGTAGCGGTAGCAAAGCTGAATCATCTCACGCAGCCGGCCACCTTTGACAAAGGATGGACCTGACTCCTTGATCTTTGACTCAGCCATGCAGTGTTCCTTCCATTTGGGCCAGTGGATGTTATGTCCCCTTCTCCTCTTCTCGTTTGTTTGCAGGCCTCGGCTACTGCTTCACCTTCCTCCCAACCGTCACCATCCTCGCCCAGTACTTCTCCACGCGGCGAGCCCTCGTCACCTCTGTCGCTTCCTCCGGAGAACCTTTCGCTATATTCGCCTTTGCTCCAGGTGGGTGTTCGGTATTAGGGGGAGAAAAATACAACCTTTGTCATTCATTCCTCATTGCTGCCCATTATGAAGTGGAACTACCTTTGAGAATAATAAGAATACAGAGTTTAAAAGCTGGAATGGTTGATTGACATAAAAACAATTTCATCAGAAGCCTTACATTTCGATGCCAGGAGTGCTTTCATAAGAGTGAGAAATGTTAGTCACACTAACTTGCCTGCTAAAGAAAGACCACACCACTCCTTAATTAATCAGGATCAGAATAGGTTTATTAGCAAGTAGGTTCACACATACCAGGAATTTGCTTTGGTATATGTGTATTGTGGATTTGGAGAAGGTTGATGACCGGGATCCCAGGGAGATACTGTGGTGTGGGGGAGTATAGGGTGAGGGGGTCTCTACTCAGGGCCACCCAATCTCTGTTCTCCCAAAGCGAGAGCTGTGTCCGGGCCTGGCAGTAAGTCGGACTTGTTTCCGGTGAGGGTTGGCCTCCGCCAGTCACCAATCCTGTTTGTGATATTCATGGGCTGGATTTCAAGACGTAGTCGTGGGGGATGGGGCTGCAGTTCGGTGGGCTAAGGATTGCATGGATTTTTCAGGGCCGATACGAATACCGATTTTTAAGTAATCAAGGAGACCGATAACCGATATATATATGTGCAGTAATAATGAAAACCGTGGTGTCTACATTTAAAAAACACAAACTCCAACACAAAACTTTGTCTAAATGCCTTTATTATGTTTAATTATTAAAAGAGGACTTTTTAAAAATGATTTATTAGATTAAATTAATCTTTACAAATAAAAATGTAGTGAGCTCCCAGCCTCATTAATAAATAAACAAAATAGCTCCCTGAAGTTTTATCGATATGTGTGTGGCGTGTGCATGTGTAGAGCGAGAGAGAGAGCGAGCGTAGTTTCTGGAAGTAAACGGGAGCAGCAGCAGTTCTAAGTCTGTCTACGAAGTTAGCTGTACAAAGTCCCAGATAAACACACCGGCCTCCCAAGAGAACGCTTGCCTGTCCGCCTCATTAAAGAGTGTGTTAGTGTGGGTCTCTTCTCTACCTCTCATACTGCCTGTCACTTCTTTGAACTCTTCTGGTGACTTTCTCTTATTTGAAACTCCTCTTTTACTGGCGTTTGGCCCGTTACCGGCAGTGTTAAAAACTTTTTATCAAAAGTTGCCACGAAAGTCTGTAGATATGAATATATGAATCTGCGCGGGAGCCGTCTGCATTTCATCCAACTATCACGAAACGCTTTGTTTGAGCTGTAATTAACGAAACAATTTCACAAAACTCCTTGACAAAATACCAGTACTACAGGAAAATAATGTGAATTCATGAGTTTAGTGTTTGTTTTTGTTTAGCAAAAAAGGCCGCTAATAATGTCGAGCCATGTGTTTATTGTAACTTCGGCAATACCTGCTGCCGTACCTTCGGGACACCGCTCACTCAGATGCTCCAGTCTGCAAATGCAAATCTGTGGCGTGATGCCTTCAGTGTTGATAGGTTGTTACTTGTGATCAGAGATGGGGTCGTTACTAAAAAAAAGTAATATATTACATATTACATATTACTTTTAAAAAAAAGTACTCGTTACTTTACTCGTTACTTTACTCGTTACTTTACTCGCAGGGCCGGCCCCCCCCTCCCTACAGGCAGATCACGCAGACTGCTAAAGTTTCAAATGTTCTCTTTAGTTCAGTTTCCATTGTCGCATAAGACTGATCCAGATAGCTCTGACTATGGCTGTCCTCTGTCTCCTGCTATCTGTATTTTGCGCAGTATATCTCTGAATGATGCGATGGTGATTCCACTGTGCAAATGGGCAACATTACCTCTACTATGAAGGATGCTACAAGCCTGTCCATCTCTGCTTTGGTTACCGGTCCTCCAAATTCTAATTTGTGCTGCTTCCGAGTCGGCGGCGGCGCACTCACAACATCCTCACTCTGGGTTCGGGGGTCCTTAGCTATTAGCTTCACCTTAGCATGTGTTCTTTGCAGGTGTTTGTTGAGGTTTGACGTGGTGTTTGCAGCAGTGGATAACAGCTTCTGGCCTGGACACAGTTTGCACCTCACCGTCACATTCCTGTCTATTCTTCGGACGAACTCAAAATAATGGGCATACCTCCACCCCTCGAAAGTTATCGCTGACTCAGCCATGTTTATGCAGCACTGCACGTGGAGATGTGGACGTGCAAGTCGCGCAGATTACGTACGTATAAACCTGCGGCGGAAACCCCTCTTGTCTGTCAGTGTGATTATGACTGATTTTATAAAAGTAACGAATAACGCGTGTCGGGGCAATGTTAGTAACTGTAGTGTGATTACTGAATTATAAAAGTAACGCGTTACACTACTCCGTTACCGACAAAAGTAATATTATTACTTTGTAACGCGTTACACCCAACTCTGCTTGTGATGTGTAACCAATCAGATAGTACTGTGGGCGAGACATTGCTCAAGACCACAGACAAAAATGCAACTTTCTCAGAGCCAACTTTATTATTATTATTTTCACAATAAAAAAAATCCGATACCGATAATCTGTAAAATGCTGAATATCCGAAATATCGGAGAGGCCAATAATTGGTCTATCCCTAGTTCTAATGGCTTCATCGGTTTGCGACCTTCAGCACTCACTGGATCGGTTCGCAGCCGAGTGTGAAGCGGCTGGGATGAGGATCAGGACCTCCAAACCTGAGGCCATGGTTCTCAGCAGGAAACCGATGGACTGTCCACTCAAAGTAGGGAATGAGTCCTTACCCCAAGTGAAGGAGTTCAAGTATCTAGGGTCTTGTTCTAGAGTGAGGGAACAATGGAGCGAGAGATGGGCCAGAGAATCGGAGCAGCGGGAGCGGTACCGCACCGTTGTGACGAAAAGAGAGCTGAGCCAGAAGGCAAAGCTCTCTGTCTACCGAACAAGATCGCGGATACAAGCGGCCGAGATGGGTTTTCTCCACAGGGTGGCTGGCATCTCCCTTAGGGATAAGGTGAGAAGTTCAGTCATCCGGGAGGGACTTGGAGAAATACTGGAAACTTAGCTAAATGTTTTCCATATTCTTGTAGATAGTAGCAGGAAGTGAGCGGATAGTGGCCAAATGGCAGTACTACAACTTCCATGTAAGTACAAACGCTTTTATGGTCCTTATTTAGATCATGTTATACAATGAGTTTAAAGCCTCTCCATTCATCTGACTGAGCTGAGACCTGAGGTGATGAATAGATTCTAGGGGTTCAGATCCCCAGATTACTGAGGTACTTTTGTATCTACAGTCAGGCCATTTTGGCTTCATGCGCAACTGAGCATTTTCATAGAAATGAACGGGGCCCTGCTGCCAACGCAGTATCCAGTTCTCTTTATTCCTATGTACAGCTATATTTGGAAATCCAGTGGAGGACAACTTGCCACAGCAATGCAGAGGTTATTTACTTCAGTACACTGTTAGCAAGAGGCCCTATTCACCTCAAAGAGAAACGTGTCTACACACCTTTGTTTTTTTGCAAATAACCTTTTGTGAGACTCGTTGAGTGCTTCACAAAGCCACACCGTGTTTCGCAAGTCATTTTTGTGAAGCAGCAGCAGTAGGAGATGGGTTAGTGTCAGCAGTAAATGAATCCAGAGGAGTGTATGAGTGAACAGTCAGACTGATATCGATGGGATCCAATTACTAACTGTAACATTGGATCACACCCTCATTTGAAAAATGAAAAGTGAAAAGTGAAAAAATATTACATATATAATAACAATAATAAGAATAAGAATAAGAATATAGTTGAAATAAAATAAATTGTAATTGTGGTTGAATAACATTGTCTGATGCATTTATTTGGTCAATTTAAACGGTAAGTAATGTTATCATGTCAGGTGCGCGTGACCTGTGCCGCTGCGCGTTCGTCATCTGCAAAGTGCTTACACAGCAGTCAATGATGGACATCAGAAAATGGTTAAAACAACCAGCCCTTATCGCCAGCAGTAACACTGCATCTACTGCAGGTAATAACAGTTCAGATCATGGGGACAGTACGTTACCTGCGGCCACTGTTGTGGACACTAACGTCCTCCCGCCCGACTCGCCGGCTTTGCCCGCTTCGCCCACGGAGGCGGAGCAGCCGCCTTCGTTGCCCCAAACACCGCCACCCCTCGGCGACCCGCAAGTGCCAGAAGACCTCGGCAAAACAGAGCCTGCCCAGGTATATTTGAAAAAGTACCCAACTCGCCTGTGCAGTGGGTTAAGGCGCTCATTTTGCAGCTCATAGTTTCAAAACAGATATTGGCTGGAATATTCATGTAAAAAAGATGCCATCTTCTGCTATGCATGTAGACATTTCGGTCTTAAAAGGGGAGTGATTTGTAAAATATCCATAAAGTAAATCTGCTTCCAGTTCTGTTTCATATGGTGTTGAGATGTATCCATAGATCTCTTCATGTTGCTCTCAAAGTGCACCAGATTGATGCTTTTAACTTCAATATTTAAAAAGAAATCTTCCCGGCGGAGCATGACCCCGGACCCCCCCCAGAGGAGATGAGGACCCCCTAGAGGGTGTTAGGTCCACTCCCCACTTATAAAAATAGCACTTTACCACTGCACCCTCTCTAATCTCAGATGCACCCTGAGTCATTTTGTTCTGGAACCGGGCCTGCATTGAAGCCGCCAAGACTAGAAAGAGACAACAAATATGCGACAGGTTAAATAGAAAGAGATAGTGGAGACAGGAAAGGAGGAGGGAAAAGGGATGAAGGGGTGTGGGTAAAGATGATGTAGGAAGGGGAACGGATGAATGGAAGGGAAAGAGAGGGTGGCTACTGGCTTGTGAGACAGAAACGGCCGGAAGTGTTGGGTGGAGCAGCTCAGCAGTCTGGGGGACTTCATTTAGTGAGGAAACACAGAGAGGAGATGATCTGGTAACAATAAAGCCTCCCTCTGTCCACAGCTCTGACCACACTGAAGGAACACATTGGCTGGCGCTACTGTCTGGTTGTCCTGGGAACCTTTCAGGCTTGTGTGATTGGCTGTGGGCTTCTCCTTCGTCCAATCATTATTGACCCGGAGCCTGTAGAGGAGCACCATGAGTCAGACAAAGAGCAGCAGACTGTTTATAAGCTGGAGAATGAGCAGACCAGGACCTCCATCAGTTCAGGGGGGTCCCAGGGTTCAGAGGACTCCGGGGTCACCTCCCTCTCTGCCTCCAGCTCAGACCTGAGGACTGCAGGAGCTGAGAGGCAGGCTCTGGTGGAGTGGGAGGTGAAGGACAATGAGGACAAAGAGTCTTCAATGTCCACACCAACCATCCAAGTGAAGGAGAAGGATGAGGGGGTGCTGGCAGAGCTGGAGGCGGGTCCTCTACAGCGTCCCAGCCCTAGACTCCTGGACTTCTCTGTGCTCAGAGACACGACCTTCATCTGGTACTCCCTCTTTGGGATGTTCGCCACGCTGGGCTTCTTCGCCCCGCAGCTCTACGTCATCGAGCTGAGCAAGAGCCGGGGGGTGGAGCCCGGCCTGGCGTCCTACATGCTCTCTGTGATGGCTGTGGCTGAGATCCTGGGCCGGCTGTCCATCGGGGTGCTGCTGAGCAGGGTGCGCTGCAGGAAGACGCTGCTGCTGCTGGGCTGCGTGCTGCTGCTGAGCCTGGTGCTGCTGGCTTTCGCTGTGGTCTGGGAGTTCTGGGGTCTGGTGGTGTGCTGCGCCCTCTACGGCTACTTCGTGGGCACCGTCGGCTCCATTCACATCCCCATGCTGGCTGAGGAGGAAGTGGTTGGTATCGAGAAGATGGCGTCCTCTGTGGGGGTGTACCTCTTCATCCAAAGCTTTGCTGGGCTGGCAGGGCCGCCACTAGGAGGTAAAGATCCTCTACTCCTCTTCTTCTCTCTTACCCTGTCCACCTTCATTATCATCACACACATGGAGGCGTTTGTAGCACAGGGAAACCCCCTCACGGCCTTACGCATCCAGGGCAATTTTGGAGCAGTGCATTTTCACGTCAATATAATCTTCAAAGTGATTTTATCCTCATGATTACTTTTACACAGAGCATTAATATTAGGCAGCTGAAAAGCGACTTTTTTGAAAAAAGGAAATAATTTGTTATCTTAACAATCGCAAATAAAGGCTTTAACACAAAACTTTGTTGGTACAGGTGAGTTGCATCTATATTTATATTATATATTAATGTTCAAAAATAACAACAGCAAAGCTCTGCAGTCTTAATGAAGACGGCGCACTGTATAACTGAACCGGCAGCGTATACCAGGTCCACTCCTTTCTTCCACATATTATAAAAAAGCCACAGACATATCGTATTAGCAGGTGAGTATTTCACATGTCATTTATCCGTCACACTGTGTAAAGGCTTTCAAACAAGCGATAGATCCTTTCCTATGCCAGTAGACAAGAATGCCTTCATCTGTTGTCCAGCAGCTCCACCTAACCCTCTCTGGTCCTGCAGGAGTGCTGGTGGACGTCACTCAGAACTACGGGGCTGCCTTCCTCTCCTCTGCTGTGGGCATGGCTCTCAGCGGCGTCTGCCTGGCCATGGTCGGCCCCGCCAAGGCCGGCATGTGCCAGAGACAGAGGCCCAACAGAGAGGAAGATAAGTGCACAGAGGAAGAGGACAAAATGTCGCAGGACAGTGGCCAGCCAGACTTTTTGGACGTGGACTTGGCCCCTGAGGACAGTTCACTCAGACAGGCTGTGGATCAGAACAACAAGTCTGTCATGTGAACAGCACGACATCAGAGACGCTCACATTCTGAAAAGCTTGAAGTCCCCTCTTTAGGAGAAGTCTCTCCTCTGAGGCCAAAGGCATTTCCCCCTAAAACTGTAGAACCACGACGAACACTGGCAGCCACCAAGGATGGTTTAAGGAATGCAGAAATCCACAATCACAACTATTTCTAGTGTCTCCGTACCAAACCCACTCACGTCCTGCCTGTGTGAGCAGTCTGCGCAGAGGACCTTTTCTTAATGCGTTTTACTTTGATTCAAACAGTTTATAATGATATTATGATGATCATTTGTTTTTTATTGAATTGAAGGCCACTCCTGCCTGTTAAGTGCTGTGCTGCTTTCATGATGTATTTTAAATAAAATATGGCTTTAGTGGGGGATTTTGTCAACTGTGTGATTGTTCATACATTTCTTTAAATTCAGGTGAGGTATGGATTTGGATAAAGGTATTTGAAATAGTAAATAATCCGAGACTCATACATACATTTAGTTGCACATGTGTATGTGTGTAGTTGCCACATTTGATACATGATGAGATATATATTACTTACAGTCTATTATGCGTCCATCAGGCTCCGTCAGATGCTGAAGGTTAGGAGCTCTGGCTGTAGTGGACCATCATGTTTCTCTTTAGCCGAGGTCAGCACGAACCTCATCATGTTCTCCTTGATAAATAACTAAATCATTCAAACTGGTTCGAGGGGTTTCAAATGGATTTTTAATTGAAGCAAAACATATTTAATCTAGTTCTTAAAGTGAGACTCAATTTGAGTGTATACCCTCAGTCTTTCAGCCTGACACACACACACAATTTTAATTGTATGATTTGTCATTGTCTTCGCCTTGCTCTGAAGAAAATGTCTCAGGCTCTCAGCATGTCAGTCCAGAGACTGTATATAAAGGTGAATCATTGCATTTGATTCTTACTGTGTTGTCCTATCAAAGTCTGACAGGTCTGTGTTGTCCTATCAAAGTCTGACAGAGGTCTGTGTTGTCCTATCAAAGTCTGACAGAGGTCTGTGTTGTCCTATCAAAGTCTGACAGGTCTGTGTTGTCCTAT
>CALSBW010024926.1:340638-363919 GCA_943590975.1 Lindbergichthys nudifrons
GAGTGAGTGAGTGAGTGAGTGAGTGAGTGAGTGAGTGAGTGAGTGAGTGAGTGAGTGAGTGAGTGAGTGAGTGTGTGTGTCACACGCGTCGGAAATGCCATCATTTCATAATGTTTTCCATGAGACATTCAAGTAAAATGTGAATAATTAGCATATCCAATCTTGAGCTTTGGCAAACATGTGTTCTGTAAGGTCACAGTGACCTTGAATTTTGACCACAAAATCTTAATCAGCTTAATCTGTGAGTCCAAGTAGACGTTGGTGCAGTATTTACAGTAATACTTGGAGTTCCTGAGATAACCTGATCACAGGAAAATCTGCCAAGTGCATCTTAAATATGTTGGATAAAAAATGATTGACATTTCTTTCCAATCTTGTGTTGACCGTGTGTGTTTGACCGTGTGTGTGTGTGTGTGTGTGTGTGTCAGTGTGTGTTTGTCAGTGTGTGTTTGTCAGTGTGTGTCAGTGTGCTCTGGCTGCTCAGATCTGAATTCATAACATTCCAGAGGTTCCGACCCATCGCTGACACAGCTTTAGCCAGTGTGTGCGTGCCTACACTCAAACACACGCACAAATAATGGATATGATTTAAGTTTTGGAAAACATCAACAAACTAATGACAGGTTCATCAGAACCGTGTTGGGTTTTAAACCCAAGAGTACGTGTTCCTGTTAAACAAATAATATTTAGAACAAGAGGGACTCAGAGTATATCTAAGGGCGCTATTATACCTGCAGGGACATTACATTTTTTAGACCAAGGGATAATGAAGCACTACTTTTGCCCCACTCAGTTTACAGGTTGAGTTTGCCTTTAATAATTCCTGACTTTCTGTGCCTGAGAGCAGCTCTTTCTGTAGGCTGATGTCTGGGGACTATTTGTCTGTAGGTGTTGTGTGTTCAGTAAGCATGTGTTTTTATAGAGGGGGCGTGTTGGTGGCTTCCTGTCTTCAGTTAAACATGTGCTGTTAGCTTGTAGTATATAGAGCAATAGCTATCTTTAGCCGCTCATTGTTCCGCTCATTGTTGATAGTAGTACAGCTGTGTATTTTGATACAGTACGGTGCTGCTTCATTGTTTAGGTATTTCTCATTTGTGTTTGCCTGCTGTTTATGTGTGGAGTGTAAGAGAGAATTCTCAAGATGATCATCAATCAAAGACAATGCAGTTAAACATCATCCTCTTGTTTTCTTATTCGAGTATAGAAATAACTGACTAATAAATGAATTGATGTTGGCTTTGGTTTTAGCTTGGGAACAGCTGCCTCAGAGGCAGGAAGGATCCATCAGTTGTTTCTTTTGCTCTCAGATCATTTACAAATGTGGGTTTATATTAAATGTAAATGTGTAAACACCAAGGATTATCTTTTCGAACGGAAATAATGATCTGCTCTCTCCTCTCCGAGGTGCAGAATGTGTCCATCAAGGATTAAAATGAACTTACAATTAGACTTGTACCTTTGCAATTTGTAGTTTTGAAAGTGATTATAGTGTCCTCCTCTTCATGCCAAATCAAATGTTCAGTCAGAGCCTACCAAGTCATTAAAGACTTGTCCCATTTCTAGCTGTATACTCCCATAGTGATGCAGAGTGTAAAACTTGTATTCCTCCGCCATGGGCTGTTGGAACGGGACAGGAGCACATCTTTATTGTTTCTATATTGCTCCGTGGAAATATTAGCAGTTGGTTAATAATCGGTTCCTGATTTATGTTCCGTTGGCGCATTTCAGCAGGCTTTAGGATGAATTATTATACTGAAGACTTGAGACCCAGAGTTGAGACATGAGGACAGGCACATATTCACTTCTCTTTCTCACACCCCCCGCCTACTGGGCTCAGTGATGAGCAGAGCCTCTGCAGTGTGGGTGGAACTTACCGACTTTCCAAGCTTTTCCAAATTGTCCAGGAAATACTTGACTGACTCGCCCTGAGAGAGAGAGAGAGAGAGAGAGAGAGAGAGAGAGAGGGAGAGGGAGAGAGAGAGAGAGAGAGAGAGAGAGAGAGAGAGAGAGAGAGAGAGAGAGGGGGAGAGAGGGTGAGAGGGAGAGAGAGAGAGAGAGAGAGATTAGGGACATCAACTCAGAATTCTAAATGAATGTCACATTCCACATGGCTCATAAAGTCATTATAATCTTTTCTGTGAAACCATGGCCCATCACCATTGAGGGTGCAAACAGGCAGCCTGTCTGTAGAGCTGTGAAACAGTATCTACGGTGCATGAGATACACACAGTGGCGACTGTTCATTAGGGGCAGGTGGGCACCTACTGTCAGCAGAAATGAATTAAAATAATAATTCCAAAAATATGTATAAAATAAATGTTAAAATATATTTAAAGATCATGTTTAGTCGTCTGATTCGTCTGTACATTGCTGTTTTAGTCTGCGTTCTTCTAATTAGTGTCCACAGTGTGCCTATTGAGCCGTGTCGAGCGATGTGGATCTAGCCCCACTCTCTTGCTGTCAAAATGAATGGGTGCTGTAAAAACTACACTGCACATGCTCAGAGTGTTTTTGTATTCAATGTGTGCGGCAAAAAATAATCACAAGTGGGGCAAAGTGCTGGCAACCCCATCAAAACGTAATCTCATAATTCAGAGCTGATTGGCTGTAAGTACGTGTGCTGCGGAAAGTGTAGTTGTGAAGAGGAGACGAGAGAGAGCAGCTTATAGCCATTAAAATCAGTAAAACGGAAAGAAAATGAATGAAGTTGACCATCTACTGCAGCTTTGATGTCATATCTTTTGTTGATCTTCTGTGTTTTGCCTATAGGCTATTGCTCTGCTGGATCCATTGATATTGTGACCTCGGTGATGAGTGTCTGTGTTTTCCTTATATTTACAGTCTATGGTGTTTTAATGCTGAAGCA
Organism: Lindbergichthys nudifrons; assembly: GCA_943590975.1. Taxonomy (NCBI): domain Eukaryota; kingdom Metazoa; phylum Chordata; class Actinopteri; order Perciformes; family Nototheniidae; genus Lindbergichthys; species Lindbergichthys nudifrons. The sequence continues at coordinate 343,505 of CALSBW010024926.1, forward strand.
TTACGGTTGTTGCTATTGTTAAGTATAGCTTTGTGATGGTGCCCTTTACTCCATGTATGTATGTATGTATGTATGTATTTTTGTTTTTTTTTTTTTTCCCCCCCCCCCCCCCCCCTCTCTAAACACTACAGACTTTCACACCACCTAACCATTTGCCAAAATGTTTTTAATACCAGCGGTAACCGGCCAAGCGACGGGCAAAAAACAATCTTAAAATAAAAGAAAGTCACCGGAGGAGTTAACCGGTTTAGCCCTGAGCCTGTTTTTCAGGTCTCAGGCTCGAAAATGACATTCCCAGAACAAATGACCATATCTTCCCTTCTAAAAGGGTTAAATTAATAATCTTTTTTCTCAAAGTAATGATAAACCTGTGAGTTGGATGTATAAGAGTCAGATCAATATAGATGTTTTTTATTTTAAAGAAAATTCAGATTTTAAATAGTAAAAAACTGTAAATGATAGTGTCCGTCCAAAACATTTTTTTTACTTATAGTGAAAACTACCCTTGGATGATGGTAAGGTAGACTAAAAGCTTTAGGAATCCAAAGTACAACATATAATATAAGTACCCTGAATCAAGATTGATGCAAAACAAGTGACATTTGACCTTTTTAGAGAGGTTTAGCAAAAAGAACTCCACCTCTGAGGTGATTTGGGTGAAAATGGGGGTTTTACCGTTTCTCTGGAACCCATTGGTCGATTTTGGTGATTGACATCTCTTTATGACTGTTAGAGCCAATATAATCGAAGGGGAATCTCCCCTCTCACACACATGGTGAAGAAAAAAGGTGGGGGCTTCGCGCATGCAGTTTTGCATCAGAGCGAACCTATAATCTAGCTCTGATATCTGGAAACGGAAAGGCAGGTTTATTGCTCATGGATTATCAGAAATCATTTCAAAGGGACACAGACACATTAGATTACCCTATGGATTAACTTCAGCAGCGTTGTTATCGTTTTAATGCCATTGAAGATCACTTTTGACCAGACTACGAGACAGGTAAACCATGTTAGCGTTTTTAGCTACCTAGCGCCACATGTTCTGATGTCTGTTTTTGTTTATAAAGTCGTGAGTTCGTATCATTGAGTGATAATGTATGTACCCATCAATTCTGTGTCACCTCACGATGTGAATCGATGTGTTGGATGTGCAGAAAAGATAAATAATAAGGTTTTGTGAGTGAATTTCGGTGCAGTAATCCGTTAGCATTTTTCGCTCGTTGCTAATTCAGAGGCTCAGCGTTAGCATTGTGGGTTTTATTTTGAAATAAAAATAAAAATGATCAGTTAGATGAGTTTCTTCCCGTTACATGGATATAAAACATTCATAGTTTATTAAATGAACATGCCCTCAGACACTGTTTCCTGCAAGATGTTGCGGCAGTGCCCCGGTACCAGGGTTTCTCGGGCTTAACAGGTTAAAGGAGAGTGACAGGGAATATGAGAAGAAGAGGGAGAGAAAGTTTCAGCCACACTGGCTTGATCGATGGAGTTGGCTTCTATAGATGGTGCAGTGACGCGTCCTAAAACCCTTTTATAATTCTCGAATCATAAATCTATCGATTAGATTTATGATTCGAAAATTATAAAAGTAGGATAGACATGTGGATATTATCCGGCTGAACAAAACGTGCATTTATCTAACAGGTTCGTTTTCCACAGACCTTATTTCGAGCTATTTTCCAAAATCCTATGGAGAAATCCCAATGCTTTTTTGTCGAGGGAACCAGCAGCTTACTTCCTGGTTTTAGGACGCGTCACTGCACCACTGTAAACAAGGTATTTTGTCGGCTCTGTACATCAATGCCGACCTATGCTGACAAGTAAGTGAAGAGTAGAAAATATAAAAGGTATTCGCTGTATAGGGAAATGTCCCAGCAGTTTAGGATAATGAAGGTTCTAATCTAATCTATTACATAGCCATTACATTTCTAACTCCTGATAATGACAGGAAGGCAGAAAGCGCATTATACAAATAATACTCATAATAATAGCAGACATTTTTTAATGACCACAATATAATTATTTTTAACAAACCAAATATGAACAATTGAGGAAAATTAGGAAGAACTGATGATTCAAATGTTGTAGTACAAGTAGTAATGTAGTTTGTGCATAAATTACTATTGCAACAAATGTGTTCTTTTTCTTCATGATTAGTCGATGTTTTTGGACGAATGCTCTTGGGCCAGTGGTTACAATGCCGGGCCAGTGAAATTTTACCCTTAATGTCTACCCCTGCATATTAATAATATTTTATGGCATTGTTTGTTTTTCAGTTTGTTCTGACAGCTGAACTTGCTGCTCCTCACAGAGAGAAGAGCAAAGAGGAGATAGTGTGTGAATCATTTTAAATTGTGGGTAAGGGTAGATAGCCCCCATTGTTCTGTGACCTGTCAATCATCAAACCGGGGGTCATATTTCATTACGTGTTCATTTTGATCTAAATATGTACCCATGGATGTATAAAGAGTAGTTCTACCGCAAAGTTATTCTGCCGTTATCTTGATTCTGATTGGCCAGAAGACTCGAAAAAAACATCAGCAAAGATGTTTTATTGAGAGGATGATACGTTTTCAAAACCGTTTATGTTCTACGGCATTTCCAGTCCAACGCCTACTGCATGCACAGCCATTTCACTCTAAATGGGCCCGCGACCCACCAGTTGAGAACCACTGCTCTAATCTCTACTAGAATAAGATAAGTATGCATGTTTGGGTGTTTTAACACTCCTGTAATGTACCTAATCTTGTTATCCTTTTCATTACAGAGCTGGGGAAATTGTGTATTCATTAGATTCTGATGCAAGTCCAATTTTGACTGACTTTAGTTCTGATGTTAATGTTAATTTGACTTCAGCCCATAAGTAATTCTTTAAATTAACTCTAAATTTCACATGATGATGGATTAGGGTTCCACATTTTTTCCACTCATTTGTTTTAGAATTAGGCCAAAGGTAAAGAGAGACATTGATGACCTTGTGTCCCTTTTGTTAGTACGTGGTTCCATTTTGTCTATGGCCTTGGGCGGCTTCACTAAAAGTCACCCAGTTGTGCCCTGCTACAGTCCGGCTGAGTGCAGTCACAGAGATGCTAAAGGCTGCTCTACATGAGAGAATGACACTCCTCAAACTGCCGCTCCTCCTCCTCCAGAGACTCAGGAGGCACACGAACATTAAAGCTGTTGATAATGTCTCACATGGGTCTGCTCCCCCCCACTGAGCAACAAAAACATCCACCTGGCAAGGCCCCTGCAGCAGCTAAACATCCACCTGGAGCTATCTGCAGCAGCTAACATCTACCTGGCAAGGCCCCTGCAGCAGCTAACATCTACCTGGAGCTATCTGCAGCAGCTAACATCTACCTGGCAAGGCCCCTGCAGCAGCTAAACATCCACCTGGAGCTATCTCACCAACCACAGCTTTCAGTATGCCACCAAAGAAGGTGCAGATGGACAGTAAAGAAGGAAAACCAGAGGAGGATCTGGTCTCTCTTGCTCAGGTAACAGAGTTACTAAGGCTGGAGCCACACGAGGACGATAACGCAAACGGACCGCAATCGTTATCAAAAAAGTCTTCCGTCCACACGCAACAGGCACCAGAAACGTGTCTGTTCACACGAGACCGCTCGAAAGCGCTGGAGACGCTGTAGTACATATGCCGGGCCTGTAAGTGGCGCTGTAGTCCTGCCACAAAAGCAGCGAAGAAGACTTCCCGCGCATGGTTGCCATGGTTGCCCTTCTGTTTATTCTCCGCTGTGAACGCACTGGCTCTTGTTCTCCCTCCCCGAGGCAAGCGTTTTCTCCTGCTGTAAATCTCTCCGGTAGTCCACCAGCAGATGAAAAACACCCACCTCTCCGCCTCTTCCAAGGGACGAGGGGACCGTACGGCAGAGTAGATTTTTTTTCCGTTAAAGTTTAAATCTTCTGGACAAAATTAGAAAAGTGCCGGTCAAAGGTCTTCTGTTATTTATTGAGCTTTAAAACAAATGAATAACGACTCTATATATTAATAATCTAATAATAAAAAACGGAGCCTCTCTTTTCCTCCCCCTCTTCTGACAGCCCAGCAGCTGATCTCTGAGCAGGAGAGGTGGGAGAGGCGGGGCTATTGCTTCAACGTTATCGGGAAATGATCGTATAGGCATAAACACGGAGCCGTTTCCCCCCCCCAGAGCGTTTCGTTTGCAGATCTACCCACCTTGGGACCCGTTATCGTTTTCTGTGTTTCCATGTCGTCCTCGTGTGGCCGAACCGTCTATCCGACAGTGAACTGTAGCAGATACGACCGTTATCGTCCTTGTGTGGCTTAAATCAGCAGAAAGACATGTTCACTGCACTCTTACAGCAGCAACAGGAGAACTTCAGAGGCTTTGTTAAAATGATTATGGATTCCACTAACACGAGGCTGGATGCCATTACAAGGGAGGTCTAGCATTCAATTTACTCAAAAGGATGCAGATGACATGAAAACTCAAAATGTGAATCAGTCTGTACATTGTAAGTCTATGCAAGTTGACATCTTGAAAAATAGTGATGGTCTGTCACTGACAAAATGGAATATGCAGAAGGACAATCGAGAAGGAGCAACGTGGTTCTTGACGGCATCGGTGAGGCAAACCTTTTTATTTTGTACATGTCATTTGTTAGACGCTTTTATCCAAAGCGACTTACATACTCAATACTGTGGACAATCCCCACAGGAGCAATTTGGGGTGAAGTGTCTCAGGGACACAACGACATGCTGACTGCAGTGGGGTTTGAACCTGTGACCCCCTGATCCCACCACCAAGGCTCTATCCACTGCACCACACGCCTCCAAACTGAGAAAAGGTGAAAGACATTCTTGTGGACAAGCTCAAGCTTCAACGAGGCATTGAGATTGAGCGAGCTCACCGCACTGGGAAGCCAGCCGCTAACAATACCAGACCCAGACCCATAGTAGTGAAGTTCCTGAGGTTCAAGGACAGATCAGCGGTTTTGGAGAGAGACAAAAATCTAAGAGGGACGAACATCTACATTAATGAAGATTACACTGACGCAGTCAGAATGAAAAGGAAAGAGCTACTCCCTAAATTGTGGGAAGCACGGGAGAGGGGAGAGATTGCCTTCCTGAGGCAATCTCTCCCCTCCCCGCAGCTGATACTCCGCCCCCCACAGCACTCCAGAGCCTAATTGTATCACTGGACTTTTAAGGTATATCTGATATGAACTAATTATGAACACATGACAATAATATCACATTCTGTTAATCTGCCAAAGAAGGGAATGTTACTTGCTCCCTTGAATGTGTGTAGTTTGAGGAATAAGGTGCATGAACTATGCCATTTGGTAGAATCAAATAATATACACATACTATCTCAGAATCACACCTGGACTCATCTTTTGATGATTCAGAGGTTGCAATGCATGGTTACAATCTGTTCAGAAAGGATAGAGATAAGAATGGTGGCGGAGTTTTGATCTATGTACAAAATCATATTCCAGCTAAAGTACGATACGACCTAATGAAAAATGAAATAGAAGCTTTATGGTTACAAATACAATTGCCAAATTTAAAACCCATATTAATTGGATGCTGTTATAGGCCACCGAGTGCCAATTCAAACTATCTAGATGGTATTTGTGAAATGGTAGATAATACAGCTGTGTGCACTCACAGTTGGCTTTAGTGATCATAACCTAGTTGCTATAGTACGCAAAACCAAAATACCTAAGGCTGGCTCCAAGATAAATGATAGAAGGTCTTATAAGGGGTTTAGGAACAATTTGTAGAGGAGGTAAAGAATGTGCAATGGTTTGATGTTTGCCATGAGGAAACCCCAGAAAAAGCACTGAGAGTATTTATGAAGTCTTTCATGGGGATTGCCGATTAGCATGCTCCAATGAGAAAATGGTCTGCCCGGTCAAAGTGTGCACCTTGGTTTAATGACGAGATGAGAAGTGTAATGGTCCAACGAGATGATGCTAAACAAACTGCAGACAGACCAGGTTCTCTATGTGACAAACAACATTACTGTAAACTAAGAAATGCGGTAACCAAATTGAATAAATGTAGAAAGAGGGAATACTACATGCAGGAAATCAGTGATACTAAGAATGATGGAAAGATTCAATATTGAATAACATAATGGGGAGGAACTCAAACATGCATCCTTCCTTTATAGAAACAGAGGTAAATTCATTACCAAGCCAGCAGATATTGCAAATCATTTTAATGATTATTTGACAAATAAAGTAGACAAGCTGAGGAATACCATGGGGGCAGTCGAGGACACAGTGTCACATCACATCATTAAAGATCGTATCATGAGGGAAAAGCAGTGCATGTTTGAATTCCACAATGTCACAGAAGAATATGTTGAAAATATGCTTTTACATCTGTCCGATGATAAATCCCTGGGATTGACAACTTGGATAGTAAACTGCTCAAAATGATGGCCAAATACATATCCAAGCCATTGAGTCACATTTTTTATAAAAGTCTAGAGCAAGGCGTGTGCCCAGAGATCTGGAAGGAAGCCAAGGTTATCCCATTGCCCAAGGATAAAAGAAAATCCTTTGCTGGTTCCAATAATCGACCTCTAAGTCTCCTCCCAGTGTTAAGTCAATTAATAGAAAAAATAGTATACACCCAAATTCAATACTACTTTTCAAGTAACAATCTGACAAGGAACTACCAACATGCCTATAGAGATGGCCACTCTACAAGTACAGCACCTGCACAAATGCCCGACGACTGGTTCAAGAGCACGGATGATAGGAGGCTTGTAGGAGCTGTCATGTTAGACTTTAGCACAGCTTTCTATGTGATCGATCACAGTCTGCTGCTGAACAAACTCAAATGCTATGGCTTTGGTTCTGTTGCTATGTGTTGGATGGAGAGCTACCTGACTAGGAGAAGGCAGCGAGTCTTTTTCAATGGGAGCTTTTCTGAAAGTAAGGTGTTGCAGTGTGGGGTCCCACAGGGGAGTTCGCTTGGGCCTTTGTTGTATTCTATATTCACAAATGGCCTTCCTTACGTATTAAATAAGTCCAGTGTAATAATGTATGCTGATGATTCCACAATGTACAGTACAGCATCAACATGCAGTGAGTTAAACTATCTACTTAAAATAGAGATTAAAGCCATAGCAGACTGGGTCAACAATAACAAACTGGTACTCAACATTGCAAAAACAAAAGCAATGGTGTTCGGATTCAGACATATGTTAAGCAGCAATCCTCAATTAAGCCTGACATTGGCTGGTCAGCCATGGAACAGGTCAACCAGACTAAGTTGCTTGGCATTATTCTTGATTCTGGTTTACAGTGGACAAAGCAAATAGACAGTATCGTAACTAAAATGGGAAGGAGCATAGCTGTGACGAGAAAATGTACAAAGTATGTAACACCAACCACTTTGAAACAAGTCATTCAGTCTCTGGTTTTGTCACATCTTGAGTACTGTCCGGTCATATGGTCATCAGCAGCAAAAACGCATATACAGAAATTACAAATAGCTCAAAACAAGGCTGCCAGACTAGCTCTCTACTGTTCGAAGCGCACTCATATTGGAGTTATGCATAGAAACCTATCATGGCTTCCGGTTGAGAAACGTCTGCAATCTCGTGTTATCACTTTTCTAAAAAAAATCCAAAAAACCATTGTATTTTTAGGATCAAATAGTTTACACAAGAGACGAGCATGACCATAAGACTAGACAAGCTACATCAGGCCATCTACTGGCACCTAAACCCAGGACAAATCTTCTGTGACTTATAGAGCTATAAAGGAATGGAACTCATTGCCAAACTACCTTGCTGAAATAGAGTCCAGAGCCTCTTTCAAGAAGAGATTGAAGAGCCATCTACTAATGACCATGTACCCTTGTGAGCTGTGAACCCTAATTTAATGTTATCTCATGCTTTGTACTGGTGGGTGTCTTGTGCACTCATCCTTGGCTGAGATTGATATTGAAAGTGGATGAGATTGTTGATGATGTTGGTGATGTTGTTAAATGTTGTTAATGATGTCAGGACTTATGTCTTGAATGTTGTTGTATTGTTGTATTATTGTTGTAATACAACAATACGGACCCCAGGAAGAGTAGCTTTTGTCAAGAGCAAGAGCTAATGGGGATCCTAAATAAACATAAACTGAGCCATGAACTGAAAGCATGACATCTGCTTTAAACACTTGGAAGCCTCCCTGTCACACCAGCACCAACCCTTGGGTCAGTCAGATTTGGTTCAGATACATGACTCTCGTTACCGCAGAGTGGGTTTTTTTTTTTTAAGGCTATTCATACTGCTAATGCTATGCAGAGGATGCCTGTATGTTGGCGGGCTGTTAAAAGCCCCTACTATTGTTAAACTAGGCCTAATGTCAGGGGCCTCTTAATATCTAGTTCTACATGTATTCACATTATATAGACAATGTGTCTACCTAAAACTAAAGGCTGTACGAAACTCAGGCTACAATACAACCATTCTGTTCTGCTCTAACGATTACATTTATAGATTCTACATCAAAACAATTCGCTTTTATTGTTTCCTTTGATAACGTCACCTTCAGTGGAGGAATGCAAACCTGTTTTCAAATGTAAGGTTTTGATGTTGTTTGACATTTCTCAGTAATGACACCCTCAGACACCCAATAGCATTCATGCTATGCCTTCAGTAATGACACAGATGTTAAGGGGATGAAGCTTTTCCTCCCAAATCAGATATGCCTTGTTTTTCAACAAATGTATACATTTCCTGCATAATATATGTTTCTCACAATTGTTTTTTGTGAGCTGCACACAGGTGATACTGAGTCTTCTCGATGAATAGATTATAAACTATACCATGCTTAAATAGACTCCTAAGTTATTATTTCATATGTAACATATGTAAGAAAAGGGAGGGAAGAGTCAATTATATTGAGTAATTTATTTTATATTGGGCAGGGCTCAACACTATCTTTTAAAAGTGGTTGCCAGGCTGGCAACCAGGCATCAGCTTTTGGTTGCCAAAACTGAAAATACGGTTGCCATTTTTAGTCACCTTATATTTTAAATAATTAAGATACTATACCGTTTTAATAATGAACATGTGACACAAAAGAATGTTCAAATGCTTTACAATAAGTAATTAAAACTGCGGTCACAGACGTGCACGCAGTTGTGGTGCCTTCGCGTCCGAGCGCCTGTCAGGGAGGGTTGCCGGTCGTCCCAGCGTCAAGCAGACGCGCGCGAGTCCTCCGAAATGAGCTGTTCGTAATTTCTCAAATGTTCGCATCCCGGACTCCTCGGTCCTCCGGCAGCTACCCGGAAACTGATGTGGGCGCCTCGAAGGAAAACACATTTCTGTAAAGGCTCGTCGAGGATCGATTATCGCGGAGGCTGTCTGGAGGAGCAGTAACCGTGCCGTGTGGTGCAGTGGGTTGTGCGTTGGTGTTCGGATCAGGGGGTCACAGGTTCAAACCCCACTGCAGTCAATATATCGTTGTGTCCCTGGGCAAGAATCCTGTGGGGATTGCCCACGGTATTGAGTATGTAAGTCGCTTTGGATAAAAGCGTCTAACAAGTGACATGTAATGTAATGTAATGTAACCAAGGACACAATGATTTAGAGGAGAGAGGTGTCTCTCTGGAGGAGCTATAACCGAGGGTACACTGATGTAGGGGAGAGAGGAGAGAGGAGGCTCTCTGGAGGAGCTTTAACCGAGGGTACACTGATGTATCCTCCCTGTGTGTGGGTATATATGTGTGTGTGTGTGTGAGAGAGAGATGATGTGGAAGGCAGAGTAGCTTATCTGACATGTAAATGGTGGAAAATTGTACATTCTAGCCTGTGAGCTCCCCGTTCGAGTGACTGACTATTCCTTCCCAATGTAGCATTGCATATGGGCTGAACTTGACCTGGAATGGAATTTTTTCGGTAATTTCCCTAGGAGGAGTTTGCAAAAATATGCAGAAAATGCATGAAAACTGCACGTTTTTCAAAATGGCCGACTTTCTGTGGGGCGGGCCAAATGGAAGGCAATTTGAAAGATGTCCGCAATCATAAGAGCAATGTGTATACAGCTTTTTCGTGCATATTGGAACAACCATAAGTTATGTGTCCGTAAGTGTTTTTAACCCTTCGACTTCGAGAAAAAACTGAATAGGACACGCCCACCTTTATCATTGGTTGCGACACTTTAAATCTCAGTTTATACTCATCCTGCCAGTATGTCTATGACACAATATATATATTTCGTCCATCCGTTCTTGAAGTATACATTTGTTGTGTTTTTGGCGCCCCCTATTGTCGAAAATGGACATGCTTTTCTGTGCCTATTCCCCAAGACAGACTGCACCTATCCACCGAAATCTGTGATATTTGGATAAATTGTGGATGAATTATGAGCATTTATGTGTAAGCCACACCTTTTTGCTAATACATTGCGATTGATGTCGGCCACATTTTTCCACACATCATGCTCATTTCCTACGGTAATGTGTCTGTCCCTCCACTGATGCTGTACACGGAGTTTGGTGTTGAAAAACAAACATTTAAAATGTCACTGTTTTTAACATTATGCTAATTAAAACAAAATCAAAGTAGGCGGAGCTTAGGGATACGAGAGGATAATATGTAGAGCAGCTCCACCTGGATAAGTGTGCAAAATGTCAGATCCATCAGACTTACGCTGCGACTATGTACATTTTTCGAAAACTGAATTTTCACAGGTGACCTTTGTGCTGACCCCCACCATAGATCCATTGGCCCTTCAGCATTGAAGTCTTGGATTGGCCAGACTAATACATTTCTAATGTTAAATAAATGAAAACCATTCACAGTTAAGAATTAGATATTAATTATTAATGGTGTAAATTACCTTTAATATGTCTAACTATATTTAAAATGCGTTACCTTTTTATAGAAGTGATTATAATTTTATGCCAATATTTTTCTATGGTAAAGTTTCGTTTTGCACTTTTATTTTGGTAGTAATAAGATCGGGACTCTTATTTTGAAGGAACTTTTACCGGAAGTGAATGGACAACATTCCTCTTTGCTTTTCGTTCGGGTTCACCTTGCGCTTTATCAGTTGAATCACTTTGAACATTCGTTTGAGATGTTGACGGGTTGGCCGAACTTTTACCCCACAGTCAAACAACTTAATTTGCTTCGCCATTTTTTGTAAAACAAACACACGGCGCACAACGCGCACGCGAGTAAACGTGCATCGCTTTCTGGCTCCGTAATCACACCAATGCACGTGCAACTTAAAGTGGACCTATCATGCTATATTTGAATAATATAGTGTAGGACCATACCTATATAAGGCATATTTATACTTTTTTTTTCTTCAAAATACCAAGTAGATCATGCATTTTAGCCATGCCTCATTTTGCTCAATTTGAAAAATGTTAGCTCTGTTTTTGCAAGGGCTGATTATGTGAGAACAGCACCATCTACAGGCCTGGCATATGTACTACAGCGTCTCCAGCGCTTTCGAACGGCAATGGCCGTGGATGTCTCCTCCTGATTGGTGGAGTTGGCCCAATAGCCGTAGCGCCACTGTCCTGACGTCAGGACAGTGTTCAAATCTGGATCAGTTTTTATCAGATCCGTTGCAGCCCCTTTTTTAGAGATTTGGGTATGGAGGAAAATAGAGAGGGTTGTGTTTTCTGACACTTGGTGAGTTCCCTGGAACACCGGGGACACATATTCATGTAGAAAAGACGTACAAAAGTGCATTTTGCATGATAGGTCCCCTTTAAGTATCAGGTTCCGACTAGTCACAACAATAGCCGCGTTCACACCGGAGTACTTTTCGCATTTAGTTCCGTTAGTACCCGTTATGTCGCGTTCACACCAAAAAGAGCACTTAATCTCGGGAACTTTTACCCCCATTTTTAGTGCCTGCTGAGAGATGGTACTTTCCTGGGGAAAAAAGTGCCCCAGTTCTGATTGGCTGGGCGAATTGCAAACCACGCCCCGTACAACTCTGAAATGTTTTGTAGAGCCACCATTTTATTATCCTGGCATTAGCATTATTAGCATTAGCATTCACCCAGTGCACAAATGCAGAGAGACTAACTTATGGCAACACAAAATAAAACATGGGAGCGGTGGAGATGAGGAGGTGTCGGCGTTCTGGCGATTTCCTCTGAAGGCTTCAGTCGAAGCTGCTGGGAGTCCCAGCAGCTTCTACTGAAGCCAGTCCCCAACTCCGGGGACTTCCGGCCGGGGACTCCGGGTGGCAGTATACGCCGTGAAGTTATTTGCGGCCTGCCAGTAAACCCAAAGCAGAAGAAGACGAAGTGGCGTCAGCGGCTCATTTGCGTAATCTCCCCTCAGGGAATAGTACTCCGGTGTGAACGCGATCTGTACTAAATGCCCTGGGGTAATAAGTGCCGGGGCTCTGAGTGCCGGCACTAAATACGACAAAGTACTTGGTGTGAACGCGCCTAATAATTAAATATCACTCTTAATACAACAAATAATTAACATTTATCTATTTTGGAGTGCACATTTTGCTGTTTGCTGTCCTTATTTCTTTATGTTAAAAACTGGTTGCCACTGATGGCAACCAAAGGCCAAGAAGTGGTTGACATTTTTTCTGAATGGTTGCCAATGGCAACCTGGCAACCGTTACTGTCGAGCCCTGTTGGGTAATTTATTTCTCAAACCTAGGTTTTATGGAAGAGAAAATGTATTTCTGATAATATTTTATCAAACGGTAAATGGTGAATTAATATAACATTTAGAATCATTGAGAAGGGGTTATATCCACAGGGACTAGCTCACCTTTAACTTACAATAACATTTCTCTGCTATGGACTGATGAGTATATGATTATTGCATGTTAAATGACTAACAAACCTTCAAAAATTATAATGTGCATGTGTCAGGAAGGCTCCCAAAACAATCTGAGGGGCCTATCCTATTTTAGTAATTAAATGATAATGTGCTAATCCATTACTTTGAGTTGTCATCGCTCAGAAATCATCCCTATCAGGTGTTGTGCCGATAACTAGGACAGCTCTCAAGGCCAAGGGTCAGAGAGAAAGGGTCACACTCTCCGGCTGCAGAGAGCAACCCCCAGCCACGTGCAAGGAAGCACAAAGTCGTTCGAGATGAGAGGATGCTTCTCTTCACCTTTCTGATGAGGATTCTACTCTTCAACTCTCTGATAAGATGGGATGCTTCTCTTCTGCTGAGAGGGGATGCTTCTCTTCACCTTTCTGCTGAGAGGGGATGCTTCTCTTCACCTTTCTGCTGAGAGGGGGTTCTTCTCTTCACCTTTCTGCTGAGAGGGGGTTCTTCTCTTCATCTTTCTGCTCGGGGGGCTAAAGCATCAACCCTGCAGGACGAACGAGGGCTTCAGAGGCTTCTATAATACAAGGTTCTATGTTTCTTGGAGCAGTTTGATGTCTTCCTAACCTCTCCCATCACGGGGGGGACACCTGGATGCATCACTAGGAATACGCAGTTGCACTGCTCTCAAGCAGATAGCAGAAGGAATACAGGCAGATGAGCCTCCGTTTCACTGGGGGTGATCAGCTACAGTGCTCACTGAATGAGCCACACAAAAGCAGAGCAATTGTGTTAAATAGTGGTGATTCATATATTTTTGTCAGATCAGATTACACTTTCGCATTAAACAAAATAAGTAAATAAATATTTTCAGATTATAAGGTATTGAATAATAAGGTATTTCTACTATTATCACAGATAATGTTAATATCCTTAATCGTCCAGCAATCAGGCTTAACAACACTACTCTGTGCATGGATAATACATTACAGACAGACCTGAAATGATGTTTCAAGTACTGGATTCATTTCAGTTTTGGCCCAAAACAAATATTTATAATAATTCATATAACAATTATGTAGCATATTTGATCCTCAAATTAGAGAAGTATCATTTAAAGAAATTGCTATTCTATATTCAACATTAGATAAACACAGAAGAACCCTTTCCAAGTAGATGTTCAGGTAAGTATGGCTAATAAGAATAATTGATAGACTTAATTTGGTACAGATCAGTGGTGGCATTTACAAATGTATGAATTAACGTTTTAGGAATGTATAATCCTTCCTTTCCAGGTTTTTACAAAAGTCTTTGCCGAACTTTTCCTTTTCAGATTGTTAAACATTTTGAGATTTGTTTAATATTTCCCTTCAGATTTTGCAATTACATAATGATTGATAGTTGAAGTAATGTAATTCTGTTATCATGCCATAGTCTTTTGATTTAATATGTAATGAAGCTAACGTAAATATAATCCTAAATTGAAGACAGTGCAATTTTGCAGATTACAGATTGATCAAATCATCACTGTGAGTTTTATAACTTAACTGGATCCCTTATCAGTGTGAGAAAAAGTTTTTTGAGAGTACTGGAGAGTCCATGGACAAGTGAGTTTGGCAATTTACTTGTCCGAATACATTTTTCACTTGTCCAGAATGGACAAAAATTGGGGCCACTGGAATCTTCTTCTTCGCCAACATAAGTGAGCGGTAAGATTTTACTGCACCACACATAGGGTTGGGTATAGTTTGGATTTTAACGATTCCGGTTCTGCTTTTCGATTCCAGTTATTTTCGGTTCTCGATTCCGGTTCTTTGAGAGGGTAAAAATAAGTCCCATGACAAACTGGGAGAAAAACATATTTATGAAAACATTAAGTAAAATCTGTATTCCTATTTACAAATCACTTCATACTGTTTAATTTCTTACGGTTATTGAATAAAATTATATAAAAATAATCTCTGCATTGTTTAGTGTATGTGGTGCAGTTTGAGAATGTACAATTGGCCCAGTCTCCTCTGATGTTACACTGCAACCTGTCTGTGAGACAGAGTCCAACCACACATTTCCAACACATAGGCCTAATAATAATAATAATAATAATAATAATAATAATAATACATTATATTTATAGCCTATAGGCCTAGCGCTTTTCTACAACTCAAAGACGCTTGCATGCTTACACATGTCCTGCAACACACATGCTGCAGCTGCCCAGCTGCTCACTGTTTGTAAAAGTAAATAAATACTATTTTCATTTCAATAATGTATTTTCTATACCCTGCTTCATAAACAATACTGACATCCCTGTGCTCCTCCGAGTCTGGGGGTCGGGGGATGTGAGGACAGCGCGAGGACACAGACAGGGAGGCTGCTTTACTTCATAAAGGAAATGGCGTCAATATACAACATAGGAGCTAAAACACTTAATAACCTTCATTACGTGTCAAAGAAAGAACATACGAAAGTTTGACAAAGATTAGGCTGTTAAACGGGCAGCGGGTCCGCTGTGTGTAGAAAGAGAGAGGGGGGAGAGAGAGAGAGAGAGAGAGAGAGAGAGAGAGAGAGAGAGAGAGAGAGAGAGAGAGAGCTGCGGTCCGCGGGGCCCGGCCTCGCCTCCTGTCCTCACAACTCTTATTAATCCCGGTACCGGACAATTGTCATTTGTTCCTACTCGGAACCGAGTTTTGCTTCCCAACCCTGCCACTGTGCTACACGTCCCGCACCGCCCCGTCTAACAGTAAGCGGCGAGATGTATTTCCTTAGGAATCGACAAGCAGAACCAAAAGTAACATTTCTAAACTAACAATGGCGGACACGGACAATTTGCGAATGAGTTCTGCCTTTTGTAAACTGAGTTTATCAATAATTTGTCAATAAATGAGGGCGAAAAACGTCACTTGTCCGCCGGACAAGTCAATTGAAAGATCTACTTGTCTGATATTGTAAATAACACGTCCCGGACAGTGGGACGTGTGCTTTTTCGCACACTGCTTATGATCCTGATTTTTATACCTTAACTAGATCCCTTATGATCCTGATTTCATACATTAACTGGATCCCTTATGATCCTGATTTTTATACCTTAACTGGATCCCTTATGATCCTGATTTTATACCTTAACTGGATCCCTTATGATCCTGATTTTATACCTTAACTGGATCCCTTATGATCCTGATTTTTATACCTTAACTAGATCTCTTATGATCCTGATTTTATACCTTAACTAGATCTCTTATGATCCTGATTTTATACCTTAACTAGATCTCTTATGATCCTGAGTTTATACCTTAACTAGATCTCTTATGATCCTGATTTTATACCTTAACTAGATCTCTTATGATCCTGAGTTTATACCTTAACTAGATCTCTTATGATCCTGAGTTTATACCTTAACTGGATCTCTTATGATCCAGATTTTATACATTAGCTGGATCCCTTATGATCCTGATTTGATACCTTAACTGGATCTCTTATGATCCTGAGTTTTATTGTCATACTGATATTCTGTACAAACGGTGAAGTCCACCGAGACAAATGTAACATTTGTGATATTGGGCTATATAAATAAACATTGATTGATTGATTTAAATGCTTTTGACTAGTGATTGCCTTGAAGTAAATCTTCAAGCTGCAAGCTGGTTTTGATTTTATAGTTTGATAAAGGAGATTAACTCATGGTTAAATGTTAAAACATATTAGTTTAAAATAAATGTTTTTGCTATTATGTATCTGTGATTTTATGTGTTCATTATTATGCTTTTGACAAAAGATGCTCCAAACACTGACGAGAGATGATTTTTCTATTATGATTGGCTGTCTCAATCATTGTGATTGAATGTTTCAATCTTATTATGTTGGTCTTAATGTGATTGTAATTGATGCAAGTCCACACTCAAATCTGAAGATTCCCATTGATTTAAGTATTGAACCAATTATTATTAGACTAAGTTTTTCGGTTATCAAAACTGATAAAAAGAGAGGAACTGTTGGGGAAATATTTTCCAAGGCCCATAACTTTGACCCAGTGTATCAGTTCATACTGTCCTGACTGAGCACAGACACCTGTAACCCTGGCTGCTGTGCTCTCAGTGTTTTGTCTCCCTGTTCCTGCCTGTTGGCGTCAGCTGATAGAGGTGTTATGATTCTATCTTGTTACGCACAATGTTGATTATTCTCTCTGAACTAGCTAAATACATGGGTCTGGGGTAGAGTTCTTCAGAATTGATTGTGGCATCTCAACCGTGTGGTCAACTCGTGGCCCGTGATATGTCTTGTGAATTCTCCGGCCGAAGCTCCAAATAAACCGTCAGTGTTTGCCATCAAAAGCTCCAGCTCTCCTCGTGTCTCTCTGAGTCCTGACTCCAATTGCTTCAGAAGTTTCCCCCACAATCACTACTTCTGATTTTTCAGGGTACCCTGAATTGTGGAATTTTACTGGTATTGCCTACATTTCTGGTATCATGAAATCATTTTGGCCACAGTTGACCAAAAACACAGCCCAGACCAATAATGGGTTTTAACCGTGTCATGCATTTTTCTTAATTTCAACATTATGATGCACTTCAGTCACGCTCATATGTGAAAGCTATTGATGCATAAGAAGATGGCAATATTGCTTTTTTTTCAGCCGTTCTGCTGTACAGAGCCACCCTATACAAACACAGCAGTATCAGTAATGTACGAGTCATTCACATAAATATGCCATATTAATATATAATTATTAGAGATGTCCCGATCCGATCACGTGATCGGAGCCGATCACGTGATTTTCAAAAGATCGGAATCGGGAGAAAAAAAATCGGGGATCGGGATTTTTTTTTTAATTTTTTTTTTTTTTATAAAATATTTTTATTATTTTATTTAATGTTACAAAACAAAAATGACCATGTTCACGTCTTAAAGTCATCCTGAGGCCTTAGTTTTGGTTTAAAATTACACAACATCATGTATGTGTTGCTTCTTTTGGGCTTGTTTTCATAGACCTGGTTGCTTATTTCTCTCAAATCTGGCAACAGAGTGGGCAGGGCGCAGTGTCTAATAGTAGCAGTAAGCTAACAAGAGGCTACGTTCAGCTGGTGCCTCGGGAGTCGGGACAGAGAAAATGTCAGGAGTTTGGAAGTATTATAAAATTGAAAGCGAAGGCAGTGTAACAGCCAGATGCAATGTTTGAGGTTCCGCGTGGTGGAAAGAACAGAGCTACGTTCAACACGACCAATCTAATACGCCACCTGAGAAACAAACACCAACAACAACACGACGAGTACACAGCGGCCACTCAGGTAACGGCACTGAAACAACCGACACTTTCAGAGACTTTTAAAAGGAAAGAGAAACTGCCCCAGAACAGTGAAAAGGCCAAAAAAATAACAGCCAAGATAGCTGAATTCATCGCGTTGGATGACCAGCCGTTATCTGTTACCTTTTTTTTCTCTTAATGCATTGCATAAAGATCGGATCGGGAAAAATCGGTATCGGCAGATTGTCAAAATCAAATGATCGGAATCGGATCGGGAGCAAAAAAAGGTGATCGGGACATCCCTAATAATTATAATAATAATATGTTTGGTGGTTCAGTCTGTGGTTCTGTTTGTGTATTAGTGTGTGTAACGTGTGTAAACCTGACAGAGATTAATAAAAAGTATATATTTTCCTTCTTAAACTAACTGACATTGGAAAATCGACAAAAAGTACACGCTTGCTGGCAGAGGCTGACAATTTTGTTTGTCTGGGAACAAAGCATAATCACTTTGGTGTCAGGAAATGCACATTTTTCTACAGACTAGTTTAATCAAAGCAAAAGTTGTTGTAGGGAACTGAAAATCAGGGGTAGAAGTGGCATGTAGAGGCATGACAAAATGATGATACATCAGCTGTATTAGCAGAGTAACAATAGACAGTAGGGGTGTAACGGTATCCGTATTCGTCCCGAACCGTCACGGTTCGGACGTCACGGTTCGGCGCATGCAGTCACACGACGAATACGCCTTTTTTTTATGAAGGGAAAAAAGTCTGTCATTCAGGGCAGTATCCATTACACTATATATAATCCAGGGGGCGGTATTGCACCTAAAAGCTGTTTGCCAGCCGCCCTTAAACAACAAATGAAGAACAAGAAGAAAACACAACAAAACGAACAAAATACAAGAAGAGAAGTTAGTATGGCGATTTCAGATAACACACAGGAGCTAGAAGACCCACCTGCTTCTTTTAAATCAGCTGTGTGGGAACATTTCGGGTTCCCTGTGGACTACAATAACGATGGAGTGCGAGTGGTGGATCGGACGAGGACGGTGTGTCGGTGTTGTTCGACAGCGGTGCGGTATGCTAACACACGCCATACATGCTAAATCATATCAGAAGGCATCACCCAGATTTGCCAATCACCGGAGCCCGGCGAAAGACAACAGCAGTTCAACAGCTTATCCCCGCTGTTTTTAAGAAGCCAATAGACATGCAAGCCGAGAGACCAAAATAAATAACGGAAGCTATTGGCATATATATTTCAACGGCTATGCGCCCTTGAAACACTTTCTTATTATTTATTTTGTAATATTTTCAAGACATTCTTTTTAGTTTTACAGCTTGATGAAACCTTCTTGTTTGAGATCAGTCATTATAGATAATATGGCCATCTGAGTGTGTGTGGTACTGTTTGTGGTTTGTTTTTCACTGTGTAATACAGTTCATTATTCAAAATTTTAGAGTTCCTTATTTTTATACTGAAACTTGCACTACTGTTCAAAATAAATAAAAAACAAACCTGGAATTATGCATTTGGGACTTTGTTTTTGCTTTTTCTTGTTGTACCGAACCCGTACCGAACTGTGACCCCCAAACCGAGGTACATACCGAACCGTGAATTATGTGAACCGTTACACCCCTAATAGACAGACAAAATCGCTCTTTGCATCTCAGCTGCTGCAAACTGAAACAGTCAGGTAGGGTCTTTAAATGTCATTATCCTTAGAGCAAGACACTGTCAGACCACAATCTAAACTTGTGGAGAGCAGTGAGGGAGGGATGGAGGAAGGAAGGGCGTGGGGGTAGAGAGCTGCTGCGTCATGACGTCACCGTTTACATCGCTGATTTTCTCCCCAACGGAGCTCACAACAACAACAACAACAACAACGGGGGACTGCGTCGGGTCGATGATCGTGTTGCTTTTAATCATACGAAGCCAGATTAAATTAAATAACGACTTCTCCAACCTTATACTTTTCTCCAGAGTGCCGTGGTTCATTGTTTATTAATGTGTTTCAGCGGCATGTACCGACCGCTGCAGTGCTGGCTGCTCTTCCACGGGAGTTTATTCTCCCGTTAGCTCCGGGTTAGCTCACACGGCTCTAAAGTATTCACTGTCTGACTGTCACACAAGCAGCTGATACATATCCCCAGTTCCCCTTAAGTGAATGTGTGTCAGTCTGAATTGACGCTGTTTGGCATCACAACGCTGTTATGAAAGTTTCTCTGGTATAACATGGGTGATGTTAGCATAGCAACCGAAGCTAAACTGACTACTTGCTAAGCCGTTTTCTACAGGCACATTTTACCGGCGTATTTTTCATTATGATTCTACTTGTGATAGTCGGACATGACAACCTGTGCAGCCCATGTATTGATTCCATCCGATAGCTGCTAT
>CALSBW010024929.1:6218-24183 GCA_943590975.1 Lindbergichthys nudifrons
TGTGTGTGTGTGTGTGTGTGTGTGTGTGTGTGTGTGTGTGTGTGTGTATTTGAGTAAGAAATTGAAATAAGCAGTCGACCCCACCCCTTCACTTTGGACTGTGAAGCCTCAGAGCATAGATGAGAGCAACCCATCCGGGAACTTTTCTGCTAAGTCATGGCCCGCTGTCATTTGAATGGCGGTTAATACAGGTTCTGAGGTTTTCACCAATCACACCAAAAACATGAATTATAGCGCCTTATTTTATACAACGAGCAAAATTATGATGGATGGACAGGCAAACTAATAAACAATGTTATTGATCGCCATCGATTTATGGTTTAATTTAAATCAATACGGGATAGATGTCCGGTCAGTCTGCCCGTGGATGAGTGACAGGCAGCTCACACTGAAACTGGGATTTCTGAATCAGATCGTTTCTTTTACTTTTTTGCAGAGGAGGTAAAGAAGTCATAACAATTGTTTGTTGTTTGAGGTGCAATATACGACACAGCAGCTTTTAGGCTTGAAGAAACTATTGTTTTCTGCTTGGCGCTGACGCCTTGTTTAAGTGGGCGGGGCCTTAATTTTGCCAGGAAGTGACGTAGGTCTGCTCTCATCTATTGGTGGAGGAAGAATGCAGACCGGGGGAACATGCCAAGTTCCTTAACTTGCATCCCTGCGTCCCTCACTTGCGTCTTAGTCCCTCCCACCGGGGATGCATGGAGAGACGCAAGGAAACCACAAGAAGGGAGAAGAAGCAAGGAAATGTGTTTTAAGAGCAATGGGACGTCCTTTCCTCGGAGCGTCACGTGAAGTGACATCTGTTTGTGATGAGACAGCGACAGCTGATGCATCTGTATCAACTGTCAGTCACTGCAGAGAGTTTTGATGGAGTTTGTGTTTAGAAACATGATGCTGATCTGCTCCTAATAAAAGACACAGTTATCTCTGCCAGAGCAGCAGCAGTGTGTTCCTGTTCCACACACACCACACATTAATAACCAGTGGCAGCTGGTGCATTTTTCTCCAGGGGGGGCTCTACAAAAATGTAAGCAAACTTATACACAAACTCAAAACATCTGTCATATTACAACACAGGGCTAGCTCAAAGGCACACAGCACTTGATACAGTCTATTATTTTAGTGCCTGTTTTTGACAACCTCCTTATTATGCTTACTGATCCCTATCCTGTAGCCCTCATTGGACAGCTGTGTTTACTTTCCTAAACATGGCTAGTCCCATAGCATCATCCATGTGGACTCTAGTCTGTTCATGCTTTTTAGTTTTTTCTGATATGTGCTTTAAGTCACTCACATCTGTCTGGATCCATGCTGGGTCTGGTCCATAGACTGGTCTGATCCTGACGTTTGAAAAGGGAGGCAGGGTAAGCCAAATATAGCACTGGTGTTGCTACAGGTAGTTAGCCCAGCCTTCTTGCTAAACCAGCTCCTTGAAAAAGAGCAGGTATACTGACTTCCTCTGTCCTTAACTCCTGCCTATGTCAGGCTGATCAGGTCCGAGCTCTTTCACTCTCAGCTTTCCCTCCAGTGTCCTCCTCTCAAAGGGTGTTTCTTTAAGTGATTTAACATCATTTTCCTTCTCCATATTCGCTATCTAGTTTTGTTTACACTCCGTCTCCGTCTAACTCTCTCTCATTCAAACGTCAATCACTCACTCTGGCGCTCCTGCTGCCCCCTAGTTGTTGGCGGTGTCAACAGCTGCTTTGGGCGCAGCTTGGGTGCGCCCCGAGCTGCTCCTATCTGTTGCATTGAAGAGGTGCGGATTCTGCATGCATCACTTATAACGAGAGTCAATAGAGTGGTGCAGTGACGAGTCCTAAAACCCGGAAGTGAGTTAGCATTTTACCACTTCCGGTTCCCTCGTCTCAGAGCCAATGGGATTTCTCCATAGGATTTGGGAAAATAGCTCGAAAAAAGGTCTGAGGTTGACACAAATTTAAGAGACGGATCACGTTTTGTTCTACGACATTAAATACATCAGCAGTGACCCCACTGGTGATTTTTGAAGAGTTTACGTGTCTGAAAAACGATGGTTGTTAACAAGTGGCTGAATAGGACTACAGAAGTTGTCGAGGAGGTTGTACGTCATTACGCCGAACACGTAAACACTCCCGCTAAGTTTGTTTGACCCTGTTCTGCTTGAAAGCAAGTACCTGCACTCTTGCAAACTGTTAAAACAAACGTGCTGCAAAGGTGCTGATTCTTCAGAGAGGTGAACATATGTAACCTGCTCTATCGAAATCAGTCGCATTGACCCGAAGACACATTTTGAGTTGTATACACTGTTGGAAAGAGGAGATTCCTAGCTTTCTAATGATATCAGATTGTTTTTGTACTCCAAATATTAAGCCAAATATGTCACATTATATAATGACTGTCGCCGAGTCAACATTTTGAGTAAAAGGCCTTCAAAGTTTCCTCTTCTCTGGAATCCATCGATCTGATTGATTATTAGCAAATGATCAAAGTAGTACGGAGGGAAAATATTTCCGTTTGGATTACTGGTCTGGGGGAAGCTCGCGAGTGTGTGTGTGTGTTTGTGTATTTTTGCATTTGTGTGTATTGTGTTTGTTTCCCGGGGAAAACCCTCACGAGAAACACCGGCTGTTGTTATGCCTGCTGTGACGTTAAGATACTCCGTTCTCCGCTTGTAATTATGCCGTTACAAGCTTCATAGTTGTATTTATCATCTGAATTTGCCGAAACAAGTTTAGTATTCTGAAAGCCAAGACTTTGTTTATTTTAAATCATATGAAAACAAACTGTAACAGACCCTGCCGTGTTATTTATGGTTACTATACGACTTACATTCATAATTTCAGCCGGAGGGAGGGGGAGCAGCGCTGCGCAAGAGCAGAGTGTGAGTGAGAGGTGCCTGTCATCTTCATACTTGCCAACCCTCCCGATTTTCGCGGGAGACTCCCGATTTCATTGCCCTCTCCCGGTTTCCTCCCGGGGTCATATTTCTCCTGATTTCTGACAAAATCTGATTTATTCACGACTGTTTCCACTCGGACTTTAATACAGCTACACCATTGTTTGATTTCCATGGTAGCGCGTCTCTTTAGTAGCACGCGCAACTGAAAGTCTGAGAGGGTGAGGAAGATAGTCACATAAAACTGAACAATAATCGACAACCTCTGCTCACTCCTTTCCTGTAAAATACAGGTCCAGCCCACACATATGCTCCATCAAGGATGGTGCTACAGGCCGCAAGGCATTGCACTTACAACTACAATAAGCATGTTAATGTTAATCTAACAGCTCCGGCGAACACCCAGCATCCCAACTGTTGCTCTGCAGCTGGTAACCATCTCCTGGTATGCCTGACGCTCAATGCCGACAATGCAGAGGTGTTGCTCCTGCTTCCTCAACTTTGCAGACTTCACACAGTCCGGAAGGTGGTAGATGGCGTTGTTATTTTTCTGGCAGACCCAGCACAAGTCTGTCATGGGTTTCCCAATAACGATGTTGGGGGTCAACTGCCTCCATAACTTTCGAAATGTGCTGTTGCCAGCAGCACGGTGGCCTACACCAATGATTAAGAGGGATAGGAATACTTAAATTGGACCTATCATGCAAAATGCACTTTTGTACGTCTTTTATACATGAATATGTGTCCCCGGTGTTCCAGGGAACTCACCAAGTGTCAGAAAACACAACCCTCTCTATTTTCCTCCATACCCAAATCTCTAAAAAAGGGGCTGCAACGGATCTGATAAAAACGGATCCAGATTTGAACACTTCACTGACGTCACAGAAGTGGCGCTACGGCTATTGGGCCAACTCTCCACCTATCAGGGGAATGTGGGGTTGGGCCACGGCCGGCCATTGCCGCTCGAAAGCGCTGGAGACGCTGTAGTACATATGCCAGGCCTGTAAGTGGCGCTGTAGTCTGCCACAAAAGCAGCGAAGAAGACTTCCCCCCCCATAGTTACCATGGTTACCCTTCTGTTTATTCTCCGCTGTGGCTTTTTCTCTCCCTCCCCGAGGCAAGCGTTTGCTCCTGCTGCTTTAATTCAATGCAATCCCTCCCTGTCTAGGAAAGCACTGTAATTATCTCCGGTAGTCCACCAGCAGATGACAAACACCCACCTCTCCGCCTCTTCCAAGGAACGAGGGGACCGTGCGGCAGAGTTTCAGTTTCAGTTTCTTTCGCCGGTCAAGATGTCCGTTAAAGTTTAAATCTTCCGGACAAAATTAGAAAAGTGCCGGTCAAAGGTCTTCTTTGTTATTTATTGAGCTTTAAAACAAATGAATAACGACTCTATAGGCCTATAATAATATAATAAAACACGGAGGACGGAGATCTTTTTTTCTCCCCCTCTTGACTTGATCAGAGCACGGCTCCCCTCTCCTGCAGGGGGGCGTGGTCAGCTGCAGCTCACAGAATCAGCCCCGTAGACAGCAAACAGCACATAGAGTGAAATGAGGCATGGCTAAAATGCATGATCTGTTTGGTATTTTGAAAACAGAAACGTATAAATATACCTTATATAGGTATGGCCCTACAATATATCATTTAAATATAGCATGATAGGTCCACTTTAAATTAAGTATATATATATATATACCATGGTCGGGCATCTGACTTTTGTACCTCCGCCACACTGATGTCATGGTCTCCATTGTAGGGAGGACCTGGATGTCAGACCTTTTAAAGCCAGGGATGCGCCCAGGGAGTGGCATTGCGTGGACATCAGCAAAGTTAGTGATGAACTGCTTCACTCGTTGGATGTCATGAACGTTTTTCGAACTGCTTATGGAGAAGATTTTTAAAGTTAACTCATGCATGCAGAAACTTGAAGGTTTCCCGGGCATATTTGCTTTCTATCAAGGAAGTAGGCAGTCCTTTGGTGCTTGCGCTCTTTCTGCTGGCTTCTCTTAGAGCACTCAGAGCCATATGGGAGCTGATCTTCCCCAGAAGAACCAGATGTTTTTCATCTACAAAGTGACATAGCATAACAAAAATCAAGTCATCACATAGATTTTAGGCTGGCAAAATGATGTTGAATCATAGTTGAATGAGGCCTGATCATTTCCATATTAATACGCCCCTATATTCAGTATTCACCATGTGATATCAGATTATTTTACAACCCACTGTTCGAAATGCGGGGAAGCCAGGGGGAGCTTGGCTCCCCTAAAGAGGAGGGGAGCTCCCCTGAAGGCCGACTTTCAGATAAATAGGGGGAGCCCAAAAAAATTGTGCATATTTGTGTCACACAGATTAGAAATGTTGAGTTTCTGTAAATAAAAGTTCTTGAAATAAATAATAGTTTTTGTTCATTACAGTTTCTGAATATTTGTTTTATATTTGTGAATATTTCTGGGTGTTGCCATCTGTACGTTGCGGCGCTGCATTCTTTACGCTACTTACGTTGCTATGGTTACGGTGGCGATGCCGGCGCGGTATTTTAAATGTTCATATTGATATTTTTTTAACTCTGTTTCCAAATGTTTGGAAGCCGGCTGTAGTTATCCCAATCTTTAAAGGTGGAGACCCAATGTCTACCAATAACTACAGGCCAATTAGTATCCTTCCTACAGTATCAAAAGTTGTTGAAAAAGTTGTAGCTGAACAAATTATTAAACATCTGAATAACAGTGCTATTTCTCTGCATCCAATGCAATTTGGCTTTAGGGCCAAATACTCTACAGCAGGGGTCGGCAACCCCTGGCACGCGTGGCGTGGCGTGACGTGGCAACTCTACCGTGAAGTCAGAACCTCTGACTCTTTGACTTGTGATGTGAATCCTCCGGCCGATACTCTGAATAAACCCATCAGTGTTTGACATCAAAAGCTCCAACTCTCACCGTGTCTCCTTCCTGAGTCGGTGACTCCATGCATTGCTACACAGAAGTTTCCCCCACAAATTGGCGTTGTCGGCAGGATACCAACAGATCTTCAGAACTGGTAAGTGTGATTTCAAATCTACATTTGGACATTGCCTTACCAGAATCTGTGATTGACGGTATCCTAAAATTATCTGTGAAGCAGAGCGGCTGTGTTTCGTTTTGGTTAGTGAACATTTGGGGCTATTAACCCCAAGGGATCATCCAGGGACGCTGACCTGGCTGATTTCCTCTGTGTGTGCTGCTCGGGACATATGTGCCGCACAGGCAGTCGCAGAGATGTTTAAAAAGACCTTAATGAGGGCATCTGTAAAGTGGAACTTCTGTGTGAAAGCAAAATAGAGATTTGTAGTGAACAAATCGCCGAAATTCTGGGGGTTTCAGCGGCCAATACTAGCAGTTAACATAAGCAGCCAGAGATATTACCCCTATCGCCTCTAAAAAAAAAACACAGCTCCAGCTGCGGCTCCGGGGGTGTGTGTCCTCTGTGTGTGCTGCTCGGGACATATGTGCCGCACAGGCAGTCGCAGAGGTGTAAAATGCCTCCCCGTATCTGCGTGGCTGGTGAAGTGCACTAAAGAGGGAGAAAGTCACAGCTTTTGTCTATAGCTTTAACTCACACCACCCCCGTCTCTATTCCTCTGTGTGTGCTGCTCGGGACATATGTGCCGCACAGGCAGTTGCAGAGATGTAAAAACGAGACGGTTTAAAAGGCACTCTCGTGGCTTGTGGCCGTTTACGACGAGCTGGCAAGTGCGAGGTGCGTGCATTACCTGATGCGACACAGCTCCCTACATTGCTGGAGGAGCTGGTGCCGGTCCGGGGTGCATACATAAAATGATAGGCTAATTGATCACGGGTGGGCAGTGGCATGCAAGTGTAGAACAAAACTGTGTTTCATCGTTGGGATGAACACGATAGCCTGTGTATAGGCTGGTCGAGTAGGACTACAGTTAACTGTGCAGTTTTGGATAGAAAGGGTAGCGGAGAAAAAAAGTATTTGCGCTCCTGATCGGGGGGGCATAGCACCACTAGAACAGAGTAGTGGGATCGCAAGAGGATAAGCTAGTTATTGCTCTTGGACAGCTGCCAGGCACCGATCTAAGGACTTGTATACAAGGGTGGGAGCGCGAGTCAAGGCGCCCCACTGAGAGATAATTCCCTACCCCCTCTGAAACCTCTTCATTCGGACTAAATTGAGCTGGATGAGCTGTTGCTGACGCACTGGTGTTTATTACGAGTTCATGTTTGTTTGTCTGATTGTTTGTATCGGGGGGTCTATATTGGTTTGTCTAACCGCCGTCTTGTGTATGTTTTGTAACAACTAATAATGAATCAGTCCATAGCCAGGGTAAAATAAACTAAGCTTTAGTTAACTCACCAAAAGTAAATGACTTGAGAAAAATAAATAATATATAAATGTAAAGCAAAATTCTGGTAGTATAGATGGGCTGCAAAATGAAAATAAATAGCAAAAGAGTGTTTTTATGTCCTGCATCTGAGTGTGCAGAGGAACATGTAAACAAGGAGCACACTGTTCAGGGTGTGCGCTGTAGGTGTAAGAAGAAGAGAAGATTATATTACTTTAAGAATACATTTTAAATTGTATTGCTGTTATGTTAAGATATGTTTGTGACCTTTTATAAACCCTATCCATGTAAAGGTTCTACTTGAGCCCAATTTAAATACCATAAAGAAAGTATTGATCCCAGCTCAAGCTAAATGTCAAATGTATTTAATTAAGGTGCAAGTGTTTTGATCTATTTAAAATGTTCCAGTCTAGCTTCCTTCGAGTTCAGTCTAAGCAACAAATTGTTTCTCATAACATTCTCACTGCTGTCCCAAATGTTTTAACCTTGGGCAGACAAGCTGTTCACACACACACACACACACACACACACAAACACACACACACACTTTGGATAAGTATTCACCTTATCCACATTGTAAATTGTTG
This sequence comes from Lindbergichthys nudifrons, assembly GCA_943590975.1. Lineage (NCBI taxonomy): Eukaryota > Metazoa > Chordata > Actinopteri > Perciformes > Nototheniidae > Lindbergichthys > Lindbergichthys nudifrons. The sequence goes on from CALSBW010024929.1 coordinate 14,035, forward strand.
CCTTCTTTAAAGTTATTAGTAATTTAAGATTAATTATTAAATTAAATGTGGTACATAAGATAAAATAAATAAAATAACTTGACTTGATCATTTTGTTCACAACATTAGACCTGTCCTCTAATCTCTACTAGAATAAGATAAGTGTGCATGTGTGGATGTTTTATAACTTCTGTAAAGTACCTCATCTTGATATCCTTTTCATTACAGAGCTGGAAAAATGGTGTATTGATTAGATTCTGATCCGTGCACGTCCAATTTTGACTGACTTTAGTTCTAATGTTAATGTTAATTTGACTTCAACCCATAAGTAATTATTTAAATTAACTCTAAATTTCACATGATGATGGATTACTGTTCCACATTTCTTCCACTAATTTGTTTTACAATTAGGCCAAAGGTAAAGAGAGACATTGATGACCTTGTGTCCCTTTTGTTAGTACGTGGTTCCATTTTGTCTATGGCCATGGACGGCTTCACTAAAAGTCACCCAGTTGTGCCCTGCTGCAGTCCGGCTGAGTGCAGTCACAGAGATGCTATGGCTGCGTTTCACTTCTCTTATTTTTCATTTCCTCGCTCCTCGGTCTCGGTCTCACCGGAAGTTGATTTGTCTGCGCCATCTTGAGTAGCGTCCCAATGGCCTTATTTTTGCCGGAGGACCGAGGATCGAGGAGCGAGGAGCGATTATGGAGGAGCTAAAATCGAGGAACCACCAGACCATCCTTCGATGAAATCCTCAGACACTCGCCCGGCCCCCTTACTGTGTATCACTCACTGATTGGACGATGCAGTGCATGCACTGATCTGTTGCTTCTTGACATGAGACCAGAGTTTCCCAGCGGAGTGAAGAAAACACATGAAACTCACGGGACTCACTCCTAAGTTTATACTGTGTTTTGTTTCAATTAATGCATCATTCAGTTACAAATATGTGATATATCTGAACAACAAAGTGGTCAAAAATCATTTTATTCATTTATTGGAAACATTTTCATGATCGCTTTTTCGTTTTACATTTTCATTTATTGTCATTTCCATTCAGTCAGTCATTAAGTGCTATTTAACATGTTCATTTGCTACATATCCACACAAACAAACAAAGTGTACAATCCATGCAATGAATGTTAATATAACTGGGTTTTCATAGATAACATATCTCTTTTTCTTCTCTCAATTATTTTATTTCTATTGTGCACTCTAATCAATATTAATCCAACTATTGTTCGTTTATACATTTTAAGAATGGCGTTTATCTTTTTTGAGAATGAGTTCTTATTTGATTTTATTTATTTAGGTCTACAACAGATGATACACATGTTTGTGTCAGTAAATGTGTACTAACAGAGGCGGGGGTGTTTGTGAAAATAACGGGGACAGAGCTGCTGTCAGACAATCAGCTGTGCGGCGTCATCACAAACGGACGTCGCTTCACGTGACGCTCCGAAGGAAACAACGTCCCATTGCTCTTAAAACTCATTTCCCTGCTTCTCGTGGTTTCCTTGCGTCTCTCCATGCTTCCCTGGTGGGAGGGACTAGTCGCAGGGAAGCGACGTAAGTGAGGGACGCAAGGAATCCATTTAACCGAAGTGAAACGCAGCCTAAGGCTGCTCTACATGACATTAATGCTCTGGTCTGAATGGACACCATTTCCTGCTCCCAGAGAGAATGACACTCCTCAAACTGAACATTACAGCCGTTGATACTGTCTCACATGGTGGTCTGCTCCCCCCCACTGAGCCATGAACTGAAAGCATGACATCTGCTATGAACACTTGGAAGCCTCCCTGTCACACCAGCACCAACCCTTGGGTCAGTCCGATGAGACTAACGGCTTCACTCAGGGCATTTGGTTCAGATACATGACTCTCGTTACCGCAGAGTGGGTTGTTTTGAAGGCTCTTCATACTGCTATGCAGAGGATGCCTGGAAGTGGGCGAGCTGCAAAGCCCCTACTATTGTTTCAAATAGGCCTAATGTCAGGGGTCTCTTAATGTCTAGTTCTACATGTATTCACATTATATAGACAATGTTTCCACCTGGTAAAACTAAAGGCTGCACGAAACTCAGGCTACAATACAACCATCCTGTTCTGCTCTAACGATTCAATGTATAGATTCTACATCAAAACAATTAGCTTTTATTGTTTCCAATGATACGTCACCTTCAGTGGAGGAATGCAAACCTGTTTTCAAATGTAAGGTTTTGATGTTGTTTGACATTTCTCAGTAATGACACCCTCAGACACCCAGTATCATTCCTGCTCTGCCTTCAGTAATGACACCCTCAGACACCCAATATCATTCCTGCTGCCTTCAGTAATAACTCAGATGTTAAAGGGATGAAACTTTTCCTCCCAAATCAGATATGCTTTGTTTTTCAACAAATGTATCCATTTCCTGCATAATATATGTTTCTCACACTGAGCTGCACACAGGTGATACTGAGTCTGCTCCATTCATAGATTATAAACTATACCATGCTTAAATAGACTCCTAAGTTATTATTTCATATGTACCATATGTAAGAAAAGGGAGGGAAGAGTCAATTATATTGACTAATTTATTTTATATTGGGTAATTTATTTCTCAAACCTATGTTTTATGGAAGAGACAAAATATTTCTGATAAACTAATATTTGATCAAAAGGTAAATGGTGAATTAATATAACATTTAGAATTATTGAGAAGGGGTTATATCCACAGGGACAAGCTCACCTTTAACTTACAATAACATGTCTCTGCTATGGACTGATGAGTATATGATGCTTGCATGTTCAATGACTAACACAAACCTTCAAAATGATAATGTGCATGTGTCAGGAAGGCTCCCAAATCATTCTGAGGGGCCTATCCTATTTTTGTAATTAAATGATAATGTGCTAATCCATTACTTTGAGTTGTCTTCACTCAGAAAACATCCCTATCAGGTGTTAACCCAATAACTAGGACAGCTCTCAAGGCCAAGGGTCAGAGAGAGAGGGTCACACTCTCCGGGTGCAGAGAGCACCCCCAGCCACGTGCAAGGAAGGACAAGGTCGTTCGAGATGGGATGCTTCTCTTCAACTTTCTGATAAGATGGGGTTCTTCTCTTCACCTTTCTGATAAGATGGGGTTCTTCTCTTCATCTTTCTGATAAGATGGGGTTCTTCTCTTCATCTTTCTGATAAGATGGGGTTCTTCTCTTCATCTTTCTGATAAGAGGGGGTTCTTCTCTTCATCTTTCTGCTCGGTGGGCTCTATCAGACAACCCTGCAGGACGAGCGAGGGCTTCAGAGGCTTCTATAATACAAGGTTCCATGTTTCTTGGAGGAGTTTGATGTCTTCCTAACCTCTCCCATCACGGTGGGGGGACACCTGGATGCATCAGGAATACGCAGTTGCTCTCAAGCAGATAGCAGAAGGAATACCGGCAGATGAGCCTTCGTTTCACTGGGGGGTCAGCTACAGTGCTCACTGAATGAGCCACACAAAAGCTGAGCAATTGGGGGGTTGAAATATGGCGCTCTGATGAAGAAGAGTTTGAGCCAATCAGCACCTCAGTGCTAATCTACAGTATCAGGATGCCTTTACACACCAGACACTGTGTCATAAAGGGAGGAGGAGAACGAGTCAGGAAGCCTGACGGACATGTTCTTCCAGCTCTCGTACAAAGATGAACTTTGAATTGAATGACCAGATGTTTAAAGATGTACAATTAATGAATGTTTTTTTATATTTCCAATGACCAGACATGTGTTATATAGTGGTGATAAATATATTTCGTCAGATCAGATTACACTTTCACACTAAACAAAATTAATAAATAAATATTTTCAGATTATAAGGTATTGAATAATAAGGTATTTCTAATATTATAACAGATAATGTTAATATCCTTAATCATCCAGCAATCAGGCTTAACAACACTACTCTTTAATGTATTGTCCATGAACAGACAGACCTACAATGATGTTTCAAGTATACTGGATTCATTCCAGTTTTGGCCCAAAACGAATTTTTATAATAATTCATATAACAATTATGTAGCATATTTGATACTCAAATAGAGAAGTATAATTTAAAGAAATTGATATTCTATATTCAACATTAGATAAACACAGAAGAACCCTTTCCAAGTACCATAAGTAGATGTTCAGGTAAGTATGGCTAATAAGAATAATTGATAGACTTAATTTGGTACAGATCAGTTGTAGCATTTACAAATGTATGAATTAAAGTTTTAAGAATGCTTAATCTTTCCTTTCCAGGTTTTTACAAAAGTCTTTGAATATTTGCCTAACTTTTCCTTTTCAGATTTTGAACAATGTACTTGACTAAAATGAATGTATTGATTTTACTAAGACTAAGTGCCTTACTCTTGGCTAAAGCGTAATGAAGTAAACGTAAAGTAATCCTAAAATTGAGGACACTGCAACTTTGCAGATTACAGATTGATCAAATCACCAGATTACAGATTGATCAAATCACCAGATTACAGATTGATCAAATCACCAGCTGTGAGTTTAGGCCTTAGCTGGATCTCTTATGATCCCAAGTTTGAAATGCTTTTGACTAGTGATTGCCTTAAAGCAAATCTTTAAGCTGTTTCTGCTTTTGATTTTATAGTTTGATAAATGACATTAACTAATGGTTTAAATGATAAAAGATATTAGTTTAGAACAAATATTTTGCTATTTTGTATCTGTGTTTTATGTGTGTTCATTATTGTACTTATTGACAAAAGATGCTCCAAACACTGATGAGAGATAATTGTTCCTATTGTGATTGGCTGTATCAATCATTGTGATTGAATGTTTCAATCTTATTCTACTTTGTGATGTAATTGAATGTAAGGTGAGACCACACTCGAATCTGAAGACGCCTATTGATTTAAGTATTGACCAAAATTATTATTAGACTAATGTTTTAAGTTTATCAAAAATGATAAAAAGAGAGGAACTGTTAAGGAATAATTCTTCTAGATATCTAACCTTTTGCTCTGGGACGTTTTATGATCTACTCTGACGTCTGTTATCTCCTTTAAGGAAAGGCATTGGTGCCATATGTGTTGTTGTCACCAGTTTGTGACCGGTCAACTTGTCCGGCACGAATGGTACTTGTTGTGAGAACGCTGAGGCACTTCTTTATCGGTGTTTGTGGACTCTAAGATGTGAAATCTTTGAGGCCATGAGTGTCAGACGCAGGTGGCTCAGTGTTCCCAGCTGTTTAGTCTACTCCTTCAGAGATGTGGATTACTCTCTGTGAACCAGTTAAAAGGTCTAGCATAGAGAGAGGCTCTTCAGAATTGACGTGGCAACTCTACCGTGTAGTCAGAACCTCTGACTCTTTGATTTGTGATGTGAATCCTCCGGCCGATATTCTGAATAAACCCATCAGTGTTTGACATCAAAAGCTCCAACTCTCACCGTGTCTCCTTCCTGAGTCGGTGACTCCCAATGCATTGCTACACAGAAGTTTCCCCCATACTCAGGATGAGTTTGGCTGTGTTTCGCTATGTATCCTAAACAAGGAAACAACACCTCCAAGGAGCTCAGCGCGATTCACAACGTCCCGACCAATCAGAGCACACTGTGCTCACAGGAAGGATGGGGGCTGGAGCTAAAGAGTGGCGAAGTCACGCCCATCTACTTCCGGTCCATGGGACCTTATTTTGTAAAAATAATGTATTGAAGTCAATGGAGAGAGAAAACGTATCTTTCGATCCCGTTTGAATTGTGCCATGAATTACACATATGATGTTTGTCAATCTTAAAAAATAATTTCCATGTCAAAAAAGTCACAGTTTGTCGTAAAACTGTTGAAATATAAGACTATGAAAAATACGCAACTAGAAAGACTACAAATCCCAGAGTCGCGTAAGTGATGTCACAATTGTTTTCCTCCACTAAGAGATAGCTAAGATCAGCGCCATATAGATAGATTCTATCTATATGGCGCTGGCTAAGATAAGATAACTTTAACAAGATGCCTGTGTGCTTAGTACCAGGTTGTTCATACCAGCAATGGGTCTTGCTCGTTCTTTCGCTTCCCGTCTGATGAAAGGACCAGGAGTGTCTGGATCAAGCTAGCTAGTAGCTAGCACGTTAGTTAGCATTACAGCCATGTCATTTTTATTAGCCTTAACATGAAGTAACATTAAGTAACCCAAAATGTTAAACAGTAAGAGTAGTAGTCGTATTTCGTGAACCCTTTGAATAGTACTGTCACCGGTGTGATCATTCTATAATACACAATTTAAGCCTGGGGGAGAAATGCTAACGCTAACGCTAGCATCGGCAATCTTCTCTACTTCATGCTATCTGCACAAATGGTTGACATTAAACATTAAAAAGACCAGGCAGTTCAGAGAGAATCAAAGGAAGGCAGGCAGGCAGCTTTGCATGACATTCTTCTGGACGTGTTTCATTGTGGTGATAGTGAGGGTAGTCAATCGTTTTGTTGACATCTTGGTGACGTGTGTTGTTCTGTGAGACCAGAGATGTAGTTCATTGAGCGTTTCACACAAACAAATGTGTTACTTCACAGTTTTAAGACACATTTTTTTTTTTTTGACTTGCAAAATTATCTTTTAAATTGACAAACATCATATGTGTAATTCGTGGCACAATTCAAATGGGATCGAAAGATAATCTTTCTCTCTCCATTGACTTCAATACATAATTTTTCCGAAATAAGGTCCCATGGAGGTCCACCGGAAGGGGAGGGACTTCGCCACTCTATTGGAGCTACAACAAGCCGTTAAAGACAGAGAGTGAAATTCAGTGAATACACGTAGTTTACAGAAACCAATGTGAGTTTGGAAAAATGCACAGTATAAATCTATTTTAGTATACCTCAACAATGGAATTATGATCAGTGGAAATGGCCATGACACTTCTCCTTTAATTAAAGTACCCATTTGAACCTTTTCCGAGACTACATTGTCTCTTATTTTAACTTCCTCCTGGACGCAATAACAACGAGCACAAATCAACAGTATATGGAGGGTTAATGAGATGGGTGCATGATCGGACAATACTATGCTGTCATAACTGCATTCATTCACATGTGATAATAAGGCCATGGAGATCAGAAAGTAATCAATACGTGATGATGTCTTCTAAGTACCTGAATAACATGAGAAATATTTTTTTTGTAGGATGCAGCTTTCTCCAGAATTAAATTAAATTAAGATCATTTACAGATTGAAGCAGCACCTTTCTAGCTTGCGGATGAGAAACATCAATGCCTGAGGAGCGGTCTTTCTCTGGGTCCAGCACACAGAGTCCCCGCCTATTATATATTGTCCAGGAATAGAGGGTACAGTAAGAAATAAATTCCTAAAAGAGGCTTGACTATCCTCGTTAGGTCCGTAAACATTGACCAGTGTAATTTGTGTCTCTGATATTTTTCCTTGCAAAATAATGTATCTTACTGCCGGGTCAATTATTTCATGGCTAAGTCTGAACGGGATTGATTTGTGGATCAAAAAAATAACCCCTCTGGCCTGTGAGTTAAATGGGGCTGCAAAGACTTGTCCAGGCCATCTTTTTTTAACGTTAGTAATATCAGTTAAATGGGACTCTTGAATAAAAACGATTTGTGATTTTAGAAGTCTAATTCTGCCTAATACCTGTTTTAGCTTAACCAGTTTATTCAATCCTCTCACATTCCAGGATGTGATCTTTGTGTTTGTTTTACCTGCCATTCAGTGTGGAGTGAATTGTATAGTGTAACTAGGGTGACCAGATGTCCTGCTTTGCACGGGACTGCACAGCATTTTCACGACTTTTGGTGTGTCCCGCAAATTGAGACGATGTCCCGCATATTTCATTTTGATTGGCTAAAACGCTTTTCTAAAATCAGATTTATCCAATGGCTGTTGAGAAAGCAGGGAAGGCCATCATCACAGGGCTGTGTTTGCTGTCAATCAAACTGTAACACACGGCGGGTGTGTTATGCCCCTAATATGGGGAAAATATCAGACAAGGAAACAGAGACGTTGTTAGTTTGCTTCAAGTCTAATGTATTATGCAACCAACCACATGGTACACATAGCACACTGTATAATACAAAACATAGATTCTTGACATAAAACGAACACTAACAATGCACGTACTGCAAACATACATCCAATTTAACACACACAATGTCCCTTTTTAAATGCACACTACAAACATATATCCAAATTAACACACAAAATCCCCTTCTTGGAGCTAAACTGCACTATCATAGCTAGCGGCGCTAGCATAGCTAATGGCGCTAGCAAAGCTAGCATACACAGCTACAACAATTACAGAACCCAGAAAAACCCTCCAAAAATACCCTCTAACAACTATCACACCAACAGTGTGCTTTTCACATTAATATTACACACAGTCAGTCTACATATATAACATTTATCACGGATGAACTCACCTAATATGGGGAAAATATCAGACAAGGAAACAGAGACAAAACAACAAGCGCCCTCTGCTGCACAGACCCGGAAAGTCATCAACCATGACTTGTCATATCTATTACAGGTGCTGGTCAAGTGTTAACCAATGAGAGTAACTCACTCACACACAGCCCCCCGCGGCCCCGCCAAACAACAACAACAAAAGTCAATAACGCAGGCGACGCAGCAGTTTATGGAACATGGAGGAAACTGAAACTACAGCTAAGAAGAAAAGAAGATGCACATACAACAAAGACTGGGAAGACACTTACCCGTGGGTGAAGCCAGTGCAGGGCGACTCTCAGAGAGTTTTTTGCAATCTTTGCAAGAGTAATTTTTCAATTTCACATGGCGGTGAATACGCAACTCTGTCTCTTAAAAAATACGTTCCCACAGAACTAAACTGCATTCTCAATTACGTTTAGCTAGAAACTTCCCTCCCTGTGAGCACAGTGTGCTCTGATTGGTCGGGACGTTGTGAATCGCGCTGAGCTCCATGGAGGTGTTGTTTCCTTGTTTAGCATACATAGCGAAACACAGCCAAACTCATCCTGAGCACACACAAAGTCACAGCTGAAGTAAAAACAATAAGTGTGGCTTGATATTGAGTAAGAAAAAGGTTGATAAACGCTGTGAGAATGGGTCTGCAGAGAGAATTTGGCCGCAATCCCAACTGTCTGTTATCAGCCTGCAGCCAGGGAGGAGAAATCAGCTGAGCTGCCTGCTCCCTGCACACAGATGTGTGTGTGAGGAAGTCCGTGGATTGGTCAATTTGGACCAATCAGCGGGGGCTTAACGTAACGGCTCCGCGGACGTAACGTAACGGCTCCACGGATTGGTCCATTTCGTTACGGGTACGGGATTACATCATCCCGTACCCGGAAAAATCAAATGGACAATGACGTATCTCCAACGAGGCGTTTTAATCTACAAGAAATCCTAATCTTATATTATAAAACATCACCATGTTTTTATTTAACAAAATAATCTACAATAAATCCTAATTTTATATTATAAAACATCACCATGTTTTTATTTAACAAAATAATCTACAATAAATCCTAATCTTATATTATGGTCCTATATTTAACAAACTATGCCTATCTGCGGCCTATCTACAGTATGCCTATCTTTGGCCTATCTACAGTTTGCCTATCTGCGGCGGAAACCAGGGCAAGGTGTTTCTGGATCCGTTTTTCGTGGGCTCCTCAGTCTCTCGTTTACCCGGTTCCTAATTTTATGCCACTGGTCCATGGTCAGGCCTGGGAACCGACGGGAGACACTGGACTCAAGTGTCTGCCTCACATTGAGGGGAAGAGGCATTTTCCCTTTGCTCCCACTCCAGTTGGTGATTTTGACCATGTTCTCATATGAGTCAAATGGCAACATGGCCATGAACATATCAACCGCAAATTTCTCAGGGCGATGCTGTCCATTTCGAAAGCAGTCCTCGAAGAACATGTCCTCGCGATCCGAGGAAACTGCCCTGATGACGGTGGGCGCATCAGGTGTGTCCGACGGTCGTGGTGTTGCTTCCGACCCCGGAGTGACCGCTGGAATTGCCACCTCTGGCTGCAGAGGCTGTGGGTCTGCGTCTCCCACATGGAACCCAAACAGTCTTCGCCTGGATTGGCAGGCGCTCGTGTCCAGCTGTGTGTTGTTGGAGCAGAACACCTAGGTGGTGGCTGATAGCCCCCCCCCCCCCCCCCCCCCCCCCCCCCCCCCCCCCCCCCC
>CALSBW010024929.1:48779-70465 GCA_943590975.1 Lindbergichthys nudifrons
ACCGTGACATGACTACTTCATACAAAAAGGCTATGGCCGACTGGAAAAAGTTCATAAGTGATTAGGGCACTTATACGAGGGGCCGCTAGGGACATTATTCAGAAATACCGTTCACATACACATGTGACACACTCTCACACACTCAACTGAAACCAAAATAATTTACAAACATATGTAAAAAATCTCTCATATACACATATGAAACGCTCGCATACACATGAAATCCAAAGTTATTCACATACACATGTGAAACGCACTCACACCTGAAACGCTCTCACTCACACCTGAAATGCTCTCACACACACCTGAAACGCTCTCACACACATATAAAACACACTCATATACACATGAAATGCGATTTCAATATGTTGTGTGGGAGGTTTCAGTTGAAACGGAAGGCATCTCGCCTTTTTGAAATTTGCGCTTCTTCGCTGTTTTTCGACTTCCTTTTCAACCGAGATGCATTTAGATTAAACTGAAATCCCTCTCACACAACATACTGAAATTGCACTTCATGTGTATATGAGTGCGTTTCATATCTGTGGTAGAGTGTTTCGTGTGTGAGTGCGTTTCATGTGTGTGAGAGCGTTTCATGTGTGAGTGCATTTCAGGTGTGTGTGAGTGCGTTTGACATGTATATGTAAATAACTGGATTTCATACGTGTGTGAGAGCGTTTCATATGTGTATATGAGAGATTTTTACATGCTTGTAAATTATGTTGGTTTCATATGTGTATGTGAACGGTATTTCTGAATAATGACCCTAGCGGCCCCTCAAACTTAAAGTCCTATTGAAAATTGTTCGCTGAGTCAAAAGTGTCATGAGAATTTCACTTGCGTTGCATTTTACAGTGAAATAATGTTCTCTTTTTTTCGACATATCTGATGACTGACCTTTACTACAGTTTGAAAACAATAAAAACATTAAAAGAAATCATTTGAGACTCATATATTTCTTTATGCAAGCAGTCAAAGTTTATATCTTGATAGGATTAAAGATTTTTGAAGGTTTTGTCTCTACTTTTCTTGGTATTTAGCCTTATTTTAAGAATACTTTAATAGCACCAAATGCTGAATTTAAGTAGATTTTTCTACATATTAAGAAAATAATTCTTAAATCTTATCTTTGTATCTAGACAAATGTACCTGTTTAAAGTGAAGCTGCACTGGTTTTAAGATATGTTGCCTAACATAAAATTGAATTTTGGGACAATAGCAGTAGAATATGCTGAATTCAAGCACATTTTCCTTATAATAAGATTATAATTCTTAAAAATATTCCTTGCTTCAATTCAAATGTACTTATTTTTGGTTTAAAAACACTCGTTTTAAGATATCTGTAGATCTTTTTAGGCTAGATATATTTACTTGTTTTAAGAAGGTCTTGGCAAGTGAATTTTTCTTGTTCTGTTGGTAGATAATTTTTCTTATTTTAAGTAATATATTACTCATTTTATTATTTATTTTACTTGTTTTTTGAGGCTTAGTTTTTGCAGTGTATGCAATATGAAGTCCTTATTCAGTCCTAATGTATCTCAGTCACTGCTGTGGGGAAAGTAGAGTGATAAACACCTATTTTACTCAAAATTCGAATTTAATTAGTTTCATTTTAGACATGAATTACACATTTATATACAGTATAATTCAAATATTTCACTACTTTTGTGACCCTAAGACTTTGGTAACCAAATCTAAAACACCAAAAAGTACAGTACATTAGAGTCCCGACAGCCGTCAGGTCCAACACCGTCAATAATCACGAGGTTTAAGATATAAAAACACTTTAAAAATCGCTTTTTTAATTTTAATCGCTATACGCTGCTCTCTCTCGTCTCCTCTTCACAACTACACTTTTCGCGGCACACATACTTACAGCCAATCAGTTCTGAATTATGAGATGACGTTTTGGTGGGGTTGCCAGCACTTTGCCCCACTGGTGATTATGTTTTTGCCGCACACATTGAATACAAAACACTGACCATGCGCAGTGTAGTTTTTACAGCACCCATTCATTTTGACAGCAGAGAGAGGGGCTAGATCGGGGCTTGCCCCACATCGCTCAAAACGGCTCAGCACAGTGTAGACACTAATTACAAGAACGCAGACTAAAACAGCAATGTACAGACGAATCAGATGACTAAACATGATCTTAAAATATATTTTTTCCATATCCTCCTGGGAACCGAGGGAAAAAAAATGTTTTCCAATCTTCTTTATTTTTTATTTCCTACCTATTTAGGGTTAAAAAAAAAACATCTTGCAATTTAGACTTTTTTAATTTAATTTGATTTTTAAATGTTGTCCACTGTAGAGGACGTCAGGACCATTTTAGTTTGAAAAGACAGCCAAAATTAATAGATAGACTATGTAACGTATTATGGTTATAGAGTGATATTAATACAATAATACATTCACCTTTATTTAAAACATAATTAAATAATAAAGTCATTGATCTGAACATTGCTGTTTATTTGGTCACTAAAAAACTAGTTTGGTTTTTGGTGAATCTTGCCAGATCTTCAAAGACTTTGTAGTCAATGTACTGGGAAAAGTACCTCATTGACTCCAGTCGGCACAGGCTGTAGGGTCATCTTGACTAGTTTTATGGATGTGGTCTCCATTTGACCTGCTCATAGAAACAAACTTGGCATTCCTGAGGCAATTCTCATTTGTCATGGCTCCACTTAAAATAAAAACAACAATAAGACATACATGCTACTCTTGGCCCACAGAGGGACATGTCTTTCCAGCTCGTCCCTATCTGTCTCTATGTCTGTATCTGTGCGCTCATGGAGCCTCCTGCATCTTTTCCCCCCTTCTTCTTGACCCTCTTCTATCCCAGGTGTGAAATCCTCATCTCTCTCATCATCTGAGAGCTCAACATCTCAATCTCACTGAACTATCTGGTACAGAAAATGTCTACTTCAGTTCCGTCTCCTGCAACAATATTGAGTAATTAAGTCCATGAAGATGGTCCTGACGTCCACTAGGATGGACATTTATAAAAGAGCTGTTATTTCAAAACTTGAATTATTGAATTGCTTTCAGAACTAATTATATAGTTCCTCACATGTTAATAAACAAGAACATATATGATTTTCATGTTAAAAATAACAATTATTTAACAATATTTGACTTCTCCTCCTGCTTCAATAACATGTTGTTGTTAGTATGCCAGCCATTTTGGATGAAAAGAAAGAAGAACTTCCCAGCATGCAATTTTAACCATTGACATCTCACTGGAAAGCCCAGGATGTCCTATGTACAGTACATCAGAGATTGATAGATTACCTCAAAAGAGTAATAGGAGATGCATGTTAACAAAATGTCCACGACAGAGGATATTTTTGGAATTATTATTTTAATTACTTTCTGCTGACACTACGTGGGGCTGTGCCCCTAATGACGAGTCGCCACTGATAATAATGAGTTAACATTCCCCAGACAAGCGTGGACAATAGCAGAGGATAAAGTTTAGGTCGCTTACACTAATGTAAACACTGAGGCCTTGATTACCTGCTGGGAAGCAGTGCTCCCTGGGTAAAGCAGTTTCTTCCTTTAATAGCAAATAGGTAAATTGAACATGAGATCGCTGAGTAGAGTACCGGCAGCCTGTGAGAAGTGCCGGTACGCAACTAAGAGTAACAGTACGCCAAAGAGTAAAATGTGTACTGCGTACCAGTGAGTACCCACTGAGACCACTTCGAGCACTGCATGCACGCAACTACACAAACGCAGAGTTGTTTCGCATTATGCAGATGCATGCACGGACTGGCACATTTAAACACACATGCATTCACTCACTCACACACACACACACACACACACACACACACACACACACACACACACTCTGGTTGCTTTGAGATGATGGATAGATCTGTGTGTTTGCACGGGGCTGAGGGTGGGAATAAAGCTACTGAGGAAAATGAGTGATAAGACATCCACTGTAATCATTCTCTGCTTTTCATTCAAACCCCCCCTCCCCCTCCTCATCAATTCCTCTTCTGCGTTTTTACACAGGGAGGTTTTACACTTATTTTCTCAAGGAGGGCTTCATTTTCTATCCCCAGGTTTCCCCTCTGCTGCTTCTGCTGACTGCCGTGCAGATTCTACATTATAAGCTAATGTAACAAAAGATTACTCTGCTGTTTTTGCAGATATGTGACCTGCTGTGCAGCGGTGCTTTTTCATCCTGTTATGTGTGGAAAGACTTTAGAAGTAGTTGGCAACGTCAAACAGCTAATAGCTTTGGATACTAATTTAACAATAATTTGAGGACGGTTTTAAATCTTTTTGTGACGGGCCTGGAAATGGGCCCAGCCTTGGAAAAATGGCACTCTAATGTATGTCAGTCTGATCGACCTCAGACGGTGATGACCTGAAATTGGTCAGCTTTTTGCACAAACAGCCTGTCTGTAAGTGCTGCTGTGAGTAATATATAACTCCTTACAGGATGTATTTCAAAGGCTCTTAGTGTCAAAAAGAGCCACAAATCTGTTGATGAAATAGTATTCAATATTTTGTACTAAAATAATGTTTCATATCAGTTTGTTCATCTTTAAAGAACTATACCAGAGTTATACCTGACCACAAATCAACCCGTTTCCGATGCAGGCTACACAGTTTTCTAGTCATTTTTGCACATATAAAAATCCATTAGTAGAATATTTCTTGAGTTGTGTATTCCATTCTATCCAATTCACCGATGCATACATTTCTGTCAGTTAATGTTGCTTAGTATGGCAATGTAAGAATACAGTCTATTAAAAAAAGTTCTTCATAAAATTCAAGCAACATATAAGCAAATGGAATTTTCTATTATACAATAGTAAAGTGATCCAATAGATGCCTGGATTGGTGGACCCGATACATTAATATTTGTATGGATGCAAAATTATATAAATGATATAGGTTATTTAAAAAATCAGGCAGAGAGAAACCACAGCCAGACACCTTACTGCTGTCTGGCTGTGGTTTCCTCATTCTAGGCTCCCACATGAAATAAGTTTATTCATTTTTCTCAATCTTTACAAACTCAGAAATGACATAGCAGATACATGACAAATACACAATTACAAAGCAAAATCAGCAAACAACACACACAAAAACTCAGTTTCCAGACATACATAGGAGGTTACAGGACAATCAGTTGTATGATACAGGAGGTTCCTTTCACAATGATATCCAATAAACCAGGCCCAAGGAAATTCAAGTAAGGCTGCCAGATTTGATAGAACACTTATATAATCTTAGATATTCCAGGGGAACAAACTCAAATATAATTTGAGCCAGCCTTTGAGAGATGGGACCTCATCTTTACATAGTAGTAATATATTTTTCCTATATAATCTTTTACTAGCAGCAGTAGTTAGTGTTTTGATTCGTAGACCTTCAAAGACAGCATGTCCGTCACTTCTCTTATTAAAAACTTCAAGTGTTTGCTCACAAGGGTGTGTGAGGGTCTCACCCCCAATTATGGCTCCAAGTGTGTCGAACTTTAGGCAATCTCGGTTCCATCAGCATGGCGGAAGTTAGAGGCTAAAATCACACAGACAAAAAGTATTTCTAAATAAAATTAACTAAAAATAATAAAAACTCACAAAGAAAACATGCAACAGTCAGCTATTATGCAAAATCCCCTTTTTCATGTATTTTATACAAATGTGGGTACCACTTTACAATAAGACTACCCTTATAAAGGGTTTCCGAATAGTTTGTAATTCATTTATTAATTAGGTTGTTAACACTTTATAAATCATTAATAAGCTTTTATAAGACATGAGATAAACAGGGCAACTGTGAACGGTTGCTTGCCAAATAGTGAGCCCACATTTATCTGTACTGCTAAGCCTTATATTGGCTATTTAGCATACTTCATCTTCTTCATCAGCCAGCATCCTTGGTATCTGTTGTTCACTGAGTTGATTCCCCTCCTTCCATCTTGATGTTTCTTGGCATCTCTTATGACCATTTATGAATGAGTTACTAACATTTATAACTGCCAAAAGGGAGCCTTATTGTAAAGTGTAAAACACATTCCCATTTATTAATGAGTTACAAGCATTTATAATTGGTAAAAGGGAGCCTTATTGTAAAGTGTGAAACAAATCACCATTTATTAATGAGTTACTACCATTTCCATCAGGGTGAAATTACAGTAAAAATGGTTGCACATCATGTTTAAAAATGCCATACTTGTTTATCAGGTGCATTGTATAACATAATTTAAGGATAATTATACAGTAATGGTCCATATTGTTTTTTGTATTCTCTTGTACAAGAAAGCCCAGTCTATAACTGCCGAACATAGGAACTAGGTACAGTACCTTCTCCCAGACACAACTACTCAAATAAAATAGTTTACTTTATCAGCATTGGTGTTACCAATGTTTACTATTTATTTGATACCAATTTGGTAATACAATTAATAAAAAGAACAAGGTTTGGGTTCATTCTTCAGATATGACTGTGACGTTAACGTGTAATAATGAACTCCAGCTCAACCAACCATATTGTCATATCGGTACCACTTTACAATAAGACTACCCATATAAAGGATTCATAAAGGGTTTATAATTAGGTTAATAATTAGGTTGTAAACACTTTATTAATTATTAAGAACCATTTATAAACCAGTTCTAACATAGGCTCACTGGCAAGATGACTAAGCCTTATATTGGCTACCTAGCTTACTTTGTCTTCTTCATCAGCCAACATCCTTGGTATCTGTTGTTCACTCAGTTGATTCCCCCCCTTCCATCTTGATATTTCTTGGCATCTCTTTATGACCATTTATTTATGAGTTACTAACAATTATAACTGCCAAAAGGGAGCCTTGTAAAGTGTAAAACACATTCCCATCTATGAATGAGTTACAACCAATTTGTATTGTATAGTGTTAAACAAATCACCATTTATTAATGAGTTACTACCATTTATAATTAATTTAAGTTATATTAACCTGTTAAGCACCAAGCCTGTTTTTCATGTTTCAGGCTCGAAAATGACATGCCCAAAACAAATGACTACAACTTAACTTCTAAAAGGGTTATATGAATAATTTCTTTTATCAAATCAAGGTTACATCTGTGGGTTGGATGTAGAAGTGTCAGAATCAATATAGATGTTTTTTATTTTAAAGAAAATTCAGATTTTACATAGTTAAAAACTGTAAATTATAGTGTCCATCCAAATATTATTTTTTACTTAGTGAAAACTACCCTTGGATGATGGGTTAGTAGACTAAAAGCTTTAGGAATCCAAAGTAAAACATATAATAAGTATCCTGTATCAAGATTGATGCAAAACAAGTGACATTTGATCTTTTTAGAGAGGTTTAGCCAAAACCACCCCACCTCTGAGGTGATTTGGGTGAAAATGTTTTTTTTTCCATATCTCTGGCCCCCCTTGGTCGATTGTGATGGTTGACACCTCTTTCTGACCGTTAGAGCCAATAGAATCAAAGGGGGAGTCCCCCCCACACACACGTTGTGAAGAGAAAAGGTGGGACTGCGCGCATGTAATTT
Source organism: Lindbergichthys nudifrons (assembly GCA_943590975.1). Taxonomy (NCBI): domain Eukaryota; kingdom Metazoa; phylum Chordata; class Actinopteri; order Perciformes; family Nototheniidae; genus Lindbergichthys; species Lindbergichthys nudifrons. The sequence continues at coordinate 56,309 of CALSBW010024929.1, forward strand.
TGCAGCAGAGTGGACTGATCTCTCGCTCTGACATTTGGAAACGAAAAAGCAGTTTTATTGCTTATGGATTATCAGAAATCATTTCAAAGAGGACACAGACACATTGGATTAACCTATGGATTAACTGCAGCATCGTTTTTTTATCGTTTTAATGCCATTCAAGACCAGTTTTGACCAAGGTAAGCCATGTTAGCGTTTCTAGCTACCTAGCTCCACATGTTATGATGTACGCTTTCGTTTATAGCGTCGCAAATGTTTATCACTGAGTGTTGAGGTTTGTTACACAGATTCTGTGTCTCCAGGAGATGCTAATTGATGGGTTGGCTGTGCATCTAGGATAAGTAATAAGGGAGTTATGAGTGAGTTTAGGTGCAGTTTTAGGTAAAACATTTTCGCCCGTGGCTAATTCAGAGGCTAAGTGTTAGCATTGTGGGGTTTTTAAAAAAAAAAAATTAAAAAGATCAGTTAGCTGAGTTTCTTCCCGTTACATGAATATAAAACATTCATAGTTTATTAAATATTAAGATTCCTTAGACGTTGTTTCCTGCAAATGACGCGTTTATCCGCCCGGTACCGGGGGGGCGGTGCGTAACAGGTTAAGCCTTAAAGTTATCCATAAATTAGGGCGTGGTCACATTGAGTGACAGGTCTGTCCAGTGACTGCTGCTGTTAGAAATCTGCTCTGCTAGCTGCTCCGTGAAGCTACAGGGGCTCTGCCTGCTCAGCTCATTCGGGGAACATAACTTGAACTCTGCCGTGTTTGTTGTGCTGGTGCCTTGTGGACTATTCTTCATGCTTATATCGCACTAATGTGACTCGCTCCGCGTTTAAAACAGACGGTGCATGAATGTAGTATTGCTTATGTTTTTAGTCAGCTAACGTTAATGATTGTTAAGGCTTGGGTTAGCATGTAGTAAGCAAGTGGTAGCTACATCTCTGCTAACGATGCTAATCGTAGCCTCTAAGTTAAAATGTAATAGAGAAGTCATGCATGCAAATTAGTTGCTTTTCGGCGCCTCCCGCTTTTTTAACGCTGATTTGGGTGACTTGTGTAATTCGTGGAGAACCGAAGAGTTTAAAACACTACTGAGACCTTTTGCGTCATACCATAACTGCAGGGTTTCCCACACATAGACTTTACTTAGGCGGGCCGCCCAGGTATATTAATGGCCGCCAAAGTCTATTTTTGTATCCGAAATGGAATTAAATCGAGAAAATGTTTTATTGCGGAGGACCCTTGATAATATCTACCTGTAAATAATAATAAAAACCCATGATTTATAACTTAACATCTCTGAGGATCTGAGTATATTATAAAGAATAGCCAGTTAATTGAAGCATTTTAGCACAGGCCTTTGTCAGATGGTATGTTACGCTGTTTTTTTCTGCTTCGAATAGTTCTCTCTTTTCACCATACGTGTGTTTGCATCCCTGGAAGTGTTAAGCATTAAGTTGGATAATACTGTAGAACAAACGGCTTCTGTTTGAGGTTGGTAAATTAAGGTCATCCTTTTAAGTTAGAGAGATATTTTATTAGGTAGGTAACTTTATGCATTGATAAGGTTAATTTAAATTTGCTATGATCGATTATGTGGACAAGCTAACGTCAAAGTAGTGTTGAAGAGCGGCGTAGTGTATGTGAAATTAACCTCACAATAAGATGTGTGTATATTACAAATATTAATGTCATATTTCAAGATGATTACTTAGATATTACGGTACCACTTTACAATAAGACTACCCTTATAAAGGATTCATAAAGGGTTCATAATTAGGTTATTAATTAAGTTGTAAACACTTTATCAATCATTGAGAACCATTTATAAACCAGTTCTAACATAGTTTTCATACATACAACACAGGCTCACTATTTGGCAAGATGACTAAGCCTTATATTGGCTAATTAGCGAGAATCAACTCAGTGAACAACAGATACCAAGGATGCTGGCTGATGAAGAAGACGAAGTAAGCTAAGTAGCCAATATAAGACTTAGCAGTACAGATAAATGTGGGCTCACTATTTGGCAAGCAACCGGTCACAGTTGCCCTGTTTATCTCATCAAATCAAATCAAGTTTTATTTATATAGCACATTTTAAAAATATTTTTGGTGGAGCCAAAGTGCTGTACATGCAATAAAAACACTTTACTGAGATAGCAAAACAGAAGACAATAAATTACAACAGCAAATATAAAAATCAAACACAGGGAAATGTCAGGAGTCATACTCCGCTCTGAATAGAAGGCCAGGGAGAAGAAGTGAGTCTTTAGTGTCGATTTAAAAAACCCTAGGGTCTGGGCCGACCTCACATGGAGGGGCAGAGTGTTCCAGAGCCTAGGGCCAGCTGCTGCGAAGACTCGGTGACCTTGGGTTTTGAGCCTGGTCTTGGGCACTATCAGCAGCAGCTGGTCAGCCGACCTTAAAGCTCTGGCTGGGGTGTAGCGATGGAGGAGTTCTGCTATATAAGCCGGAGCCAGCCCATTTAGTGCTTTAAAAACAAATAAAAGGAGTTTAAAATCAATTGGACTTAATTGGAAGCCAGTGCAATGACGCCAGAATTGGGGTGATGTGGTCACGCTTTTTATGGCCAGTGAGAAGACGCGCAGCTGCGTTCTGGACTGGCTGCAGGTGTCTAATTGACGCCTGGTCCATACCCACATACAGAGCGTTGCAATAATCCAGCCTCGTGGTTACAAAGGCGTTAATAACCCTTTCTACATCTTGTTGGTAGCAAAACACCTAGGGTGGTGGCTGATAGCAGCCCCCCCCCGCTACGCGCCGTTCGTTAGATGAGGCTGATTCTATTTAATAAAGAAAGGAATTGAAAACACCGGAATTAAAGGTTATAACAATAATCGGAGTTTACTGGTAAGAAACACAACACGTATACAAGTTTTACAGAGTACTCCGGACTTCAGGTTCTACTGCTGTTCGATACAGGTATCGGGACCAGCCAGTCAGCAACAGGAAGCATTTTACATACAAAAACAACAGTATTCATATCCATATTTTGGGGCGGAGATGTGTCAACTCTTCCTTCCCATTTTACTCCGAAGCGAATCAGAGAGTCCGTGGGGAGGAGCTGTGTGAGCTGCTCACTCCCCCAGGTGTTTTTACTGGTTGGATTCACTTCTGGTCGGGTCCAACACAGCGAATCAGAGTTCTGAGAAAAAGTATGTTTTCTCCTGAGATTCTGAAGTACTCAAGGACAGAGTCAATCTTATCTCTGCACCGATATTCACTCCCTTACTTTCCCAACAAGTTTTCACATAAAGTATTCTTTCTCAGACAATTAAACATTGTGCAGAGATATAATGATGTCCAGAAAGAACCTTGAAAAGAATATGTGGGAGGAGGTGTATGTGTGTGTAACAGGATCTATGGGTCAGTGAGTTGTAAGTGAGAATACAATATCTATATATGTGATTACAGTTCAAACAATACATGTTTACTTCAATACAGTTTAGAACCATATCTGTTTACTTCAATACAGTTTAGAACCATATCTGTTTACTTCAGTCTTTAAAAGATCAAAACGACTTGGTCTTGGCCAATAGTCGTATTTAAAAAAAGCAGGTTTTGACTACGCTGCTGACCTGCTTATCAAATTTAAAAGCGCTATTGAAGGTCACTCCAAGGTTCATGACAGAGGGGATCATGTTTTTATTGAGGGAGCCCAGAATATCAACCGGAGAGGCTAGAGGTTGGGGTCCAAAAAAGATGACCTCGGTCTTGCTCTCGTTGAGGTCGGGGACATTTTGGCTCAGCCAGGATTTGATCTCTGTTAAGCAGTCCATCAATAGCTGTAATGAGTTGACATTTGAATTGAGAGGCAGATAGATCTGTACATCATCGGCGTAACAATGGAAGGGGATATTGTGTTTTGTGAGAATTGAACCTAGGGGCAGTATGTACAGTATAAAAAGGATGGGGCCCAGAATAGGGCCTTGGGGAACCCCACAGGTAAGGGGGGCTTGCATTCCCCCACTGAGACTTCTATAGACGTAGCCGGCCTAGGGCGGGCCTACCTGAATGTGCGCGCATCACACCGTATATAAGGAGGCCTCGCCTCCTGTCCATTATCCTTTTCTCTTCAGCAGCTGAAGTGATTCCACGAGAGACTAAGACGTATCTGAAGTGAAAGTGAAAGAGAGAAAGTATGGAGCCAGTACTGGACCATAGGACCTGCCCGAAATGTCCGAATCTGATTGCGGGGGCTGATCGGCACCCCCTCTGCTTCATGTGTTTGGGGCCCGACCACGCGATGGACGGTATGGGCTCGACGCCGGCATGCTCAGCCTGCCAGGTGATCCCGCGGCGCACGAGGGAGCATCGTGGGCAGCACTTCCTGGAGAAGATTGCCCCGCAGGAGGAGTCGGAGGAGCTGGATCTCGACATCGTGGACATGGGCGATTCGGGAAGCGAGGAGACATCGTTCCGGTTCTCCCTGCCGTGGGGCCAAACGGTCCCGGTTCCGATGGGTGACGACGAGGACGCCTCGCTGTCCGGAGGTCCAACTCTCAGCTCTGCGCGGATGGATTTCCTGGCGGTGATGACTCTGGCGGCGGAGCTTGTAGGTTTACCGCTCCCCCCACCGCTGCCACAGAGGCCTGTAAACCGCCTGAGATCGGGGGTTTATGGCCCGGTGCATCCGACGCAGCGTTTCAGTCGCCTGGAGGAGGAGAGGGTCCAGCTTAGCCGCATGCTACCGCTGGCCCATCCTCAGGCCCCGATACGCGCTCCTCCACGGGTTTCCACACAGGTGAGGGAGTGCAGTGCGACAGTGAAACTGAGGGAGAGGCACCGGGTGGCAGTCACGGCGCCCTCCACTTCCACGGCCCGCCCCGTGGAACCGGCGTACCGCCAGTCACGGGGAAGGGCTGCCCGACCGAGGGCTCCGCAGCAGCAGAGAGCGCCCGGGTGGGGTGCTCCATCTTCCCGGAGTTGACTAGCGAGGGGAGGTAGCGCCTCGTGGGGGGAGAGATTCCCTCTACCGGGGACGCAAGGGCGAATCCCGCCTCCTCCCTGTTTAATGCCCAGATCCCCGTTAAGACTTTTAAAAATAATGATGGTGTTGATCTGTATCCAAGTCTGAGTGTCCTTTGTTTCCACAATACTTAGCTACCGTAAGGGAGGAGGCTAGTGGGAGTGCGCAGATGAGAGTGATAAACCGCAGGCAGCACTGTTATAGTGCGGTGCGGGTACAGGGACATTATGGCCGATGTTTTTCTGTTAGAAAACACTCTATGCCTGAAGCTAAGACTCCAAATAATGCTGTTTACCATAGTGATAGGGGCTGCATTATAGCAACGCCCGCACTTGTTAAAAGGCGCGTGGCGGTGCGTTCAGGGGCCTTAGTAAAACACACTACGCCTGTAAAAGCTCCGGTTAATGCTGTTTTCCATAGTGATGAAAATAGCATTATGATGGAGCGTGCGCTCACACGTGAGCATGCGGCGGTGCGTTCAGGGCCTCAATAGATAATCGGCCCTTTCTGTTTCGACCCCCCACGGGCAAATCTTCCCTTTACGGGGAGTTTTGCGGCGGAGCGGGTCATCAGAGAGGATCGAGATTTTTCTTTTGAAGTAGTGAAGGCAGCTGGGACACATCCTGAGCTAAGAGAGGTGTTTATTAGTAATAAAATACTTGCTCCAACTGATTCTAAAACATCTCTGAGAAGGCGAGAGGGAATGCTGTCTGAGGTGCAGTTTGTCGGCCGCAGGTGCTTGACTACATCCGAGAGAGAAGAGAGGGATACAGGCTCAAAGTGGTCGAGGACAGCAGGGCACAGAAAAGGAGCAGGATCTGGGGTAGCACTAGTGTGGGCTAGCCTCAGAGCAGATACTTTTTCGATAAAGTTAAGAAACTTATCACAGAGAGTAGTCGATGGCACAATTGAAGAAACATCACAGGGATTAATGATAGAGTTGAGGACATTAAAAAGAACCTGAGGTTTATGGCTGTTTTTGGAGATTAGCAGAGAAATGTGCTCTGTTTTGGCTGCTTTGACTGCCGTCTGGTAGTCGGAAAGGCAAGCACAAAGGATTTCTAGGGAGACATGGACGAGACCAAAAGAATCAAGGAGATTTAAAAAGTCGTTTGGACTCTCAGCACACATGGACATTGAAGTCTCCGGAGATCAAAACACGATCATATTTCACCATGATCCCGGAGAGAAAGTCAGAAAAGTCATTTATGAAATCCTTATTGCACTATTGGCGGACGATACACGACTGCGCAGAGCACAGGCGAGGCCGGGTTCAGTTCAAAAAGCTGCAACTCAAAGCTAGCGTAGCTAGTTACAGGGTGAAGCAATCGGCATTGGAGGCTAGCTCTAAACACTGAGGCTATGCCCCCACCACGGCCGGTGGTACGGGGGGAGCTGAAGAATGTACAGTCAGGAGGAAGAAGTTCAGAGAACGGTGTATACCCGCCAGCGTGGACCCAGGTCTCCGTCAGAAACATAAAATCCAGTTGCACAAACGCAACTGAGCATTGTGAGTGGTGTCAGTGGACTCATCCACAGCTAAGGAAATGCACTGTGCATTTTTTATTCCATCACAAAGCTGATTCATCAAATCACCAGCCAGTATTTATGTTCTTCTGGTTGCTGTGGAATCTGAGAGGGGGATTTGCTTGATTTGACCTGTTATTTCCTCTTTTTGTTTGCCTTCAAACATGGTCTCCATCACTTCAGTCATGCATTCGTTTATACTTCAGTTATTATCCAGTGGAAAGTCCTTACCTACTGGCCTAGTTCAATCAAAGTGGTTCCTTTTTTTTGGCTGGGCAGTGTAGTTTTACACACCGTCTTATTTGACTTTCTCAGGACTTAAAACAGTTTTTTGGGGGCAGACCCCCACAAAGAAAAAAATATATTTACACACGTAAGGTCATCATCTTAACAGTTTTGTATGCTCATCCGTGAGCAGAGCATCAAGTTGACATGTATATTACAGCTGAATGCGGCGATTACCATCTTGTTCAGCAAAACGCCTCACAAACTTATTAAGATCAAAGCTTTAGTGCGTTTTGATTCAATGCTGAGTACAGCCACACTTCACAGTCTCTTCTCTGTCATTGTAGACCGCAAATACCTCATTCCTTCAGTACTTGGGTCCGAATGCTTCTCGTTTTGCGCCGTACGGTTCAAATGAAATCGCCGCCAATCATATTTCCATGCTCGTGCCAGGGCCGGGGGAGGGGTTACAAGACGTGCGTCTTGTGCTGCATTCACTTGCACTCGGACATTAGAGACTTTCTCTCATAAGAAGAGAAAGAGCCACAACTTTTCTTTCAAAACAAAGCTGCCAACTGGGGTGGCAGCTGGGGTGGCAAGGCCTATTTTTAGGGTGGCAGTTGCCACCCCATGCCACCCCGGTAGGTGAAACTAGGCTACTAGCTACAGTACAGATGCAACTAGATGAGCTGTTAACTCTCGCTCTGACACACACGCATTTTTCTCACCCGCATTCCGCGAAGACCCGAACTACTGTGCCTCTGATTCGCAGACTGTTGGTGGGGGGAAAAAACGCTGACGGGATGCTGAATGTGATTGGACCAAAGCGTTGACAGACACACACAGACAGTGGAACAGTCGTACATGCAGAGCGCTGTTTGCAGTGCACATAGCGGAGAATTTTGACTCGTTGCGTTGTGGCGATGTCTCACAGATAACACAGATAATACAGATAATACATATGAAAAGTATAATTTGCTCCGAGTCCAGAGACGGTTGTGGTTCGGTCCAGACTTTGACGATGCCTGCTTTAGTGTGTGTGTGTGTGTGTGTGTGTGTGTGTGTGTGTGTGTGTGTGTGTGTGTTCATGTGTGCCACATCACAGGCTGACAGAGCCTTTTCCTTTTATAGCTGCCCCCTGAGTAACCAGCCCAGAAAAGGGAAGCAGACAGGGGACAGACACCGTGTCACATTCTCACACACCTGCTCTGTAACACATTCATGTGGCCATAACAATAAAGGTGATCTCTGCTCTGCATTACGCTGAGATATACAGTTCCCCCCCATGCTGCTGATCTAAATGTTTTCTAATTAACAGCGATAATTCCTGCCTCTCCTCTATTTACTGCTGTGGTAATAGGGGATATCATGACAGGTATTAACCCAATTATCAGGAGAATTATTGCCCCCTCCGTGTCCTAGCTGTGTTCCACTGTGAAAGTAACCATCACCATCCGTCCTGCCTCCATAACAAAGCCCATTAGAATCCTCACAGCCACCGTTATGGCCCAGTGAAGGTTTACACCAGGAATTAGCTTTGTCTAAATAGCTCATGTTCAGCTTAGAAGTACCTATCTATTGTAAGGTGTGTTTGTCTTCTGTCTAAATGAACCAATTGTTATGTAACAAGAAGTTAGCTGGACCATGTCACTGGTTTGAGATTAAGGGATAATATAAATATTGTGACTCAAAGTGTTTTCTGCTATGTACCTCTACTTACTGGATATTTAGGTAAAGATATTAATTAGAGATGTTCAAGATTCAAGGCTTTATTGTCATGTGCACTTTAGCTACAGTGTAGATATGGCAAAGTCACAGGCTCCTCCAACAGTGCAACATGAATATATATAAGACATAAAACAAATAAAACAGATAAAACGTTTGTTTTTTTAGTTTCTTTTGCCGCCAATTCGATTTGACGTATTTCCTTCAATTAAGAAAAATGCCAATAGTAATTTAAATTATATGCTGCTTAGAGACATCTAGACATCTAAGCATCTAAGACATCATTCTTCCTCTAATATCTATTTTGTACTTCCTTGAAAATATCTGCTACAAAAATTGTTCACGCCAACTTTTCAGTTTCACACCAATTATGTATTTGAATGCATTATCCATTGACATTAACCGTAAGCTGTTAGCCAGCAGGACGGTGCTGCTCAGTTGGTTTCTTTATGCAGAGCGACGAATAAAAAGCATACATGTCAGGTTGCATATTTTCAGTAAAAATCTGATCAACGTGCGATCAAGTGGGGCATGCCTACCTTTAAGTAATCTATTCAATGTTTGTCTATTTTATATATTTCTGCAGACATATAACAAAACATATAAAATGTGTTAAATTCAAAACTGTATCTGTTTGTATGAGACAAAATGGATATACAGTTAACATGAAAGGTCATGGCACAGAGTACCATGTATCAGCTTGTGAACATACGTGGTTGCATAATGTGTTTATTAGAGCCATTTTTTGTGTTGATAATGAATGTATTATTTTCTTATTAATTTAGATCTTCTTTCCATTTATGAATTAGTATTGAATTAAATATTCGGAGAATAGCTTTGATTTATTGTGATCAATCAGCTGTTATATAAGGAAGGGGTGGAACTGAGCCTCAGGGGAAATTGTCTCCAGCACGGAACGGGGTATCGGTACAGTCTTTGACCTCACGTTTAATTTTATGGAAGAAGTCAATAAATCCGCCAGAGGAAGGCAAAGAAATCAGCGCCTACAGAGTTTTATTTGGACTGTTTTTAACGTGTGAGTCAAGAAGCGAATCCCTGTTAATGTGGCACAGTTTTAAATCATACAAGAATGGGCCACGACATAGTCAGAGACTCTGGACCGCTGGAATAACTGACGTTAAAGACGCATCGCTGACTTGAATCCCGGCTTTGAGATTTGTGAATGGAAGAAGGAGACTCCGCGAACAGAGCGCACGGATTGCGCAACAATCAGCTGTTGAGCCATGTGGAGGGCCGCGAGTAAACAAAAGATGGATCAAGAACAATGAGTAAATGGACTAATACAATGGATGAGATTAACTTAAGCCAGAAGGAAGATATTAAAGCTGATCGGGATATGGATATATGTTGGATGCCTGCCAAGATAAAAGGAAACAGAATGGAGCAGAGAGAAATGTTTGTTACAACGCAATGTTTGGATTAAAGTGTGGATTGAACGATCAAAATAATTGATAAAGTGTGATCCTAAGGACAAGGAAATGATGTAATGATGGCTGAAGAACCTGATAAAATAGACAATGAGTTAAAAACTCTCAGTGCGAGGCGCAGATGCAGACTGGGCGCGTGCACGCACAAAATGAATGAACTCAGACCACTGCTTGCTGATAGTGGAAATAGTGAAAAGGTGTTACGAGGTGTGGAACAATTAAAAGTGACTCTTGATGAATTTAAAGATGCTCATGCTGCTGTCCATATGCTTTTACCTTCTGAAATAAAGGAAAATGAGACGTTGGACTGGTATGAGCCCAAAGTGGATTCATGGAACACTTTTCCACCAGACCCTCAGATGTTTGTTGATCTTCATGATAGTATCTCCAATGTGTCTAATGAGTCTAAGATCTCAAAATGTTCAAAACAGACAAGACAATCTGCAACTACTTCAATATCCTCAGCTCGTCTTAAAGTAGCCACGGAGAAAGCTGCATTACAAGCACGGATGTCCACATTAAAACAGAAACAAGCTGTGGAAATGGAGAAAAACAAGCTGAATTGGAGAGAATGGAACTGGAGGAGCATATATATCTGAAGCCAAATTAAAGGTGTTGGACAGTCTTTATGTGGGTCCTGAAAGACATTCCTCTCCTGTTAAATACAGAGAATTTGGAAACATTGCTAAAACACCACTTCACAGATTATTGACTCAAATGCCTGCATTAGACCTCTCTGAACCAGCTCCATTGTTGGCACCGAGAACACCAGAACCACCAAGGAGTGAAAGTTCTGAGGAAACAGACTCTAGTAGTCATAGTAAATGATATTGCAGATTTACTAATGTTACATCAAAAACAATCCTCACTTCCCTCCAGCAAATACCTGTATTTGATGGTGACCCTTTAAGTTTCCAAACATTCATGCGAGCATTTAAACATGGCATTGAGAATAAAACTAGTTGTGATGATGATAGACTTTATTACCTTGAACAATACACTAGTGGCCAACCAAGGAGAGGTTATGCTGATGCACGGAGACTTCTGAAAGTTCACTTTGGAGATGGATTGAAAATGGCAAATGCCTACATGGAGAAAGCTCTCAACTGGAGCATGATTAAACCTGATGATGGAAAAGCATGACATGCCTATGCCCTTTACCTGAGAGGATGCTGCAATGCTATGAAGGAACTAAAAAGCATGGAAGAACTGGATCTTGTATCTACTTTAAAGCTCATTGTGTCAAAACTGCTATACAAGCTGAAGGAAAAGTGGAGAAATACAGAATTCGAGCTTCTGGAACAAAACCAAAGAAGGGCCCCATTCTCTGACCTTGTTGTGTTTATAGAAAAGCAAGCAAGCATTCTGCAAGATCCCCTCTTTGGTGATATTCATGATTTTATGCCATCCCAAAATCTACTACATCCTACTCCAAACAGCAAATCAAACAACGAGGTAAAAGTAGCTTTGCCATGGCAATAGAAATGAGGCACAGTAACACTGCAAGTCCAAAAAGCTATCAACAACCTGAAAGCCTGGTTACAAATAGGTGGGATGGAAATTGTTGCATTTGCAGGAAAGGCAAACACTCGCTGAATGAATGTCAAATGTTAAAGCTGCAACCACGTGATGTAAAGGTGCAATTATTGAAGGAAAAAGGCATATGCTTTGGATGTCTAACCAGGGGACACATGAGCAGAACTTGATGACATGCCTACACTACCAAGGAAAGCACCCTAGCATTCTACACATCGATACACCAGCAGAGAATGAAAACGACCACATGACTAATTGGACTAAATGAGGTTAAAATGTTAACATAGATTCAGGAGCATGGCCACGCCTAAAACTCTGCCTCAAACCACGGCCACCCCTATTTATATCCGGCAAAACTTCCGGCCACCGCTTGGCTCCATCCTTTCAAAGACTGACAGGCAGACCGTGATTCACGCTGCGCGTCGTCACGGTTCAACACAAGCAAACGCTACCACGAGAAATTCTACTCACCATGGATCCCGAACTGCTGATCAACTCACCGGAGTCAGATGAAGATCTCTTCGACATCGGCTACCCGCCATCCTCGGGTCAGCAGACGGATCCAAGCCAAGCATCCGAACGGAGCCGCGTGCGCTCAGCAATCAGTGTCCCACACACCAGCCGCCACCGCTCCCACTCAAGCTCCCCCAACGAGATACCTCCAACTCCAGACAGGTCCCAGGCTTCGTCTACTCCGCCAGCGAGGGCAAACAGCCGGAGCCGCAACAGGCACAGCCAGCTCCAATCTCCCCACCACCGGCAGCCTGCCTCACTCGCAGCCCCCGGCCACTCGCAGCCCCCGGCCACTCGCAGCGGCGCACTCGACACGCCTCTCGGACGGAGCCGCGCTCCGAAACGGAGCCCGAACTACGGAGCCCGAACTACGGAGGTGGACAGTCATTCACTCCAACGTTTCCTGAAGGAAAACGGCATCCACTTTCACCGAAACGACAACAAGGCTAGACTGTGCAACCTCTACCAAGCCTACAGCAGCACAACGAGACACACAGCTCTTCCCGCTCCAGAGTCAACCACCGCGCGCGCGCACCACGGGTCGTGACGTCACAGGCCTCCGTCCTCCTCCACGGACACAGCCCGACCCACCAGCACCCCCTGGCGGGGGCCAGGTCGTATTGCCCTCTGTGCCTGCTCTCTCTGTGTCTGACATGTCGCAGCTCATGTCAACCTTTCTCTCATCCCCGTGCTCACAGGCTTCACAAAATCCACTTGCACATACATCCCTCATCCCTCATCCCTCCATCCCTCATTCCTACATCCATCATCCCTCCATCCCTCATCCCCTCATCCCTCATCCCTCCATCCCTCATCCCTCCATCCCTCATCCCTACATCCCTCATCCCTCATCCCTCCATCCCTCATCCCTACCCAATCCCTTCCCCAACACCCAATGTTTTTTCCTCCCTGTGCAACCAGCTAGACCCTAGCCACAGCTCTCTCTGACCCTCGCAGTGAGCAGACGCTCCGGTCTCTCCCTCTCCGACCCTCGTAGTGAGCAGACGCTCCGGTCTCTCTCTCTCTCTGACCCTCGCAGTGAGCAGACGCTCCGGTCTCTCTCTCTCTGACCCTCGCAGTGAGCAGACGCTCCGGTCTCTCTCCCTCTCTGACCCTCGCAGTGAGCAGACGCTCCGGTCTCTCTCTCTCTCTGACCCTCGCAGTGAGCAGACGCTCCGGTCTCTCCCTCTCTGACTCTCGCAGTGAGCAGACGCTCCGGTCTCTCCCTCTCTGACCCTCGCAGTGAGCAGACGCTCCGGTCTCTCTCTCTCTCTCTGACCCTCGCAGTGAGCAGACGCTCCAGTCTCTCTCTCTCTGACCCTCGCTGTGAGCAGACGCTCCGGTCTCTCTCTCTGGGAACAATAATAATAAACTTCGCTAGCCAAGCCGCGCCGCTCTAGACTCCGAGCTTTACTGCCGCATCTTCGCAGCACGCGCATCCCTCTCTTGCCTATTATGTGGAGCCCCTCCCACCCGGCCTCAGCACGCTTAGTCAGCGCTCCACCATCTCAAACACCTCACTCACTTTCCTCTCCATCACGCAACGCCTCAGACTTTAACCGTCTATCACCCGCAAGATGGCGTGTAATAACTTCAACGAACGAGGCTGCTGCTCTTTAGCCGCCGCCTAATTCACATCCGCTCTTTCCGCGGCATCGCTCATACCAGGAGCACCTGCCCCCACAACTCAACCTAACATTTACGGCATAAACGTATTTTCCCTTAGAGCGTAACGGAGGCCCGGTCGGGGCAAACCGACCATCATTCTAACTCCTCAAAGGTAATGTTTAGTTGGATTTAGAAGTAAAGATGTAGTCACTCGTTCCGGGCACGTTATCTTCAAGCCACACGTTCTGGTCTAGAAACACTTTCAGAACATCCCGCACATTTTGGGGGCACTCTCAGAATTAGAGCCATTTCTCCCGCATCGGTGGAGCGTCCACAGCAGCTAGGCCAGGCATCTCTTATCCAACCATCTAGGCCTCGGCCGCTCGTCATCCCAAGTGTACCACGCTTATATCCGCAACAATCTAAACGACGTCTGACATGCACACGCTTAAGTCAGCTGTTTTAATCCGACTCTTTTGGGGGCCCGTAATCAGTCCACGCAGATCATGCCGGAGACGGAACCCCCACTCTGAGTCTCCCGCTGCACGGACCATAGCTCGTCCTCCCAGATCATCCCTTCACCCCCCT
>CALSBW010024929.1:70475-113989 GCA_943590975.1 Lindbergichthys nudifrons
CATTCACATGTTACTTCAATAAACGTACAAACATCACACTGTTGTGGTGTGGTTCCTGCTAGTGAAACGATCAGTCAGTGGAACTCCTGTCATTTTGGATAAAGAGGATATCGGGGCTGGAAAAGATTGCAAACTGTCAATAGTACCAGTACAAATAAAAGTTTCCAAAGGAAGCTAAACTATACCAACATATGCCTTTCTTGATCCTGGCAGCACATCAACCTTTTGCACAGAAAATCTAATGCGACAACTGAATACAACAGGACGGAAGACTACAGTTCTCCTGCAAACAATGGGTCAAAATAAACCAGTGGATAGTTATGAAATAACTGGACTACAAGTGGGTGATTTGGATGGGAATAACTTTATTGAGCTGCAGAAGACATACACACAAACAAAGATACCAGTGACAAAGAGGAACCTTTTCTCTCAAAAGACTGTTGGGATCTAACAGTTTCAAACTTTCATTCAACAATTCACTCAGCATTCAACAAATCAATTTGAAAAACCTTACCAAGTTTGAGAGCACTTACCCAGGAAAAACCCAGCTCTCGGGAGAGAGCTTTACCAGGGAAAACCCCCCCTCTCTCGGGTTTGCTCCCTCTCAGCTAGTGTTTTTATGCTCAAAACAGGACAGAAAAAGTTCATGTTGCTTTAGTGATGGGAAAAGGCTCGAGTAACCCCTCTCAAAAAGATGACTATACCCAGACTGGAGCTTACAGCAGCCACCCTGGCTGTAAGGATTGATCTGATGTTACGCTCAGCGCTACAGCTAAACCTCCAAGAGTCCATCTTTTGGACAGACAGCCAGTCTGTACTTAAATATATCTGCAATCAGACCAAGCGATTCCACACCTTTGTAGCTAATCGGATTGCAGTTATTCACGACATGTCACATGAGACGCAGTGGAGATATGTGGACTCCAAACGAAATCCGGCCGATGATGCTTCCCGGGGACTAAACATTGAATCCTTCCTAAAGTCTAAAAGATGGCTACATGGACCTGCATTCCTGCAAGAGGAGGAGTCTCAGTGGCCAAGGAACCCAGACAAAATGTCACAAAGCTCTCTTTCTCCAGATGATCCTGAAGTGAAAAGAAATGTCACTGTAAATGTGAAGAGTATTGAGGGGAAAAGTCCCACAAGTGAACTAATTGAGCACTACTCAGATTGGAACAGCCTGAAAAAAGCTGTAGCTTGGATCCTGAAATGTAAAAGATTGCTCTTGGAGATAACTCAAAGAAGGAAGATGATAAACCCTGGATTGCTACTGAGTAATGATAAATCACTGAAGGAACGGGCCATAAACCTTAAAGTGACCGTCAACACAAATCTGACTGTGGAAGATATGGACAATGCTGAAATGGCCATACTTGCATTTGAACAAAGGCAACACTTTGCACAGGACATTAACCTCCTTGAAAAAAGGAAATACTGCCAAAAAGACAGCCCTATATTAAAAATGGATCCAATCCTTGATCAAGGTATACTGAGAGTTGGGGGGAGGATTAACAGATCAGCTATGTCAGTAAATGCTAAGAATCCCATAATCCTGTCCAAAAAATCCAACATATCAGAAGTCATTCTAAGAAACATACACATCCAAGTTGGTCACTCTGGAAGAAATCACATGCTGTCAAAACTAGGACAAAAATATCTCTGCAAACTCCTCAGCACGAAAGATCATCAGAAACTGTGTTCTGCAGACGTATGCAGTCTAAAGTAGGAGAGCAAAAGATGGCAGATCTTCCTCAGGACCACGTGATGCCAGATTTGCCACCTTTCACTGCAGTTGGCATGGACTATTTTGGACCGTTTCAGATAAAGCGAGGTCGGACCAATGTGAAACGATGGGGTGTAATCTTCACATGCCTCACTAGCCGTGCAATCCACCTTGAAGTGGCTAGTAGTTTGGACACAAACTCCTGCATCAATGCAATACGGAGATTCTTATGTCGTAGAGGTACTGTGAAAACCATCAGATCTGATCAAGGTACACATTTCATTGGTGCGCAAAAGGAGCTTGAACAATCATTAAAATAACTAAAACACGACAAAATCCAAAGTAACCTTCTCCAAGAAGGGATCGAGTGGATATTCAACCCAGCAGCAGGCCCTCACCACGGAGGTGTATGGGAGCGACTCATCAAGTCACTAAAAAAGATGATGATGAGGCATTGCAAACAGCCTTATGTGAAGTGGAAGCTATAATGAATGATAGACCCATCACAACCATAACAAATTACTTGAAAGATGTGGAGCCTTTAACACCTAATCATCTGCTTCTGCTCAAAACTAACCCTGTTATGCCACCTGGGCTCTTCGTGAAGGAGGACCTGTACTCAAGAAGAAAATTGAGACAGGTACAATATCTGGCTGATCTTTTCTGGAAGAGATGGGTCAGAGAATATCTTCCAACAATGCAACAGCGATAAGATCAGAAGGAACTTTCTTCCTGGAGACCTCGTTGTTATTGTGGACGATTCGGCTCCCAGAAACTCCTGGGTGCTAGGACGGATTCTAAAGACCCTGCCAGGAAGTAAAGGACTTGTCCGAAGTGTTCTAGTTAAAACAAAAACAAGTGTTTTACAGAGGCCTGTCAACAAACTCTGTTTGCTCCTGGAAGCTGGAGATTGACTGGACTACTACTACTGGCTGAAGTTAGAAAAATCGATGAATTTCATCTTTGAACTCTGACAAGAAGAACATTTATATATTTGTTTTGAATATTGGCTCTATTTATTATTTGTTGTAATTGCTATATTCTAGGCAATTAGGACAAAACATTTCTCTAACATTCAAAAGCTTTTTATTGTCATTGTACAGAATACAATGACAATAAAAAGCTTTTGAATGTTAGAGACATATTTTGTGTTGATAATGAATGTATTGTGGGTTTTGACGCGCCTCTCTTTGTTTCCAAACAAATGAGCTGAGAACGTGGTTGAATCAGATGAGCTTTATTCGTTAGTCCAGACGGCATATAAACAGCAGGACACATTTCTTCGCTTCATACTAAATCAAAGTTAACAGTCTCCAAAAGAACAAAAAGAACACGGTCAAAAGACTTTTCCGTTTCCCCGTCTCATCACCATCAGCTGTGTCCTATCAACCTACCATATATAGGCATATAGCCATGCACGTGATACTGACGCACATAACAAATAAGTGAGCCTTAAATTAATAAATTTTAAACCATAGTATGACACAAAAATACCTTTAGATGGTGAGTTTAATCTAATTTATATTATCAAGCCTAACTATCAGACAATAATAACTAAATGAAAATGGCTCTAACAATTATTTTCTCATTAATTTAGATCTTAATATATTCTTTCCATTTATCAATTAGTATTGAATTAAATATTCGTATAATAGCTTTGATTTATTGTGAACAATCAACTGTTATATAAGGAAGGGGTGGGACTGAGCCTCAGGGGAAATTGTCTCCAGCACGGAACGGGGAATCGGTACAGTCTTTGACCTCACGTTACATTGATCATTTTTGTTTATTTGTTTGTTTAATTTTATGGAAGAAGTCAATAAATCTGCCAGATGAAGGCAAAGAAATCAGCGCCTACAGAGTTTTATTTGGACTGTTTTTAACGTGTGAGTCAAGAAGCGGATCCCTGTTAATGTGGCACAGTTTTACATATCATACAAGAATGGGCCACAACAGTGTTTTTATTATCTGTAAAACTGTGTAAGCTGGTTCAACTAAAACCAGTGTTGATGTTTTTATTTGAGAGTAAACTGAACAAAATTTGAATAGTGATAGAAGTCAGCTAATGAGTGGAGCTAATGAGCAAACCCTAACCCTATTGTAAATAAAAAACAACTTATTATCAGTTTAAGTTAACTCATTTTGTATTTCTGAAATGGTTTGCAAATAGAAAAACTAGACATTTATATTTAATTGAACAAAATAAATAAAATTGGATTAAAAACATAAGCAATTTTTAGACCCTAGCGTAGGGCAATGCCAAGGTCCTTCCACTTCCACTTTGTGCAGAGAGCAATTCAATATATAACATTAAAATGTTATACTAACATGTAGAGATGGGTATCGATAGCATACAGATATATTTCGATGGTCTTATCGAAACTTAAATCCATCATTTTGTGCAAAATATGAAGTCATTACATGAATAGATAAAATAGCTCAATAATTAATAGTCCAGCAGCTTATCAGTATCCCGGTACTGACTGGTGAGGTTCCGGTTCCAATATAGTACCAGTTCTCAGATACCCATCCCTACCAACATGTGATACAGAGAACATGAATCCCTCTTGAAATATTTGATTGCAACTTTCCTAGGGTCAACAGCGGTCTTTATTTTTGACTGATCCGTGGATTGACCTTAAACTTACTGAAGCGCCAGGCGCTGGAAAAGATTCTAAGACTCTTACGTTAGCATGCTAAACTAAAAAGGTAAACATTATAGATGTTTTCAACCTATGGACCTGAGTTATTTGATTCTCTCTTCATCATTGTCTGCAGAGTACCGTATATCAGGGTTTAACTGAATACCACCTCACACCGTGGAGACATATGGGCTTCCCGTTTGCCTCCCCTCAGGGTTTGAAATATGTAGTGACCTGTATAGTGCATGACAACATTAGTATGAACAGTAACATCAATCTCGCCTCTCTAACATATGAGCAGTGATCCACTATAACATATGGATGAAGGGACAGGAGGGAGAAGGCGTGTGAAGGCTCTGATGGTTAGGAGAGGATGGATTTTAGAGGGGAAAGTCAATTACGGCCCACGAAGCACTTGGTTAAAATATCAAGGTCGCCATACGGTGTTAGAACCTGTATCCGTGCTGTGTCAAAGTGCAATTTTTCACCGCTCTTTGTCTCTCCTGGAGGTTAAACCCATTTGGGCTTCATTTATTAACCCTAAAGTGCTGCTGCTGGCAGGAGCCGGGCTCTCACTGCCGAGGGGCTGGGGGGGGGGCCACGCAGAGGTCGGCCACAGGGAGAGAACTCAGTATGTGCGTGGATGTGAATGTGTTGTGTGTATGTATGCGCATGCACACTTAAGTGATACTCCATCCATCCAGCTAATGGAGTAACATTTACGGTGTGATGGAGCGGGGGACCACTGAAATCCACAAAAACTCAATCTGCGCTTATTGTCAATAAACATTAGCGAGATCATTAAGGGAAAGCAGGGACGGTTTGTGTTTTGATCACAATAATGACACAGTGCTTTTGGAGATAAAAAAATCAATGGAGCCCAGCATCTTGCTGAGACACTGTCTTCAGACGTTCACACCTCTTTTCCTTTCCCGCCTCAGAGGGCAGAGGTGAAGGTCACTCTATTACTCCATTAATAAGGAGCCATGTTTCCTTGTTGGAGGATTGAATCTGTTAAAGTATGTGTGAAGCAGTTCTTTATGTGCCTCTGGCTTAAGGTTATGGTAGTTTTAAAGTGTGTGTAAAACAGGACTCTTCTTTCAAAGACTTGTGTCACTGGGGCATGGATCTATAACACATTATGATGGCAGATCCTAAACAATACAGTATTCACATCAATTATAATTCTTTAGAAATATTGTCTTAAATTGTCTTACATGATTATACAAAGGTTTTCTAAAGCCTCATAAATTCATTATCATGTCAACATTGCCATTATCTTTGAATGTATTTTAGACATCATCTTCATAAAAAGTGACCAGTTATTTAAAAAACTACTTGTACCGAGTATGTAGACAATTCCTAACATACATCAAATTGATCTGTAACATGTAATTAAGTTGCAATAGATAGCTTCCCCATCAATTTCCAAGTGCTAATACCTGCACTACTTCTAACCTCTCTGTAAACACGCTTCACACCTCGGATCACTTTTTCATATCATTCTCTCTACCCCTTTCCAAAGATAACAAACTAATCTCTTCTAACTCTGCACCTGTCCGCCGTAACCTTCGTTTCCTCTCCCCCTCTACTCTTACCTCATCGGTGCTCTCAGCCCTCCCTTCGTCTGACTCGTTCCAACTTCTGCCTCCAAACTCTGCTGCAGAAACTCTCCTCTCTACTCTTTCATCCGCACTGGACTCTCTCTGTCCTCTCACATCTCGGCAGGCTCGTCAGTCCCCTCCTGCTCCCTGGCTAAATGACGCACTGCGTGCTAATAGAACCATCCTTCGGGCAGCTGAGCGGAAATGGTGGAAATCCAAACAGCCTGACGACCTCCTAACCTATCAAGCTCTCCTCTCCTCTTTCTCTTCCTCGATCTCTCAGACAAAAAGCACTTTCTTTCAAGATAAGATCCATTCTTCCTATTCCAATCCCAAAAAACTATTTTCTATCTTCTCCACCTTCCTGGACCCCCCCAGAGCCCCTTCCCCCTCCTCCCTTCTTCCAAGCGACTTCGTTAACTACTTTGAAAAAAAGGTTGATGATATTCGCTCTTCTTTTTCTGACTCACCTTTACTCACCGCTGGGTCACCTGACCCACCTTTACTCACCACTGGGTCACCTGACCCACCGTTCACCCACACACTAACCTCCTTTTCCCCTCTCTCTCCAAGTGAGGTTCTTAACCTCATTACCTCTGCCCGTCCTACCACCTGTCCTCTGGACCCTATCCCCTCAAACCTCCTTCAAACTATCGCTCCTGATATTCTACAGTTTTTGACCCATTTCATCAACACTTCTCTAACTTCTGGTCACTTTCCAAACAGTCTCAAGGAGGCAAGAGTAAACCCTCTCCTAAAGAAACCCACTCTCAACCCGTCCGATGTTATAAACTACAGGCCTGTCTCTCTCCTCCCGTTCCTGTCTAAAACACTTGAACGCGCTGTCTTTAAACAACTCTCCTGTTATCTCCATCAGAACAACCTTCTTAATCCGCACCAGTCTGGTTTCAAGGCAGGACACAGAAACTGCTCTCCTCGCTGTCTCTGAGGAACTGCACACTGCTAAAGCAGCCTCCCTCTCCTCTGTCATCATCCTTTTGGACCTGCATTCAACACGGAGAACCATCAGATCCTCCTTCGCTCTCTCCAAGAACTTGGAGTTTCAGGCTCTGCACTTTCCCTCCTCACCTCAAACCTTGAAGACTGCACCTACAGGGTAACTTGGAGAGGGTCCGAGTCCGACCCTTGTCAATTAACTACAGGGGTCCCTCAGGGCTCTGTCTTTGGTCCCATCCTCTTTTCTCTGTACACAAACTCGCTCGGATCGGTCATTAGCCTGCATGGTTTTTCATACCATTGCTATGCTGACGACACCCAATTAATTCTGTCTTTTCCCCGTTCTGAAACCCAGGTCGTCGCACGCATCTCTGCTTGTCTAGCTGACATCTCTCAGTGGATGTCTGCTCACCACCTCAAGCTCAACCTTGACAAGACTGAGCTGCTTTTTCTTCCGGGAAAAGAGTGTCCCACTCTTGACCTAACAATCAACATCGGCCCCTCTGTTGTTTCCCCGACTCAGACTGCAAGGAATCTGGGTGTGACCCTAGATAACAACCTGTCCTTCACTGCAAACATCGCTGCTACAACCCGCTGCTGCAGATACACTCTTTACAGCATCAGGAGGATACGTCCCCTCCTGACCCAGAAAGCGACGCAACTTCTGGTCCAGGCTCTCGTCATCTCACGCCTAGACTACTGCAACTCCCTCCTGGCTGGTCTACCTGCATGTGCCATCCGACCTCTGCAGCTTATCCAGAATGCAGTGGCTCGTCTGGTCTTCAATCTTCCTAAATTCTCCCACACCACACTGCTCCTCCGCTCCCTTCACTGGCTTCCAGTAACTGCTAGAATCCACTTCAAGACACTGGTACTAGCATACCATGCTGTGAATGGATCTGGCCCTTCCTACATCCAGGACATGGTTAAACCATACACCCCAGCACGTGCACTCCGCTCTGCATCAGCTAAACGGCTCGCTGCACCCTCACTACGAGGGGGACCCAAGTTCCCATCAGCAAAAACACGTTGGTTTGCTATCCTGGCTCCAAAATGGTGGAATGCGCTCCCCATTGACATCAGGACAGCAGAAAGTCTACACATCTTCCGACGCAGACTAAAAAGTCATCTCTTTCGACTCCACTTCAAGCAATAAAATGACTAACAAAGCACTTATATACTAATAAAGGACTGGCTTATCTAAAGCTGGTTGAGTAGCACTTGAAATGTTTTGGCTCTATGAAACCTGATGTACTTATATGATTCTGTTTTCTTCTAGTTTGTATCTTCTTGGTCGAATGCACTTATTGTAAGTCGCTTTGGATAAAAGCGTCAGCTAAATGCAATGTAATGTGGCGTAGAGATGGCAAATCCGGATCCTTTTATGGACTCAGGGTCTTCTGAGTCAGTCATTGAAGAGATCCGGATCATACGAGTCATTTGAGTCATATGAGTCAGCATCACCAAGACCGTAGAAATCCTATCGGTGAAACCGAAAAGTTGTTGCATTTCAAGAGCATATTAAACTGACGTTATGTTAACCTCCGCTACACAGTGTCTTTTGCTTTAATAAAAAATGTTGATCACAAAAAAAAGGGTTATTTTGCGATTTGGCAAATCTGAGTCTGCTGTTGACTCGTGCATGAGGACGAGTCTGCTGGATCTCTGGATCTGCTGCTATATGGTTACGGCTCTGAGTCCGCACGAGTCTGCTCTGCTGTGTTTTGCACAGTGAGTAAGGATTTGCGAATCTGAGTCTGTGAAGTTCCGCTGACTCGTAGGCTACTGGTCTCTCTCGATCATTGACCTGGATTCACGGATCCCGCGATTTTGATTAAGTCCATTATGTTTCCGGCTCTAAATGAAGTTTCAGTGTAGACTTCTAACAAAATTGTCATGTTGTGCAACAGTCTCCTGCGTGTAATAGCTGCATTTCCAATAAGGATCTTACTTGGCAAAACGTTTATTTTGAACGTAGCACACAAAAAGAAACAAACAATGACAAATGATAGAAAATTGCAAAACAGTTAGAATATATAAAATGTCTTAATTATACAATTATTATTATTAAACATATAATTATATCTAATCATATGCCCCCCATATTTTCTCATGGACTGCGTAACCATTGCAATACTGGTGTTTGTATGTGTTAAATGTGTGTAAAGTGGTGTCTTTTGCTTTAATAAAACATATTGATCACAAAAAAAAGGTCATTTTGCGATTTAGCGAATCTGAGTCTGCTGTTGACTCGTGCATGATGACGAGTCTGCTGGATCTCTGGATCTGCTGCTATATGGCTACGGCTCTGAGTCCGCACGAGTCTGCTATGTTTTGCACGGCGAGTCAGGATTTGCGAATCTGCGAGTCTGCTGTTGACTCGTGCATATAGCCGCTGGAGCCGGGTGCTGGAGGAGGGGCTATGCTCGTGCACATGGCGAGTATGGATCTCTGGATCTGCTATGCTATTACGGTTAGGAGCCGTCGGCTCCTCTGAGTCCCCACGAGTCTGCAGGAAGTTTCACTGATCCCCCTCCCCTGAGCCAAACGATAACTTCTG
Source organism: Lindbergichthys nudifrons (assembly GCA_943590975.1). Lineage (NCBI taxonomy): Eukaryota > Metazoa > Chordata > Actinopteri > Perciformes > Nototheniidae > Lindbergichthys > Lindbergichthys nudifrons. The sequence goes on from CALSBW010024929.1 coordinate 79,962, forward strand.
GCAGCTATCCTACTTGCTAAAGGCTAGGCAGATGGACTGGGGTACGTTGTAATGTGATTTTACATGTTATAAAGAGAGTAGCGAGTGATGCAATTTATAGTTTTAATTAGTACGTCACACCAAGTGTGGGACTCAAAGGACTCGGGTTAATGGAGAGGGGAGACTCGTCACGACCAGCTCATTTCTAGGATCCGGGTTAATGATCCGGATGAATCAGGACTCGCCCATCTCTAATATGGCGGCTCAGGGCCCAGATCTTCAGTGCTTCTGGCTTCAAGGTTATCCCAATGATCCCTCCTGCACTGTGGCCGTACCTCATGAAGGTGGACTCTATGAACTGGTCACTCCACTCCGCCGTTCCATATTCCACGGATGTGTCGCGTCACATGTTGCCCTTGGAGGAAATAGCCTTGGACATGTGCAGGAAGCTTCTCCATGGAACGGAGGTAGAAGAGGCCATACCTGGCATAGTTGACATGGCCAGCTGCAAAGTAGTAGGGAAGCATCTTCCGGAATGTGGTCAGATGGAGAAGCCAGTCACCCTCACGTTCAGCCTGGATGTACGACATCATCAGCAACATTGGTTTCACCAGCACCTCCTCCGCCATCATGCGCAGGGCACGTACATTCTCAGGGAACTTCTTCCCATTCAACATCTTGGCAACCCCTCCAAATACTTCTGACAGGACACTAGAGAGCCCACTTTCCGCCATCAGTGAACCTATAGCCCCAACAAAACTCATCAATGCATGCATACCCCCAAGACGTAAGTGCATGTCTTTAAACTTATCTGGATGGGCCCATAACACTTGCACTGCAACCCGGTAGAGCTGCTGGTCACATGTCAGCACAATGAAATTCTGACCAGTTTCAGATGTAAGCTCTTGTACTCTGGCCATGTCTGTCATCATTGTATCGGGATCAGATGGCTTCATGTCGATCAGGGGTGAGTAGAGCGCTTTTGTCTTGGCCTGGGGGAGAGTGCCCTGCTCCCTGCTATGTTTCATGTTGTATCCATGGTATTCTGGGCAGTTGTCCTGAGTAAGAACTTCCTGTAGAAAACTAAGGTCAGCCTCTGAAGCTTTCGTAACCACAACTACTTGGTGAGCAAGTGACTTCAGGGAGCAGACAGCCTTTGTGGCTTCATCTGGTGGCATTGGAGGCTGTTTGGGTCCCTGGTATCTGTGAATGTCTATATCGTATGGAATGTCTGGTGAATCTTTAGGGATCCTGTTGATCTTTGGATTGGTTTGCTCCTCACCCTCTTCAGAGCTCTGCGAGTACTGTGTTAGAAGGCAGGGTTCCTGCAGGTTTCGCCAACTCAAATAATAGAATTTAAGACCTATTTCACTGCAAGAAAGTATGAAGGAAAATTGCTATGAAAGAAGAAATACGTCCCATAATTACTTGCAAAGTAAATGTATTCATGTTCAACATAAGAACAATGACTGAACATAACAGCATAACAGTACAGAACTGTGTTAGCGTGTTAGACAAAAAGTGTGTGTGTGTGTTAGGGCTGTGCAATTAATCGTATTTTAATCGCAATTACAATTTTGGCCTGCCACAATTACAAAAACAACATAATCGAAAAAAATATTATTTTGCTTTGCTAGGTTGTGACAGTGCACTACAACATATTTGATCTAATACATTTGAGTCTAATTTATTTTTATTTATATATGTTAAGTAGCTTGTGGAAGTGCGCTCCAAAATATTTGTTGATCTTCTTTATTGGTATTTATTATTTTGATATTATTTATTTAAATGTATCATTTATTTAATTTATGTTTGTATTGGTTTTTCAGTTGAATTATACGTTCAGGGTAATCGTAAAACAGTTAAAAAGATACTGTTCAAATTATTATTTGTTTTAAAGTTCAATAAATTGATGTTTTCAAAGTCAATGAATAATCGTATTTAATAATCGTGATATCAATTATTGACCAAAATAATCATGATTGTGTGTGTGTGTGTGTGTGTGAGAGTGACAAGAGCTATTCATTTCATTTCAAACCTTTATATATCCAGGTGTATCCCATTGAGATCATTGATCTCTTTTTTAAGGGAGACCTGCTATATTCAGAGCTCTGCTGCCTTGGCTACAATCTTTCATCCTTGCTGTTGTATGATTGGTGTTTAGCTACGGTATTTAGCGTCTACAGCACCTCTGCTTTTAGGGTTGACGTAGACCCAAACGTCGCCCGGAGGTCCCCCGGTGTTGTTGCGGGAGCTGCTGCACTAGCTAACGCTGCACTAGCTAACGTTGTATTAACTAACGCTGCACTAGCTAACGCTGCACTAGCTAACGCTGCACTAGCAAAACAAACGCTAATTTATTTAGAAAAAGGTGCAGCCGGCTTCAAACACGTTCCCCTCCACTGGTTTCAACCAAGCACTAAATTTGATGTTTTCCAACCAAATACGGTTGAACTTACACTTCCCCATATTTATTTGTAAGTAGATTCGAAGAGACATGAGTTTCTGACTGCCGCTAGCTGAAGCTTGGTTGCTAGGTTACTAGCTGGGTGTTCTCCGATAAGGGGCCGGGGGAAACAAAGTTAGTGATGACTGGTTCCATGTTGATTTATTTCAATACAAATTGTTGGGGGGAACTGAAAGGCTATTACCGTACTGGTTACTTTGCAGCCCGACTTTCCCCCAAAACACATTTTAGACGCGATCGCCACACAGAAGTACCTTTCAAATCCCATCATTTTTAAGACCTTCTAAATCATATTTAAGACCTTTCTTATTTTTTGGGTCATATTTAAGACCTTTTTAAGGCCTTAAATTCAGATTATCAAATTTAAGACTTTTTAAGACCCCGCGGGAACCCTGTGACAGGCTCTTACCGTACTGGTTACTTTGCAGCCCGGACATTTCCCCCAAAACACATTTAGACGCGATCGCAACACAGAAGTACCTTTCAAATCCGATAATTTTTAAGACCTTCTAAATCATATTTAAGACCTTTCTTATTTTTTTGGTCATATTTAAGACCTTTTTAAGGCCTTAAATTCAGATGATCAAATGTAAGACTTTTTAAGACCCCGCGGGAACCCTGTGAATGTGTGGACTGCTTACCATTCTGAGAGGCTATATCAGCATCAAAAGTATTCACAATAGCCTGAACTAGACCATAGTCAGCATTAAATATGCCAGACAATTTGAAATCTGCTACTGCTGCCTGAGATGCTGATTTCTTGAACCTGCAATACTCTGTGTATGAACAACATACACCATAGGAAAAAAAACTAAAACTGAAAAGGAATTGACGAATGAATTTTGACACCACTACCATCAAATACGGAGCGAAAAGTTTAACCACAAGAATCAAGACTATATGAGCTACCACTAAACAACTCAGTCTGAAAATTACCATTAATAAAAACCCTGAACGTTTACTTTTCGTTTTAAACATCGTTTTAAGGTGTAAACTTGTCATTTAGGAACTGCGACAGCATAAATATGCGAACACAAACCTACAGACTGCTGGAGAAGAGATATCACAGGGGGGGGTTGGGACACACACATTCCGATTGCCAATTAGTTTTAAACAAAGAGTATACTCAACATAGGCCTACAGTAGGCAGGGGGGTGGGGGCTGGTGAACGGTATGGTCAATGTTTGTAAACACTGACATTTTGACTTTATTTGATCATTTCAGTTAAAAACTAACGTTCATATTTCTCTTTTTGAGTAGAGCAATATGAATATGTTAGTGGCTGACCCAGCCCCATGGTCTGTCACAGCAGTAAAGAGAAGTGCACTGGCTGGACCTGTAATTTACAGGAAAGGAGTGCGCGCTACTAAAGAGCATAGACTGTATATATAAAGAGACGCGCTACCATGGAAACCAAACAATGGTGTAGCTGTATTGAAGTCCGAGTGGAAACAGTAGCATTTGGAGCGTTATGTTTGAATGAAACAGCCAGGTCGTGATTCACACAAAAAAAGTGTTACTTCACTAACTGTAAGCTTGTCACTCAGAGTAACCTACAGTTAACTTAACTGCTGGAGAAGAAAGATCAGGGGGGGGGGGAGAGCTGTGGCTGATGGGCCATTAGGTGTGTAAACACACAGCATTCAGACTGTTTAAAAAACGGTAACAACGGACTATTTTTCTTAGCGGATGCATGTCAATTTAAATCAATACATACAACTCTTTTTTAAATCAATAAAAACATTTTCTAAATCCATAAAAGCATTTCAATTAATATTGGGAGTCATGTCGTTACTTTGTTGAGAATGTGGCCATGTAATAAGCGGGATAATTTGCAGCGACTTGGTCATTATGGGGAAACATAACACCCAGGGATCAAGATCCCTCCGCTACGCGTCCGGATCTTGATCTGCCTGACAAGGCTCCATTGCGGCATCTGCAGCATGCAGATCAGTAATTGTCCCCTGAAGACGATGTTGGACGCTTTTCGAAACAGCATCCTTTCGTTTTCCACAAACTTCTAATAGAGACTTCTTGGTCTCCAATTCTCGGAATAAGAATGCAGCCCTCCATCTGGACGGGTTCTTCTTGTCAATGTTAAGATTGCAAAACTCACCACAGAAAACACAATGCTTTTGAAAATTGAAAGGTTCATCCGAGTCCCCTGACTGTGAGCACCTGGTCACCTTGCAAGGAACTTTTGAATCAGTTTCCCCAGCCATCTGACGTTTGTGCCGTTCACAGTGAGTCTTTGAGGTGTAACATGAAACACAACTTTTATGGCATTTCAATGTGAATTCGTTGTTATTGTCCAATGTTTCTTGAAGCTCAGTGTTTTTCATCACCATATATCTTGCTAAACTGGATAATGTTTGCTAATCCGACTGCTCCTCCAGAGATCAACGGTTCCTTCTTCGCTTGGCAGTTAAACCTCCAACTGAAGTAGCACTCATCAGGCACTGGATCCATAACCAATGTAAACCCTGTAAAGAAAATATATAATAAAAAGAAAGGTTAACCCTCCTGTTGTGTTCGGGTCAAATCTGACCGATTTACTACTTTCTTCAATCATAACTTTGTTGTTTTACATTCGATTGCATTAAGGCTTTATGATATCCTTCACAGTAGACATTTGGACATATAAAATAGCTGATCACCACTTTCATTGAATTGTGGATGATTTAGTCAACTTTGTAACACCCATGGTGTTCCCGGTCAAAAATGACCGCCATAAAGAAATGGAATTAGTAACCATCCGGCTCAGATAAAACACACACACATACACTAGATGTGTTTCCCCCCCTTATGTGCCCATCCCCCCCATGTGAATCACACCTGGCACATATAAACACACGCAGAACAATGATACATTTCCCGCTCTTATGTGCCCATCCCCCCACATGGATCACATCTGGCACACGCAATACATGTTCAGTGTCTATTCTTTGTATATTTACTGCAGTTTTTCATGTATACCAGTAGTCTGATAAAACATGTACAGTTTGAAAGGGTGTTAAATGACATTAGTTGATGATTAATGGTGTTTGTGTTAATGTAATAGCAGTTAAAACAGGACGGTCAAAAACGAACACAACAGTTACATATCCATCTATGCTAATATTTTATTCTAATACCCCTACCCATTTCCAGTGTTATTCTTGACTGATTTACATTGAATGATAGCCACGCTAACAGTAGACTACATCAATAGCTAGCATCATGAGAAAGAAAAACAAATGTATAATAATGTGAAATAATAGTCAATATAAGATATAATAGTGTCCACAATAACCTTAGAAATAAAATACTTACAGATGATGCTTCATCAAGGATGAAGAAGTGGATGGATGATCCAAAGAGTTGCATTCCCCAGTGTGTTTTTGTCTTGACTAGCAAACTCAAATAGCTAGGAATAATACAGGAACTGCACCATAGGGGGCGCCAAATACCAAATACAATCTGGAGGCAGAATACGTATGACAACAAAATCTTGCAATTATGGTTTAATTACATAATCACAGGCTATATTACACTTTAGATGAAATCGTTACAACATGTGACATGAAAAGCATATTACAAAAAAAAAAAAAAAAAAAACATTGTTCTGGATCTCAAAAGCTCAATGGGTGTAGGAAGGTTCATCCAGCGACCTGTTTTGCTGGCTTGGCATAAAAGGGTTAATATTTATTAACTTGGAACACATGACCTCCTTTATGAATAAACATTGGAAAAAGCAAATTTTGCATGAAATCTCATAAATCCTTATTTTTCAGGGATTTGGGAATTTTGGGCAAAAAGGGGTTAATATCCGAAAATGCTCAAGGGATATCACCGGGCACCCTCTTGGATTTTGAAGAGGTATCCCCAAGCTACAAGAAAAAGCAGAGAAACGTTATCAGATGAAACAAGGTTCAACCCCACGGCTCCCGGACTATTCTTCTTCTTCTTCTTATTTCAACCAATATTTTGCCGTCGAATAACTTCAGCCTACTTTCAGCTACAGAAACCATTCAAATATCAAAATATTCAGCCTTTTCAGCTCATGATGGGAAACGTTCAACCTCTTCAAAATATGTTATACTTTTTGAAATATTCAGCTTTTTAAACTCTTTTTTTAACATGGAACTCAATGGGAGGAACCTTCAAATCCTCTTTTACCTACACCTTGCGCCACATGCTACTCCTTCCACATAATTTCAGCTAGAGACTTCATTCCAACTTTAAAATGGTCACAAGACATTCAGCTATTGAACTTGTATTCAGATTCTTTATATCTTCTACATTTCTTTAGATATTTAACTTAGTTTGGAGCTTTGTAAAGAGGCCTCCTTCAGATTTTAACATTAGTGTGAATTGCGCAGCTCGTTAAGGCTTAGAGTGCGTGATGTGTAAGAAATAAAATCAAAGTTTATATGGCGTAATTTAAATTAAATACACTTTTTTGATTTAAACTGTTTTATTCTGAAAACCGAATGTTCACACATGACTTCCGGTTTTCCGCTAGTAAATCTCGTCATTTCCGGTTAGCATTTGGCTAATACTACGTTTTGAAACCGTGAATTGAAGGTGAAATGACATGTGGTGTTGTACACTAAACACACTGTCTTTAACACTCATTTATTGACGCAGAAAAATGACAGGAATTGCCTTGGACCCGCCGGCCAATAGGAGAAGACTACAGTTGGTAATCCGTGACAAACAGTACGTACCTCGGTTTGGGGGTCACGGTTCGGTACGTGTTCGGTACAACAAGAAAAAGCAAAAAAAAGTCCCAAATGCATAATTCCAGGTTTGTTATTTATTTTTTAACAGTACTGCAAGTTTCAGTATAAAAATAAGGAACTCCAACATTTTGAATAATTAACTGTATTACACAGTTAAAAACAAACCACAAACAGTACCACACACACTCAGATGGCCATATTATCTATAATGGCTAATGTCAAACAAAAAGGTTTCATCAAGCTGTAAAACTAAAAAGAATGTCTTGAAAATATTACAAAATAAATAATAAGAAAGTGTTTTGTTCTTCATTTGTTGTTTAAGGGCGGCTGGCAAACAGCTTTTAGGCGCAATACCGCCCCCTGGATTATATATAGTGTAATGGATACTGCCCTGAGTCAGTGACAGACTTTTTTCCCACTCGTAAAAAAAGGCGTATTCGTCGTGTGACTGCATGTGCCGAACCGTGACGTCCGAACCGTGACGTCCGAACTGTGACGGTTCGGGACGAATACGGATACCGTTACACCCCAACTCTTGAGGGCATGAAGGTCAAACACTTTCAACATGGCTCCATTAAGGCCCATTCAGCCTGATCTTTCCTCAGAGCAGCAGCTGCAAACCTTTAGTAAATCTGCCAAAAAGGCCACATTATTGACCCGAAAGTACACAAAAAGCAGACTGAGACGCTCGTCAGGGTCCTGACATGCTTCACGCGTTGACATTTTACCGATAGCTGCTACGGTTTTCAACAAAAGTTAGAAATTCAAATCAATGGAAAGACTCTCCTTTCACTGATGTTTTTTAGTTGATGAGTACTGCAGATATCACTGTAATATCATTTGACAGTGAGGGGAATACTTCCGGTTTTACTATGAAAACTTTGAGACCAGAAATACTGTTTTCACCCCGTGAGGGTTGACGCTAATTGACATGGACGAAGGTCAATAGAAATGAATAGGGGGAAAGACGTAGGATATTGATGTTCTCCTGGCGAGACCTCAAATAATCTTCATAATATTTATCAAACTTTAGTTCCTACATATCCACTGGACATAGATTCTAGAAGTACAATATACACTTCTCGCTACAAATCTAATGAAAAAAGCTTTTTAATGGCCAAACTATCCTACAAGAGAGGGTTATTTGTGATTATAAAACGGACAAGTCAAATCAAGCAATCTGATTGGTTCTTAGCCGTGATATAATGAGCATATATCACGGGTAGAATTGTAGTTACTTTTCACAAGTCATGTATCCCTCCGCGTCTGAGAAAAGCTACAACCGTTACCAGGGCCGGCCCTAGACCTTTGGGGGCCCTAAGCGAGCTTTGGCCTGGGGGCCCCCCTCACTCTAGCGCGTTCTCACTTCACACAACACGGAACCAACTTTTGTCCTATGATGTTAGCATAAGCACACATATTGTATAAATAAGCATGTAAACACCGTGGACCTAACCTCCTCTAGGGGGTCCTCACCTCCTCTAGCGTGGTCCGGGGGCGTGCTCCCCCGGGAAGATTTTTTTTTAAATATTGAAGTTAAAAGCATCAATCTGGTGCAGTTTGAGAGCAAAATTAAGAGATCTATGGATACATATCTCAACACCCATATGAAACAGAACTGTAAACAGATTTTTCTTTATGGATATTTTACAAATCACTCCCCTTTTAAACTGTATTCTTGTTTTGTCATATAGTATTTCATAACTGTTTGTCATTTATTCTCTCTGGCTGTCCATCTCATAATGTTCACATAAAAACTACACTGTAAAATGTTTGGCTGTAAAATTACAGTAAATTACTGGCTACTAGTTGCATGGATTACACAGTAATTTACTGTAAATATTTCACAGTAATTGACTGTAAATATTTCACAGTAATTTACTGTAGATATCTTACAGTAAATTAGAATAAAAGTACAACTAAATACTGTGACTTTACAGTTGACATGCCCATGGAATTACTGTGATATAGCAGTACAGAGCTGTGGTATTATGGTACCTTGCTGTACATAAATTACAGTAATTACGTGTATTTTCACACTTTTACTGTAGAAGTAATGCAACACATTAGCCAGTAATTTACTGTAAATATAAAAATTTAAATAATACGATAATATATTGTAAATTTGACTAGTTAACTGGGATTTTACCATACAGATGGAGCCTTCTATTTCAGACTCCAGCATACTGCTTCCAGCCAGTTACCAGCCACTTACCAGCCACTTACCTGCCAAAGACCAGTATCTAGGAATGTTAAGCCCTCCCACTATTTTCCAAGAGGGCGTTGCCAGATTTTCAATTTCAGGATTTAACCAGGAGATGGCGCTATATATTAAATAGCTATGGCCAAAGTAAGACTTAGTTTTTCACAAGAGAAAATGCAGATATTATATAAAAAACTCAAGTTAAAATCTTGTTTTTAATGCCCCAAGAGCAATAAAAACACTTGTTAAAAAAATCCTGAGTGAGGTTTTCATAAATTGCATTTAGCTGACGCTTTTATCCAAAGCGACTTACTATTTAATAAATGATAAATGATTATTCATAACAAATATGAGTGATGTGTGATTATTATTCATGCTATATACTGATATAGGGTTAAGTAAGCAATCAATCCTGCAAATTAACCCTTAGTTGTTCAATATATTTATTCAGACAATGTGAGTAGAAATACAGAAATTCTGCTCCCACCTAAGGCCAACGTTGCAATATTACAACATTTCCCTAAAAACGTACCAAAACGTAAACATTTTTAAAACTCTTTCATTTCTGCTCCAGAGGCCAGGGGTTAAATTGGGATTTGATATGTGGGGGGGCTCTGTTAGAAGGTGCGAGGGGGGGGAGGGGGGAGAGAGTTAGACGCTCGTGAATTGTCAACGGGGGGGGGGGTTGACATCAGAGCATCGTCCTATGGGCTTAGCCCCGGACAGGTACAACAGGTATTCACTCAGAGGGGGGTACTAAATGCCACCCATTTACATGTAGGCAAACAAAATCAACATACAGTAGGGGGGTGGGGGATGGTGAATCAGCTATGTTACTATTTATAATGTTATTGTTGTTACAACAGAAGATGTTTTTATTTATATTGAAGTTAAATGCATCAATCTGGTGCACTTTGAGGTCAAAATTAAGAGATTTATGGATACCGCTGGAAAAAGCTGTGTGTGAAAGTTTAAATCTTCCTTATTGAGCATTAAAACAAATGAATAACGACTATATATAATAATCAAATAAACACCGGCTGTTGTTATGCCATAGTTGTATTTATCATCTAAATTTGCCGAAACAAGTTTAATATTCTGAAAGCCAAGACTTTGTTTATTTGAAATCAGATGAAAACAAACTGTAACTGCGACAGCATAAATATGCGAACACAAACCTACAGACTGCTGGAGAGGAGATATCACAGGGGGGGGGTTGGGACACACACATTCCGATGGCCAATTAGTTTTAAACAAAGAGTATAGCCTATTCAACAGTGGGGGCTGGTGAACTGTATGGTCAATGTTTGTAAACACTGTGACATTTTGACTTTATTTGATCATTTCAGTTAAAAACTAATTTAGTAATTTACAGGAAAGGAGTGCACGCTAAAGAGACACGCTACCATGGAAACCAAACAATGGTGTTGCTGTATTGAAGTCCGAGTGGAAACAGTCATATTTGGAGCGTTATGTTAGAATGAAACAGCCAGTTAGTGTTACTTCACTAACTGTAAGCTTGTCACTCAGAGTAACCTACAGTTAACTTAACTGTTGGAATTGAAAGATCGGGGGGGGGGGGGAGAGCTGTGGGTGATGGGCCATTAGGTGTGTAAACACACCGCTGAGAGCTGCCGTTTCATTCTGACTGACGGTAACAACGGACTATTTTTCTTGGCGGATGCATGTCAATTTAAATCAATACATACAACTATTTTTTAAATCAATAAAAACATTTTCTAAATCCATAAAAGCATTTTGGGATATTAATATTGGGAGTCATGTCGTTACTTTGTTGAGAATGTGGCCATGTAATAAGCGGGATAATTTGTAGCGACTTGGTCATTATGGGGAAAAATAACACCCATGGACCAAGATCCCTCCGCTACGCGGATCTTGATCTGCCTGACAAGGCTCCATTGCAATATAAATATGTTTAGTGAATTACTGAGTTTAGGCACGTTAATAACATGTTAATGAAGTTGAATACAGTATATTCATATTTGTCAGTGATTTCATGTCAATTCGGCGAACATAAACATAAATTGTATTGTTCCGCACGGACATTTTAGTGAACCAGACCAGCTGTTTCCGCCGGTCTTCACTTCCCGGGTATGAAGTTGTTTACATGTGTGTTCAGATGCTAAATAAAAGTTTAGCTTGTACTTTTGATACCCCGCCTCCGACTCCCGTCTCTCGGCACCACAACATCCAGTTTACTGTATCGAAGTTGATTTCACATGAGCGATGTCGAACATTGAAAAGCTGGTCCAACCTGATCTGTAAAGTGATCTAACTAAGTGCTATTCATATTCTTGACGGGAAGTGCAGTGTAAATGGGGGGCTTATATGCATTTGAAAAGCAATATAAATCACAGTTAGTATACTTTAGTTAGTAGGCTTTAAAAGCACAACACCGTACGGCAACCCAACTAGGACATTTGACACAGTGGCTTTTGGCAAAGCACACAAAGATAACAAAAAAAAACGAGAGAGATGAGTTATTGTTATTACAACGTGACTTCACTATTATTTAACAACTATTTTAATTGGGTTCTTTTATTTGGGGGACAATCATTAACACTTAGAATTTTATGATATCGTAAGCATCGTCAGTGATTGACTTGAACACTGAGAATGTATTTATTAACTTCAGTCAGACATTTGAAATATTTGAAATCAGATGAAAACAAACTGTAACGGACCCTGCCGTGTTATCTATGATTACTATGCCTTACTGTCCATTCATAATTTCAGCCGGAGGGAGGTGGGCGGCGCTGCTGGAGGAGCAGATTGCGAGTGAGGTGCCTGTTCTAAACGAACTATTACAGCTGTTATAAAGCAATAAATAAAAAGTCATGAAAGAGATAAGGAGGAGAAAAGGTTTAACATTGAAGACAGAGGGACGGCGGTCCCCCAATCTACACAGCGGGAGAAAGAATATCATAAAGCAGATCGGAGGAGACATCACGATCTTCCCACATTAGTGCAATTCACCTATACTTAACCCCAAATAAAAGAACCCAATAAAAACAGTTGTTAAATAATAGTGAAGTCACGTTGTAATAATAACATCTCTCGGTTTGAGTGTTCTTTTTCTGCTTTGCCTAAAGCCACTGTGTCTGTCTAGTGACTATTTCTCTTAGCGGATGCATGTCAATTTAAATCAATACATAAAACTATTTTTTAAATCAATAAAAACATTTTCTAAATCCATAAAAGCATTTCAATCAATATTGGGAGTCATGTCGTTACTTTGTGGCCATGTAATAAGCGGGATAATTTGCAGCGACTTGGTCATTGTGGGGAAAAAGAACACCCATCCTGATCGTTTCAATGAAGTTGAATACAGAATATTCATATTTGTCAGTGATTTCATGTCAATTCGGCGAACATAAACGTAAATGATCGTGGTGAAGATGATGATTAAATTAGGATTAAAAATCGGGAGAGCCGGCTGCATTTCCTCTCGTTCGTTTTTTTCGACTAAACAACATTATTTTGTTAAATAACAACATGGTGATGTTTTGTAAATGATTACATGTCTTATTTAGCACAGACTTTGATCCTATCCGTGACATATGGATCTTAACAAAGATCCGCTATACCTTAGTACCAGACATACTGTACATCCAGCGTAATGTATCGAAGTTGATTTCACATGAGCCCCAGTGTGGAACCCCACTGCACCTCCTGGTGGATCAATGATCCATTGCAGCTGGCTTCACAATAATTAAATGTATCTATCACGGGGGCGGTATCAACTCTGACTGGGGGCCGGCTCTTCATCACGGGCCGATCACGGGCCGATCACGGACCAATCACGACCCTCGCGTTTCAAACTGTCTGAAACCGCTCCATCTGTAACTACACAATTCAATCAGCTCAATCAACAAAGAAAAACAAAGAAATGCCCATTTTAACTTTGTATTACTCCATTGAAGTGCAAAGTACATTTCACAGTGTCTTGGACATGTTGTTACGGCCCCAACCTATACTCCGCGGTAGTGGCTCGTGCTGAGACCCGCAACATGAAAGAATACACGCAAAAACCAGTACTTGGTAACGAGCATTTATTGATAATCAGCCATTTGCTCACACAAGCGAAACGGGAAACAAAAAGAGATCTGGAGGACTGGCCAAAAGGAACAAACAGAAGGAGGGAACCCGAGCCAGCCACAGAGCTCCCCCCCCTAACCAGACATCAATTATAAACCCTATGGGAAACAAAATAAAGCCGCGAAAACTGGACTACCAGGTCCTCCAGGCTAAACATAAAACATCTGCAAAAATATGGCCTACAGCTTAAAATGGCAAATAGGTATTCTAAGGAGAGTATCTCCAGGCGTTAGGATAGGGGAGACATCCTTCTCCTCCAGCTTCTCTTTATATATACACACAGCTGAGTGGAATTTGGAACACCTGGGCAGAGGCGGAGCCAGGGGCAGACCAGGGGCCTGATTTATAACGCCTTGCGTACACTGTAAAATATTACCATGATTTCACAATATTTAGCTGTAATATTTTACAATAAATTACTGTTTTACCACTTTACAGTCTTTACCTGTAATGTTCACAATATAATAGTGTAATTTTGAATTTCACAGCGAAATCAATGAAGGCACAGTTAATTACTGTGAATGTACAGGATAAATTATTACCAGGATTTCACAACATGTTACTGTATTATTTCATAGTAAAATACTGTGTTCAGACCATCCTCTGTGATAACCAGGTGATAACACAACAAATGACGTGAACCGAGCTGCATTGTGGGATCGCAAAAGATTTCAAACTGCAAGTAATTGCTGCGTTGGTGCGCTATACTTTGTGGCCTCACCCGGTTGCATAGCGACACTTATTGTTTAGGTGTCTTTTAATAAGCAGGTATTCATATCATTAGCTAGAACTAGCTAGATCTGATCGATATGGACATAAACGCGAGTGAAGTCTAATCTGACGGGATAGAGAGATCAGCTGCTGCTGACGAGTCGACACGCAGCTCTGCATGATCAGATGCAGCGGTGAGCGGAACAAAACACACACTTCAGGTTAGAATATCACACGTAGCTATTTTAATTACCTCTCAAACTACCTAAACTAGTTATAGATATGTTTAGTTTTACTGTCGGGTCACTCATTACTGGATCCGCGAGCTGCATGATACTGGCGGGCTGTCAGGAGAGGGAGAGAGCGCTCCGTTTAATATTCCCGTGTTATTGTAAGTTACTGTACACTTTTGAATAATGTAGTTCATCTACTTTAATTAGTTTGTTTAATATAGAGTCATTATCAATTTGTTTTAAAGCTCAATAAATAACAAAGAAGACCTTTGACCGGCACTTTTCTCATTATGTTCGAAAAAAAAGAAATGTGTATATGTGTATATGTTAATGTATTTTTTCTCTGATCCCAGGTATCACATTGCTGTGTTGCAAAAACCAAAGGCTGCGTTGAAGGGGATAGAAATGGGTTGACTGGACAGTGATGTGAAGCACTGCTGTGCTTTGGAGGTTGTAAGTAGTCTGGTTCTACTGCCTCTTAACTTAACTGTGCCTGCAAGTCACTGTCAGTTGTTGTCTATTTATGCCCCTGCTAGCTAATTTTATGCTTTTGGTGAACAATGTTCCATTGTAAATTTAGTACGTGTGAGCATGTGTTTGAAAATGTTATTCAGTTTATTCAGCACATAAAGCTCCACAGTAATGCTCCCAATTATCGCTATCAATTCCGTGTGCCTGACTGTACTCTGATGTACCGCAAAGCCACTGTTCTAAAAACACATATGTATAGAGACCACAAAGAACCAAGTTCTTGTCTGCGGTGTAGCGACCCATTTAAAACACCCTTAAAGTGTGTGGCTCAGTCTTGTACGTTCAAGTGTGACACTTTAACCTCCCTCGTAAATCATTTGAATTCACACTTAAAAAAAGGATTGGAAACCAAATGCCCATTCAGAGGTTGCGACTGCAGATTTACAGTTCGATCCAGTTTTGCCTCACATGTTTCCAGGAAACATACAAGTATTGTGTAGAGGATCTAGAAGATTCGGTTCTAGATAAGTCTGTTCCCACAGAGCCTTTGAGTCAGCCTGAGCCTAGTCACAATATTTCTGATGAACAACATGAACAAGAAGTGCCATTTTCTGTGGATGAAACCCTATTTTTACAAAACCTTACACTTCTCTACTTGAAATTACAAGCTAAGCTATTGTTACCAGCAAGTACCATACAAACAATAGTTGAGGACTTTGAAAATGCCCATGAAATTAGCCTGTCACATTCGCTCAACATTTTGAGTCAGAAATTGAAGATACATGGAATTCCTGAGACCACTATAAGCAACATTATTGATGAGATGAACATAGGGGATCTACTCAAGCTCTATAACAGGGGAGTTTTGAGCACAGATGTAAAGAGGAAGGGTGCTTTTAAACAGAGTTTCAACTATGTTGAGCCTGTGCCTTTGTTCTTGGGAAATTATGAAAATGGTACAGAGCGCTTTGCCCAGTATGTACCTGTACAGGAGACATTGGCCGCACTGTTCAAAAGTGAGTCAGTACGAGAACAGTACGCCACAACACGTTTGCAACCCTCTACTGTTAACCTCTATCAGGATGTTAGAGATGGAGAGTGAGTTCAAAGTAATCTGCTGTTGAAATCTGAGCCTTCCTCAGTTGGTTTGGTGCTATACCAAGATACATTTGAGGTTGTTAACCCACTTGGTTCAGGGAGAAAAGAAAAAACTAAGTGTTAGCTGTTTACTCAACTCTGACTGACATTTTGCCACACAATAGATCCACTATAAATCAGATGCAACTTGTCCTCCTATGTAGGGAGCAGGACTTTAAATACTTTGGGATGAACAAAGTTTGGACCTCAAAGTCCTGGAGGAGAAAGGTATTGTGATAAATGATGGCAGTGTTGTAAAAGGCACTTTGGTTGCCATTTCAGGAGACAACTTGGGATCACATTCTATTGGTGGCTTTTTAGAAAACTTCAGTCAGGCTAATCATTTCTGTCGCTACTGTGAGGTAGACAGAGCTACATTTATAAGCCACATTTGTGTGGTATCAAAAGAACAGCACAATCCTACCAAAGTCATTTGCAAGATCTAAACACCAGTGACACCAACTCAGTATGCGGCATCAAGTCTGACTCTCCTTTTAACCAACTTGGTCATTTTCATGTTTGCCAGCCTGGCCTTCCACCATGCCTAGGCCATGACTTGTTTGAGGATATAGTCTCTTATGACCTTGCTTTGTTTATCAGTCATTTAGTCAAAGAGAAGCATTATACTTACCTGCAATTAAATCGGTGTAAGAACCAATTCAAATACCAAGGAAATGATGGCAAAGACAAACCGGCAGACCTCTCTCCTGGCAGTGAGAGATTAAGTGGGCATGCAGTTCAAAACTGGTGCTTCCTTAGATTGCTACCTCTCTTGGTGGGTGACAAGATTAAAGATCCATGTGATAATGAGGTATGGCAGCTTATTTTGCAGCTGAGAGAGATAGTGGAACTTGTCTGTGCACCAGCCATTACAGCAGGCCAAGTAGGATATCTAAAAGTCCTCACTGAAGAGTACATATACTTTAGGAAAAAGCTCTTCCCTGACCATCCTTAAAGCCCAAGCATCATTATGTGTGCCACTATCCAGAGCTTATCATACACTTTGGCCCACTTATCCACCTGTGGACTCTAAGGTTTGAAAGCAAACACACGTTTTTCAAGTAGTGTGCCAGAAAATTACATAACTTCAAAAATCTTTGCAAAACTCTGTCAGAGAGACACCAACTTCTGCAAGCCTATTTGAGTGCAGGCAACCTTTTTCCTCCAACTATACAAGTAGAAAAGGGTACAGAGTTTTATGTAAATGATTACAATGACAGGATCAGGGCATCTGTAGCTAGTTATAAGTTTGAGTCACAGTCTGCAGTGGCTTGTAACAATGTCACAGTGAAAGGCACTGTATACAGAAAAGGGATGTTTGTTTTGCTTGAGGCAAAACATGGGCATCTACTGTGAATTAGGAGCAGCCCAAGAGGATTATGTTTGTATCAAGCATGACGATTTGCTTGACTACTATCCTCTTCCAGCTTACTAAGTATATGACCTGTCACTAATTGCTCTCCAACATTCTTTTCCAGAGGCGGTTTAAACAGTCAGATGACAAAAGCATACAGGACAGTGACTAGTGGAGCAGGCTGTTGAGGTAAAAAGATCCCATACCTAAAGGGGCAAAAGATGTGTAATTAACCAGAGAAAATGAAGTAGTTCGCTTTTGATATTTTGTAGTAGTTACATAGTTTGATGACACATTTGTTGGTGGCTTATTTGGATTATCGAATTAAGCTTATAGTCATGAATCACTACAAAATTGCTAGATAGTTGATGTAACTTATACCACAACATTTTGGTCATGCATTTAGCAGCCAACCTTAAAGTAGTTGTAAAATATGTCTTGGTAAGCTGTATTTAAAAAAAATAACTTTACGTGGGAAGCCAGAAAGTTACGAGAGTAAAGAAAAATGCATGGTTGATTGTTATTTTCATAGTATTTGTTGGCAGTAAGCAATGCATTTAAAACACTAGCCTTATCCTTAACGATTATAACACATACAGATGGAGCCTTCTATTTCAGACTCCAGCATACTGCTTCCAGCCAGTTACCAGCCACTTACCAGCCAGTTACCAGCCAAAGACCAGTATCTAGGAATGTTAAGCCCTCCCACTATTTTCCAAGAGGGCGTTGCCAGATTTTCAATTTCAGGATTTAACCAGGAGATGGCGCTATATATTAAATAGCTATGGCCAAAGTAAGACTTAGTTTTTCACAAGAGAAAATGCAGATATTATATAAAAAACTAAAGTTAAAATCTTGTTTTGGAGGAGAGTTAGACGCTCGTGAATTGTCAACGGGGGGTGGTTGACATCAGAGCATCGTCCTATGGGCTTAGCCCCGGACAGGTTCAACAGGTATTCACTCAGAGGGGGGTACTAAATGCCACCCATTTACATGTAGGCAAACAAAATCAACATACAGTAGGGGGGTGGGGGATGGTGAATCAGCTATGTTACTATTTATAATGTTATTGTTGTTACAACAGAAGATGTTTTTCTTTATATTGAAGTTAAATGCATCAATCTGTTGCACTTTGAGGTCAAAATTAAGAGATTTATGGATGCCGCTGGAAAAAGCTGTGTGTGAAAGTTTAAATCTTCCTTATTGAGCTTAAACAAATGAATAACGAATCAAATAAACACCGGCTGTTGTTATGCCATAGTTGTATTTATCATCTAAATTTGCCGAAACAAGTTTAATATTCTGAAAGCCAAGACTTTGTTTATTTGAAATCAGATGAAAACAAACTGTAACTGCGACAGCATAAATATGCGAACACAAACCTACAGACTGCTGGAGAAGAGATATCACAGGGGGGAGGGGGGGGGTTGGGACACACACATTCCGATGGCCAATTAGTTTTAAACAAAGAGTATAGCCTACTCAACAGTGGGGGCTGGTGAACTCTATGGTCAATGTTTGTAAACACTGTGACATTTTGACTTTATTTGATCATTTCAGTTAAAAACTAATTTAGTAATTTACAGACAAACCAAACAATGGTGTTGCTGTATTGAAGCCCGAGTGGAAACAGTCATATTTGGAGCGTTATGTTCGAATGAAACAGCCAGTTAGTGTTACTTCACTAACTGTTTATATTAAAATATAAATATGTTTAGTGAATTACTGAGTTTAGGCACGTTAATAACATGTTAATGAAGTTGAATACAGTATATTCATATTTGTCAGTGATTTAATGTCAATTCGGCGAACATAAACATAAATGATCGTGGTGGGGGAAATTATAAATGGGGGGCTTATATGCATTTGAAAAGCAATATAAATCACACAGTTAGTATACAATAGGCTTTAAAAGCACCATCGATAACCATTGCCCTTCTCCTATTCAAACCAAAAGAGAAAATGCAGATATTACACTCTGAAAAGAAAGGGTAGACATATCATACTCTTAGTGCCAAGTAGCTAAGCTATTCATTCGCACAAATGTAAAGTGATCTATCTAAGTTCTATTCATATTCTTGACGGGAACAGTTAGTATACAATAGGCTTTAAAAGCCTTCTCCAAATCAAACCAAGATATCTTGGGTCAGTCTTTTCTTCCAAAAAGTGTGTGACAAGATGTGAAGTTAACAGGTATTCATTCAAATTTGCGGGTGATATGTTCATGGCCATGTTACCATTTCACTCATATGAGAACATGGTCAAAGTCACTAACTGGAGTGGGAGCAAAGGGAAAATGCCTCTTCCCCTCAATGTGAGGCAGACACTTGAGTCCAGTGTCTCCCGTCGGTTCCCAGCCCTGACCACGGACCAGTGGCATAAAATTAGGAACCGGGTAAACGAGAGACTGAGGAGCCCACGGAAAACGGATCCAGAAACACCTCGCCCTGGTTACCGCCACAGATAGGAAAACTGTAGATAGGCCGCAGATAGGCATAGTTTGTTAAATATAGGACCATAATTTAAGATTTATTGTAGATTGATTTGTTAAATAAAAACATGGTGATGTTTTATAATATAAGATTAGGATTTAGTGTAGAATATTTTGTTAAATAAAAACATGGTGAAGGGGAGGGGACTTCGCCACTCTATAGAGTGGCGAAGTCCCTCCCCTTCCGGTGGACCTCCATGGGACCTTATTTCGGAAAAATTATGCATTGAAGTCAATAGAGAGCGAAAGATTATCTTTCGATCCCGTTTGAATTGTGCCACGAATTACACATATGATGTTTGTCAATTTAAAAGATAATTTTGTAAGTCAAAAAAAATAAATGTGTCGTAAAACTGTGAAGTAACACATTTGTTTGTGTGAAACGCTCAATGAACTACATCTCTGGTCAACAACACACGTCACCAAGATGGCCGTCACTACTGTCAACAACAAAACGATTGACTACCCTCACAACACAATGAAACACGTCCTGAAGAATGTCATGCAAAGCTGCCTGCCTGCCTTCCTTTGATTCTCTCTGAACTGCCTGGTCGTTTTAATGTTTAATGTCAACCATTTGTGCAGATAGCATGAAGTAGAAACGATCGCAGAGGCTAGCGTTAGCATTTCTCCCCCGGTCTTAAAGTGTGTATTATAGAATGATCACACCGGTGACAGTACTCTTCAAAGGGTTCACGAAATATGACTACTACTCTTACTGTTTAACATGTTGGGTTACTTAATGTTACTTCATGTTAAGGCTAATAAAAATGACATGGCTGTAATGCTAACTAACGTGCTAGCTACTAGCTAGGTAGCTAACTTGATCAAGCCACTCCTGGTCCTTTCATCAGACGGGAAGCAAAAGAACGAGCAAGACCCATTGCTGGTATAATAACAACCTGGTACTAAGCACACAGGCATCTTGTTAAAGTTATTTTATCTTAGCCAGCGCCATATAGATAGATGATATCTATATTGCGCTGATTTTAGGTATCTGAATGGTGGAGGAAAACAATTGTGACATCACTTACGCGACTCTGGGATTTGTAGTCTTTCTAGTTACGTATTTTTCATAGTCTTATATTTCAACAGTTTTACGACAAACTGTGACTTTTTTGACATGGAAATGATTTTTTAAGATTGACAAACATCATATGTGTAATTCATGGCACAATTCAAACGGTATCGAAAGATAAGTTTTCTCTCCCCATTGACTTCAATGCATAATTTTTCCGAAATAAGGTCCCATTACCCGGAAGTAAGTGGGCGTGACTTCGCCACTCTATTATGAACGCGCATCTAACCCACGGGACCGCGCCGCCCGGCACGTTCATGTTACGTGTTCAGCACTACATGCGTTTAT
The DNA here is from genome assembly GCA_943590975.1 of Lindbergichthys nudifrons. Taxonomy (NCBI): domain Eukaryota; kingdom Metazoa; phylum Chordata; class Actinopteri; order Perciformes; family Nototheniidae; genus Lindbergichthys; species Lindbergichthys nudifrons. The sequence continues at coordinate 101,217 of CALSBW010024929.1, forward strand.
ATTTACCCATGGATGCACAATAAGAACAGACCCATATCGCCTTACTGCCAGCCCACGGAGCTGTAATAATGGATATATTGCACATGTTTGCTGTAATTCATCACTTGTAAAATATTATACTACATGGGCTGTATGATTAAATCTTGTACCGTTAATGTTGTATTAAATAAAGTTAATATTACCGACGTAGATTAACGTCCCTGTAGCTTCTTATTGCACTAAGAAGCTTATTGCACTGTATATATATATATATATCTGCTCCTCCCGCAGCGCCGCCCACCTCCCTCCGGCTGAAATTATGAATGTACAGTAAGGCATAGTAATCATAGATAACACGGCAGGGTCCGTTACAGTTTGTTTTCATCTGATTTCAAATATTTTTTATTTGGGGGACAATCATTAACACTTAGATTTTTATGATATCGTAAGCATCGTCAGTGATTGACTTGAACACCGAGAATGTATTTATTAACTTCAGACATTTGAAATATTTGAAATCAGATGAAAACAAACTGTAACGGACCCTGCCCAGCATGAACCCAACCCAACCAGAGCAATGTGTCACAGCATCGCGCGAGTATTATAAGGGAGTCTCCGAAAACCTTTGGTGATGTCGGAAAAAAAGGAGACATTCTTGGAGATGGCTGTCACTCTCTTCTTCAGCAAATTAAAACAAGAGTGGAATACAAAAAGACAAAATGTTCTTGCACGGCAACGCAGAGAGACGGCCCTGCAATGTGGCGGCAGAGAGGGCCAGAGTAATAGCAAGAGGCCCTGTGGATCAGTACGGATGTGTGAGGTGGTGTCCTGAAGAACTTCCTGCTGGAGAGACAGAGGCAACCTTGGATGAAATCAAAAGGCAACTATGCAACATGTACTCAGAGGAAGGGATGGGTGGGTCAGAGAGAGCTGAACCTCTGATGGAGAAGACATACGTTATCCAGCGCCGTTACCTTAACAGTTTGCCTGCATCGAAGGCATTAAAGGGGAATGGCCTTTTCTCTTCTCACAAAGAGGCCTGTACTCCCACTTTGGGCTGCTGACGGACATTTCCATCCTCATGAAGTTGCAAGAGGCCCTGAACAACAAAGGCAGTACTGTCATTCGGTTCTGCCAGGAACTCAACCACCATCCAGGAATCGAGGACGTCCTGGCTAATTACGTGCCAGAGGTGTCAGACAGGGCTGCATGCATCCTTCTGCTCCTAATCGCATACTTCAAAGAGCCGAAGAATGCCATCATGCTTGAGACTGATGTAAGTGGTTCAAAAGGTTGTGATTGCATTAGACAGAACTATATGTTATCTTTCATACTTGCATACATTTAATCCCATTCATTCACATTATGACACAACGTTCTTTTTAATTAACTTCTAAATTAATGGGACCGGTGGACTGACTCTTATGCACCATGTTGAACCTTTGCTACCATGGATGTATGTTACAGTTATGTCTTATTTTACAGCCGTGTGCCACTGTCGCTGATGTGCAGAGGACAATGGAGCTACCAAGCACCCCCTGGTTGATTGTCCAAGGTACTATTGATATGTCTAGCTACATAAATATACCATGTGGTTATTAAAATAATTAAACCAAAATAAGTAACTACATGATCTTTTCTCATAACTTGCTGATTTGACACCTTTTTTCCAATACTGTAGCTCGTCTCCATCTTTTCTGTTTAAGCACCTTTTAACAGTAGTGCCGGTAGTTGGTATACAGTCAATGGTTTTAGAGATTCCAGATAGCTTTTTTCCAGCATTCCAGGGTTGTGCATTGACTTTGATTTGCTTTGCAACTTTATGAAAATAAAATCAACATATAAATCTGTGAAATTGAAATTGTTGTCTTGGCTTATTCTTTTCAGGTGCTTCCTGGGCATTAACCCTGAGACGGGCTCGAAAGGCAAGAAGAGGCACAGCAATTTAAACCCCCATGTCAGCACATTGTTCCGAAAACTTGTTGACTTCGAGTGGATGTGTGTGTAGACACTGTGAAATGTACTTTGAACGGAGTAATAAAAAGTTAAAATGGGCATTTTCTTTGTTTTTCTTTGTTGATTGAGCTGCTTGAATTTTGTAGTTATGGTAAAATCCCAGTTAACTAGTCAAATTTACAATATACTACCGTATTATTTACATTTGTATATTTACAGTAAATTACTGGCTACTGTGTTGCATTACTTCTACAGTAAAACTGTGAAAATAAAGGTAATTACTGTAATTGATGTACAGCAAGGTACCATAAAACCACATCTCTGTACTGCTATATCACAGTAATTCCATGGGCATGGCAACTGTAATGTCACAGTATGTAGTTGTACTTTTATTCTAATTTACTGTAAAATATCTACAGAAAATTACTGTGAAATATGTACAGTAAATTACTGTGTAATCCATGCAACTAGTAGTAAGTCATTTACTGTAGTTTTACAGTCAAACATTTTACAGTGTAGGAATGACGTGAGAAGGTTGCTTACGTAGTACAAAGCAAAAAAATAGGTACAGAAATGTTCCGACATTTTCCGATTCACAAAACATTGCGTACCGGCGAGGGAAGTGCGTACCAGCACTTCCTACGCCTGTTTCCCTTTATAAATCACAATCAACTCGAAATGCGGCGCAGCTTTTGCAGGCTTCACGTAACGCCCATATTTGCCTATAAATAGTCAAAGAAACGCCCATTCATTCATTCATTCTGACTGACTGCATGAAAAAGATCGCAGGAAATTACGACCGAACAGCTAAAAAAGACATCTCACACCGTGTCAGATTTTGGTTATTTTGGGGAGGTCGAGATAAATCATATTGTTTGGTGGATGCGGTTTGAACCAGAGTAGCAGCATGGAGGTCGGATCGTCACCAAAATAAATAAATAAGTGGTCTGAAAAAGGTTAATGACAAAAAAAAATACACATAACCTTCCTCAGGCAGTGTGATGATAAACTGTAAGAAATGATCGGGGAATCCCTCCGGAGTGGAGTCATGACGACTGGATCTGAATTATTTTGTTGTATTTGGTGGTTTGTGTTCCAGCTGTCGATCAGCAACTATATATCCATAATCCACCAGTTAAAGGAAATACAACTAATGTGTTGTGTTATATTAGCTGTACAATTTACCACATATTGTGTTCTTAGTTTCCATACCTCCTGTGTTTTACGAGCGACTTATCAAGTCTTGGCAAATGGCATAAAACACGATTAAACGTGATAGTATATAAAACCATGCTCGTATCTACAACCTATAGAAATGCAAAACGGCGTCAGTTTAGACGTTATTCTGTCCTCCTGCTTACCGCATCATTTATGAGAAAACATTTCATAACATTAACACAACATATTCGAGGTGGTTTTAAATAACATATCCGTATTTATTTATTTCTCCAAGTTATGTTTTTGTGTGCACTGAAGAGTCTCAAACAGGCATTTGTTTAATCATTTTAAGATTGGCTTTAATCAATGTTTGAAAATGAATTCTTCATATTTGATAAATGAGAGGTAACATTTTATTTATTTCCACATATTTCTCTCCATTCTTCCTTCTGCCAACGGTGTCGCAGTTTCTCGTCCCTCCCGTTGTTGTGCTTAGTGCGTACGCATGGGTTAGAGTTTGTGTGGAGGACCGCACATTTTCCCGTCAAGTTACAAGTTAGTATTTTATAAATCGCAAACATTGCGTAGAAACTGGCGTACGCCATTTTTTGAGCGTATATCCCTTTATAAATGAGGCCCCAGGTGCACCCCATGCACACTGACATGCGCAGCAGGGAGACAGAAAAGAAAACAAGGAGGGGAGCACGTAACACATGTCTACACAGACATCCACTCGAAGTCAACCATTTTTCTGAAGAATGTGCTGACATGGGGGTTTAAATTGCCATGCCTCTTTTTGGCTTTCGAGCCCGTCTCAGGATTAACGCCCAGGAAGCACCTGAAAACAATAAGCCAAGACAACAATTTCAATTGTACATAGATTTATATGTTGCATCGTTTATTTTAAGGCACATGCAGCGGTGCCCCTTTCAATTTAAGTAAAACCTGCACCAAAGAAAGAAATTAGTATTTAAAGCCAAGCAAGAGTGATAAAAGCAATCTTAATTTGTTGTGTTATCACAGAGGATGGTCTGAATACAGTATTTTACTGTGAAATAATACAGTAACATGTTGTGAAATGCTGGTAATCATTTATCCTGTACATTCACAGTAATTAACTGTGCCTGTATTGATTTCACTGTGTAATTCAAAATTACAGTATTATATTGTGAACATTACAGGTAAAGACTGTAAAGTGGTAAAACAGTAATTTATTGTAAAATATTACAGCTAAATATTGTGAACATTACAGGTAAAGACTGTAAAGTGGTAAAACAGTAATTTATTGTAAAATATTACAGCTAAATATTGTGAAATCATGGTAATATTTTACAGTGTAGCTGTCAATAGGAATATCATTCAGAAGAATTATAATTTCATGCAAAAATCTGTCACAAAAAGAGCTTGCACATTTACATTCAGGTGTTGTTATGGCAACGTCAGTGGCCAAACAGCCACATTTACTGCTGCAAATACGTTCAATCATGCTGTCGACACATAAAAGCAGTGGCAACTATGCCACCATTTCAGCTGACTTTTTCTCAGAAATACCGTCACATAACATTCATATATTTCAGTGCTAGATTGATGCTTAGCTAAGCTAACTATGAAACACTTTAACTGACAGGACTCAGGATCAACTGTGTACTGTAAGGTAGGTTCTAGCTTCATGTCGAACAGTAAGTCAACATTTCCCAGAGAACTTTCTTTGAAATCATCAGGTACCGCTAAAAAACATTACATTTAGATTGTATGACAAAGTGTTTATTTAATATATCTGGCTAGCTATAGCTACTTGCTAACGGTTTAGCTTAGGCTACCCCCGCGATTCAAAGTAACGTCAACGTAGCTGTAATTTCTCCTGGCTCAAGTGCTGGCTCTAGGGTTGTTGTGTGAACCACCACTTGTGAATTGTCGTCTTTTTTAAGAACAAATGTTCTTATGTCCATCTTCAAAAACTCTGAGTCTGAGACTGACAGTTTATTTTAAACATTGTCACAGCTCACCGGATAGGTACCTGTCAGCAATAAGACAGATGTTTATTTCCATTCAACTCTCTGGTTGGTCTGGTGCCTTGCCTCTGTTGCATTCACTGAACACGGGAAATTACAATCCTGCCTTCCTCTATATGATTGACTCAATAATATAACACATGACTTTGAGAGTAGGCAATCTAGGCATATTAACAAAATTAATTAAACATACTTATCACGGCGACGGTGTACTGAGATAAAAAACGGGGTACTGAGATAAAAAATGCATTTTTTAAAAATGTTGCTAGGAGGCCCTTAGTGGCTGCGGGGCCCTAAGCGGCCGCTTATGTCGCTTAATGGGTTGGGCCGGCTCTGACTGTTACAACTCTTACATTACGTCCGTTACGAAACTAACTAACTAACAAAGCTTAAGATGGAAACATTTAAGGTTAACTTCGACCTCCGGGCTGGCCTTACTATGGAGGAGTGGATTGAGCAGTGCCTATCTCCAGAAAAAAAAACACCTTAACGACGACATGCAAAGCTACGTGAAGAGCAGGTAGACCAAATGGAAAAGTACCACCATTCAAAAGCTTTCTGATGCGGGTCTTGAAACAAAGCAGAGAAAGTATGACCATTAGTGGCCACAGGTGCGAAAGCTCTCTCCAGAGCTACTGGAAGCCGAATCTCGGGGACCGGAGAAAGTAGAGCAATATTCTCGCCACGCCAAGCAACAGCCTAGTACAACCTCAACCTATACAAGTAACCACGTAAGCCATTCTACTGATGCTGGACAGTTTTTCAGTGGGTGCACAATAAACGGCAACATACACATTAATGTAAATAAATAGCCAAATTATCGATCAACACTGTCTGTCTAATATGTTCACTAGCTGTTAGTGTTGTTGCATAGTAAAGTAAACAGATATGGTTCTAAACTGTATTAAAGTAAACATGTATTATTTTGAATTGTATTTTAGTGAACATGTATTGTTTGAACTGTTCTTCACAGTAATCAGTTACATTGACACTGTATTGCCTAGGCCTACAGACCAGCGCCATATAGATAGAATACAGACTAGATACTTTTCCTTTTCTGACCACTTTCTCTATACTTTCGTACAGTGGCGATCGGGACGAATCCCGATGGGCTTTGAAATTGTAATCAGCTTAATGCTTGGCCCATGTATACGAGTGAACGTGTGGATCGCTTTATTTAGTGATTGGATGCGATCGGAAAAACATTCCATGTAAACGGGACTATTGATAGATCTTATGTTTTTGAAAGTAGGCTAATACATGAACTGAAGGGGCTGGGCCGGGAGAGATGAGTCGTCTCTTCCAATTGGAAAGAGGGCGAGGCCCGCGTCAGAGGTCTAGCAATGTTACGAGTAGTATAATATGCCCACGGCTGTGATTGACAACCTGGACAGCCAGTCAGAAGCTAGAATGCCAACCTAGAGAGCCAATCAGAACCTAGAACGGGCTGCAGGGCTGGCCAGACTATTATATTGTGCATAAAGTTAGATGCATTAGGATAGAGTCATATGCTCATGATATTCCAAGTTAAATTATATAATATTATAATTTTAAATATTAATATTCAATAATATTAATATTAAATAATAAGGACAGAGATTTGGGGCCAATTCACTATTGCATTTATTTTATAGGCCTGAATTAGACAAGAAGTTCCTTTCCGAATTTTGATATTGATATAATATTGGTAATTTAATTGATTGCTGATGTTCTTCTTATGCAGTTGACCCTGAGGAAAGTGAGACAGCTGCAGTTATGGCTTGACTCTGGGGAATCTAGCCATAACAGTATATGAGCATGGATGTATAATTTATCTGTAGGCTACAAGGGTGGTCCGCACGTGTGGGCCGGTGTGGTGCATCTGAACGTCCCGGGCCAAATTTGTGTCCCAGTCCGCCCCTGCTTTCGTATCTCTCTTCATACCTCCGTCACCTTGGCCATCACATTTTACACACACACAGACTCCAAAACCCACAACCCCTTGCGGCTGCTACTCTTGAAGTGACAGGCCAAGCCTGTAACACTTTCAATACAATTTCAAGCTAGTTTCAAAGATTTATTAGTAGAGTTGTGCTGTGTTTTGTACATTTCAGAATGAAATTGCTGTGCAAACGGACCCCCCTCCACGAATACACCACAAGTCCATGCAGGCACGACCATGTTTCAGGTCAGCTGGACAGCAAGTTCGAATCCATGTTGGTTGTTCCAAAGGTTGTCTTCCCTGATGTCACTATTCACCCATTGTCCGATGTGTAAAGAGAATTCACCAGGTCGCCTTCGGAGAACAATGGGCACATTTGTGGAAATCGATCAAAACTGCAAACATTGTGGTTTTCAAAGGTAATATTTTTAAATGATGACCATGCGAAATATGTATTCGAGAATGATATTTGAGGCCATGATTGACAGGTGGTCATATTCATGAGATACTCATACAGGTTGTATAGTATGATAGAACATTGAATGAATATATTTTTCTCACAGGTCATGGCAGAATCAACCTTTTATTGATAAAACTCCTGCTGGAAATCTGCTGTTGTCAGCAGGAATTCTTTTTGCGGGTACATCACCAACAAAAGTGCTGAGGGTACTGCTACACCATCACAACAAGGACATTTCTGAATCATCAGAAGAAATTCCTTCAACCTGCAATCAAGACAGTCTGGACCAAGAATCGGAACAACATTGTGCAGAAACTGAAGGAGACGAACAAACACAAAGAACTGGTGTTAAGAGGGGATGGACGCTGTGATAGCCCTGGTCACTGTGCCAAGTATGGATCCTATACTATACAAGACCTCACAATTAACAAGGTGTTGGATGTTCAATTAGTGCAGGTCAGTATTAGTGAATGTATCCTATGTTATGAATAGCCTCCTCCAAATACTTTATAGCTAAACACAGCTGAGGATATTTTCTATCGAACACAACACAATATCATTTCAGGAGTGTTTTTTTTTGGCCGATGCATTTCAAGCTCAAAGCATTAACCATGTTTACAAATATGACCGCTGAAAATCAAATGCTCTATGATAGCCATCTTTATAAAATATATTATGTGTGTTCTGAATGTATTTCCAGAGTAATGAAGTCCCTTCAAGTGTCCACATGGAAAAAGAGGGGCTTGTGCGATGTGTCCAGTTCTTGGAGAGTGAAAACCTCGTCATGAAGACAATTGTGACAGACAGACACACACAGATCAACAAATGGCTGAAGGAAAACCAAGAACATGTGGACCATCGGTTCGACGTTTGGCACCTTCCAAAAAGTAGGTTAATTTTTAAACGATAGTAGAATTATAATTCTCCAATCCACTACAATTAAAAAAAATACTGCACTTTCTATTTTATAGACCGAAAAAAACAACTGGTAAAGCTTGCAAAGGACAAGCAATGTACCGCTATTGGGGAATGGATACAATCCATTCTGAACCATCTGTATTGGTGTGCCGTATCAAATCCGGATGGAAATGGAGAAATGATTGCTGAAAAATGGCTGTCCCTCAACAACCACATTATAAACATGCACACCAAACATGGCAGACTGTTCGAGAAATGTGTCCATGGTCGGCTGCCTGCAGCTCAGAACCGCAAGAAAAAATGGCTCAAAGCAGGTAATAATATTTTCTACGACAATGGACCACACATCAAATTTTGTGTTGGAATGTTTTTGTGTCTTCAGTAAAGAAAAATGATATGCAGTGAAGAACTAATATTTTTTCTATTATCGTATATCCTATATCCTTTTTTGATTGTGTATTTTCAGATTCAGTGCCAGCACTAAAGCTGAGTAAAGTTGTCAGCCAGAAAGCTTTTGTCAGAGATGTCAAGAAGATGTCACCTTCACAGCAAACCTACGGGGTGGAAGTATACCACAGTATAGTCAACCAGTTTGCCCCAAAGATGTATGCATACTCGTACACTGGCATGTATTGCAGGTAAAGTATAATATGAATCTCATCAGAAAATACTAGAGACTTCAACTTTATTTGCTTATTTATCTATTTGCCAAGTGTGCCTGCTACATTATCTCTCTCTCTTTCTCTCTCTATACAATACAATACAATACATGTATTTATTTTGTAGGTTGATCCTAGCGGCACTGCACTACAATGAGAACTCTGGCAGGAAGCATGCCAAAACCAGTACAGGACAACTCCAATACACTGTGAAATTCCCCAAAGCAAAGAAAGGTGGTCATGTAGTTAGACGTGTGAATACAGCAGCTACATATGGTAAGAAAGTGAAAGTGAGAGTTGTTGGAGTTGGACACTTATCTGCCCTCTCCGCGCCGTTTGTTGAATGAGGCTGGTCTCTATTAAATCAGAAAGGAATTGAAAACACCGGAATCAAAGTTATAACAATTATCTGAGTTTACTGGTAGAAAATAGAACAAATATACAGGTTTTACAGAGTACTCCGGACTTCCTGGTTTTGGTGATGCCATGCGGATAAAAGTGTCAAGACAAACCAACTCATCAAACAAAAAGCAATTGACTTTAAGTTTGTGATGCCATGCGGACACATATCAGGACAAACCAACTCACCCAACCAAAAAGCCCTTTTTCCTTCAAAAACAATTGTATTCATACTTCATTTTGGGGCGGAGATGTGTTGACTTGTTCCCTCCCCCTTTTATTCGACAGCGAACTAGAGAGCCCCTGGGGAGGAGCTGTGTAAACTGCTCACCTCCCCCAAGTGTTCTTACTGGTTGGATTCACATCTGGTCGGGTTCAATCAGAGTTCTAGCCAAAAAGTGAGATCCTATAGTTTACTAGGTCAAAGGTCAACGTTTATCTCTACCTTATCTTCACCACATTCCCTTCTCATGGGGTTTTTTCACATAAACTACCCCTCCTCCGACATTTTAACTTTAGTGCACCCATAAACTAAGGGGTCTATAATGACCTTAAAATCAACATCTGTATGTTGGGGTGAAGGGAAAATGTGTGTGTATAACAGTGAGTTTAAAAGTGAGAATAACATTCCTATTATCAAAACCTGTTTTGATTACCTAAAACAGTTCAAACAATACATGTTCACTTAAAATACAATTCAAAACAATACATGTTCCCTAAAATACAATTCAAAACAATACATGTTTACTTCAATACAGTGTAGAATCATATCTTTTTACTTCAATCCCTCTTTTGATCTCACCTCACGAGATCAACATATAGCATTTGAAACATTACCACTGACATCATTTTTACTATGTCCCAATATTTATATAAATCCATCAGAAGCTGGGATGTAGAGCACTTTAAACCTTTAGGAACAGTCCACAACAACAACTTCTTATGACAGTGGAGGGAGAATAAAATATGTCTAAAAAAGTTCGTCCTTGTCAGCTGAGTCATCATATTCTTCCCCCTCCGACGCATATGCCAACCAGGGCATCTGGTACGAAGGGGAAGGGGCAGCTTTTCCCTCAATGGTGGAACTGATGAGTCTAACACACAATGAGCGGATACAAGGCACACAACAACAACCACATGTCACTAAAATGGCAATAAAAGTAGCCACAGAAATTAGAAGAGACATTATTAAACTTTTCCCTCTTTTGGTAACACATAGTTCTGTAGAATAAAAAAATACAAATCCCTTAAATTATGGGATATAAAAATAAAGTTGAAAGTTCCTCAAAAAAATTGATTGTTCAGACAAAGTTCCACACCGGCTATATCAACCTGTTTCAGCGGGAAATGGAGTTCCCTGTGCCGTCTTGGTTTGCAATGTCTTCGTCCCCCCAGCCCGCTGACGGCGGCTTCTGGGGTGCCTGCTAGAGAGATGTGTCCGGATTGTCCTCCCCCGGCCCGCTGATGGCGGCCTCCGGGTCGATGCTGGAGAGATGTCCCGATCCTCCTCCTCCGGCCCGCTGATGGCGGCTTCTGGGTCGACTGCCTTGACGAGAGCCAGATCCGTCCTGATGTCGTCTAGGATCCTCGCAGCTGTTTTTCCCGACCGCACACTGGCTCCAGTGGTACCAGTTGTCTCCCTTTCCATCTAGGCGGACGGCATGGGAGGTCCCCTTCAACCAGACGTAATCTGCTGTGTTGGCCTTGTGTTTCTCGGGTCCCCCTTTTGCGTCAGCAACCTGCGTGGAGAAGTCTCATACCAAGCCCTTAAGTTGCTGGAAATATGGTTTTGAACTCATCTCTTCTACTTCTTTAGTGTTTATTGGCGGCACCAGCTAAACTGGAGTGTGGACAAGAGACTATGCAGAAAATAATAAACAAAAAATAAAATTTAAAAATTAAAAATCTAAAATTAAATTAAAAAAGGAACAAACTTATAAAACAAAAATAACCAAAGCTAGATTATTTCAAATGTATCAATTTCTCTTAAAAGCAACAAACAAAACAAAACAAAAAATCGCCAAAGCTAGTATTTTAAATTGATAAATTTCTCCTAAAAACGTAATAATCTCACATACATATTGTCTGATGTATATCCTATCCTTTTCCCCCTTTTTCTGAAATAGAACGCCGTTAACGGTGTTCTTATTTTCAGAAATATCGAGCCTTATACATCAGTTATTTAATATCAGCTATATATCATATCGTCACTTATATATCAGGCATTAAATGTCAGCCTCCTTCCATGTTTGACTTCGTTTATATTATCTGACTTATGTTGATACGTGTTCGTTTGTATTTATTTAATATACTGGGCAATATTGCTTTAATTCTAAATGTTCTGTGTCTAAATTTTTCAGAATATTGTAGCACTCCCATCTGTAAACAGAGTTACTTTTGGAGCAGCGGTTTTCTGTAAGGGTTTCAATGTTTCCCTTTGTAATACAAGGATAACTTTTGGAATCTCCCTCTTTTCTTAACAACTGGAGCTGTGGCTATTATTAATCTGACTTGGTTAAGAGATGATTTGTTTATTAGTGAGAGGAACACTCTTCCCCTAGATGGGGTGGGTAGTTTGGGAGAGTTCCTTACAATCTCCAGATCTTCCTCTCTGTGTTGAGGCCATAAAACCTTTTAATGGGTCGCTCTGTGGTCTGTTCAGATTTAGATTTTCTTCCTCTCCAGAGGTCATGCCTGTCTTTGACCCCGTGTGCTGCTGTGAGTCTGCAGCACCTCAGGAGCAGAGAAAGGGGGAGATCTTTTCCCAAAAGTGTAAGCTATCTCATGAGCAACATAGCACCACATTTAACTCTCCCTGACTTGTTTGTAAAGCGTTCTTTAAGGCCTGAATTGAGTCTTCTGTTGTGTAACGGAAAATCCCATTTCCAAAAGGGGTCCGTTTAATAGTCCTTATCATATTATCGCTCTGTGCTTGCATGCTAGGACTTATTCTCTTTGCCAGAGCTGCTGCTATTCCTGCTACATGTTTTAGCTCCATATTAGCAGGGTTCACTAACATGGTTGGTTGATCCAATTTAAGATTTTCAATATCTGCCATTGTTATTTCCAACATTCCTTTTCCCTGAATATCAGGTCTAACAATGTGTTTTCTTTTAGGAGTATTAGATGGGATACTCATAAGTGGCATTTGTGAGCTTATCTCTACCTTACGGTGTAGGTAGGGTCTCAGACATTATACCACCTGCTTGTTGCTCTCTGTCTCTATGTCTTCTGCAATTCTTTACCCACAGTTCTTTTACTGGATTTTTCTCTCAAGTATTACACAGATTTGACTTAAAAAAATCACACAG
>CALSBW010024930.1:33039-49237 GCA_943590975.1 Lindbergichthys nudifrons
AACACACAGGCACAATCAACACACACAATAGGTACACACACACACACGCCCACACGCACACACACACACACACACACACACACACACACACACACACACACACAGTGCAAGCCTATTGGGTAAACGCTATTGATTCTGTCCTGCTTCCAACTTATTTTCCCTATAACCCCTCAGAGCTCAATCACACTCACTGACGAGCGTGGAGAGTCTCTTAAATCACGCCCACACACAAACACAAACATTTATTCATAAGTGCAAACACACCACCAGAGACACAAAGCGCTGTTGGAAATGCCATTTGTTGACCCAAATGGAAAATAGATGATGGAACATGTCCACTGATGACTTGAATGATTTACTTTTTAGAGCCACTCTCACTGAATTGGCTTTGCTTCCAGTTGATCAGTGTTTGTGTCGACAGGATTATATTGGTTTAAGTTGGAGCGGCTTTAATTACCCCCCAGTGATGGTGGTATCAGTTTAAATGTGCGGCTGGATATGGGTTCGCTCCTATTCAGTGTATTCATATTTCAACCTGGACATTAAATCAGTAAGGGAAACTTCAGTATTTTTACAACCTCTTTCATGTTTTTGTAAATGTTGTGTTCCTTTTCCTCACTAAGGTATTGCAGAGATCTGTTGATCCATTGTCTCCCATTAAAAACGGCTCAAACTAAAATCCAATGTTCTTCTGAAGGTGAGGGACGCTGGTAACTTGTCAAAGGGTTATATCCAGAGATGGGGTCGTTACTAAAAAAAAGTAATATATTACATATTACATATTACTTTAAAAAAAAGTAATATATTACACTACTTCGTTACTCTCTACATAAAGTAACTCGTTACTTTACTCGTTACTTTACTCGTTACTTTACTCTCAGGGCCGGCCCGCCCCTCCCTACAGGCAGATCACGCAGACTGCTAAAGTTTCAAATGTTCTCTTTAGTTCAGTTTCCATTGTCGCATAAAACTGATCCAGATAGCTCTGACCATGGCTGTCCTCTGTCTCCTGCTATCTGTATTTTGCGCAGTATATCTCTGAACGATGCGATGGTGATTCCACTGTGCAAATGGGCAACATTACCTCTACTATGAAGGATGCTACAAGCCTGTCCATCTCTGCTTTGGTTACCGGTCCTCCAAATTCTAATTTGTGCTGCTTCGGAGTCGACGGCGGCGCACTCACAACATCCTCACTCTGGGTTCGGGGGTCCTTAGCTATTAGCTTCACCTTAGCATGTGTTCTTTGCAGGTGTTTGTTGAGGTTTGACGTGGTGTTTGCAGCAGTGGATAACAGCTTCTGGCCTGGACACAGTTTGCACCTCACCGTCACATTCCTGTCTATTCTTCGGACGAACTCAAAATAATGGGCATACCTCCACCCCTCGAAAGTTATCGCTGACTCTGCCATGTTTATGCAGCACTGCACGTGGAGATGTGGACGTGCAAGTCGCGCAGATTACGTACATATAAACCTGCGGCGGAAACCCCTCTTGTCTGTCAGTGTGATTATGACTGATTTTATAATAGTAACGAAGTAACGCGTGTCGGGGCAATGTTAGTAACTGTAGTGTGATTACTGAATTATAAAAGTAACGCGTTACACTACTCCGTTACCGACAAAAGTAATATTATTACCCAACTCTGGTTATATCTAAAGTTTAAACGCTAGAAAATATGTCATTCACAACCCAGAATTCCTAAGAATTACACCTAGATTGGTAGATCTGTATGTCATCATTTACACCCAATGGCGACATTAAGCGTGCTCCAAGTAGTGTTCATGGAAAGTAGGTATGTGGAGGTTGGGTTTGGAAAATGGGATTGTAGCTCATTCACACAAAGATTACATTTTGTGTTCTTTCACAGATCTTTAAATACATCTATTTTATTTTATAACCATCTATAAGAAAGATCTCGCCATAACCATAAAGTGCTGTTTCAGTTGCTAACAGCTAGTCAGTTGCTAAGCATTCAACCTTAATGTTTGAGAGTATTTGAGGCTAAAATTGGTCGAGATTTGGTTCCAAATCTGAAATTGGCATACAATTCAAACAAGTTGGGTAATAGTGTACAATTAAATTTGATGGGAGTAACACTTTTCACAACAATACTATTCTTGGCGCCAGGAAGCCAAAGAGGAACGCTGTTCTTTAGAGGCAGGAGTGTGAGCTTTGACACCCTCACAGCGTCCAAGAATAAATAATTAGTGGAGTTGGCACCGGAGAAGACCGGGGACAAAGATGTCATCACTAACGCCAGATTAAAGACACATTAATTATACACATGTATATTAACACAGATATGAATGCAGATGAGCATGGGGTGATGATCAGCTTCAGATGTTCCATGTACGATGCATCACATTTGTAGAGTTTGTCCACATTAAGCTCTTAGGATTTTTTGTTTTGAAGTTTTGAATCCATTTTAGCCAAATGAGTTGTGGCACTAGGGATGGTACTGTCCGTCTGTCCGTCCAGACTCAACTATTAACCATTTTTGCCATGACATTTTGAACATTTGAGGTTCCCAGAGGATGAATCCTTCTGACTTTGGTGGTAGTTGGTGTCACCATGATTATTGTTTTTAAGTGAAATGTCTCAACACCTCTTGGATGGATTGCCATGACATTTGGTCAAGACATTTGTACTCTCCTCAGGATTAATTATTTGAAGTTTGGTGATCCCTTAACTATGAATTTAGTAAAACTATTTAATTAGTTTGATAGTTTAGTTAATGACCATCCGCCACCGCTGTACCTTCTGCTTTCTGCTAATTAGCTGATGTTAGCATGCAAATTCATTATTTATTCATTTTGTTGTTTATTTGGTTGCTGCCACTTTCCTTGGAAGATGCAGATGGTGGCAGCTCCTCTGGTCCGTTCAGTTCTTTTCACTTTGGGATAGAAAACTATTTTTTTGTTTTTTGAAAGTTTACGAGGTGTGTGGTAAATGCATCCTCAAGAGAAGCATCGCGCTGAGTGCACACACTTTCTTTTATTAGTCGCAGTGACAAGTTCATGATATGATGTTCAACACAGTTTAATGACCAGCAGTGTGTGTGTGTTTGTGTGTGTGTGTGTGTGTGTGTGTGTGTGTGTGTGTGTGTGTGTGTGTGTGTGTGTGTGTGTGTGTGTGTGTGTGTGTGTGTGAAACAGTTTAATAATCCTGTAGTCTCTTTGTTTCTCTTGTGTCTTCGCCAATTGTCTTTCCTCTTTCACATTTTCTCATTTCTAACACACTGTGCCACCTCTGTTCTCCATTTCACCCCCCCACCCCCCCTCTAAATCTGCCCCACCCGTTTCTCTCTAACTCTTCTCAAGAGGACATCCAGACGTTTGTAGACTCACATCTGGAAATAGCATTTAGCTCCGGTTGAGTCTCAGGAAGTTTTCACACTTCACGACTCATTAACCTGCAGACCTGTAGGCCTCCCGAGCAAGAGAGAGGGCAGCGGGGGAGGAGGGGGTGAATGGTAGGGAGGGGGGGGGGCAGATAGGGGCATAATGGGTTGGATACAGGAAGGAAAAGGAGATGATGGAGGAGGCATGGAGAGGTAGTTTGAAACCAAGGAGAATTGAGCACTAGAGCTCAAGTGAGAGTGAGAGTTGAAGAACATTTAGGCACCAAAATGTGTTTTATTCACCAGCATATGAAACATATAGTTGTTGGCTTTAATTGGCCGGTGGTTTTAAAAAGGCCATACTGTATTCTGCTTTTTGTGGTCTTCCCTTTCCTGTCGTGTGTTATATAGGTTTTTGTGCATGTCTGCAAACGCCTCCATTGGACTCCTTCTGTAACACAGTAACATCACTTTGTCACAACCGCGCTTCTATTGGCTAGCGCACCAATACATTGTACGTGATTGGCTAAGGGGCGGGACATCTTGACCAATCAAAACAGAGCCGGCAAGCTAACCAATCAGAGCAGACTGGGCCCTGGTTTCAGACAGAGGGTGAAAAGAGGTGCTGCAGCACAGGCAGTGTGAGAAAAATTAAGAGCTTTTTGAACATTAAGGCATGTAGACATGTCACAGTAGAGACACTACATACTGATATGAACCCGAAAATGAGCTAACAATGTTATGTTCAATAGGTAAGATAAAAAAAATAAGTAACTAACTTTTTGAGGAGTTACTGTCAAAGAATAACTACATAAAATAAACGGGAGGAAGTTAAAAGAAGTCCAGAAAAGCAGGAATCGGACTGAGGACAGAAATGAGGGCTAAAGAATTAGAAACTGGATTTTGTGCGTGTGTGTGTGTTTGTGTTTGTGTGTGTGTTTGTGTGTGTATGTTGTCCAGGGTGTCTGTGTCCAGCCCTCTGTGAGTAATGTGTCTGAAAGAGGAGCTTTCCTAATGAAACACTTTTCCCGGAGTGATAATTACACCAGCAGAAAGCAAGGACACCTCCAGTCAATGTGTGAAACTTAGCTTACTAAAAACACCAAGTTCCTCCCAGGCTTCAGTGTGTGTGTGTGCGTGTGTGCGTGTGTGCGTGCGTGCGTGCGTGCGTGCGTGCGTGCGTGCGTGTTTGTTTGGGAGAAATGCTTTTATAGTGTGTGTATGGGAGACTGACATTAAAAGCTTTGCTTAATAATAAGCCAAAGAAGTTAGAAAGGACCGTCTCCCAGATGTTGTGTGTTTTTCTCCTGCAGGGAAACATGAGCTGACATTTATGAGCTGATTTAATGCGTTCAGTTTCCATAAAGCTTACTGATTATTAAAGAGGCCCTATTAGGCTTTTGGGGGTTTTCCCTTTCCTGTAGTGTGTGTGCATGTAAATGGTCTGCAAAGGCTAAAATGTCACGCTTCTATTTGGCTCGAGTAAGGGGCAGTAACATGTCAGAGTAGAGGCACAAAATACACATATGAACCTGAAAATGAGCATGATAGGGCCCCTTTAAGGCTTTCTGTTATAGGAAAGGGTCAGAAATATAATTATATGAACTTCCTCGCCTCTTATAGTTTATTTTTCACTTTTTCCTCCTGATGTATATCTCTTACTGACAGCTTCTGCTTTCACACGTCACAGCTGCTGAAATCTCACTGAGGGTTGGATGCAGATAAGCAGGGAAGATGTGGATAAGCAGTGACAGATAGGGAGAAAATATAGAAAAGGAAAAATGTTTCGATATGTTTCGGAGATGCACACATACCCGAACGATACCTGTGTCTTTAATGGGATTTGCAGGAAATCTTCTGTATCACACTTCAACAGCCAAAGAATTTAGTTAAACAAATCCGACCTAGACCAGCAGAACAATTCAATTATTCTGCGTGGATTTAATAAATGTTTGATATGCATTACATGGGAACTTTCTAATTCAAATTTTACGATTTAACAGTTAGGGCTTTTCCCATTAATTCTCGACACACAAAGTTACAATTTGCACTGTGGAGCCTTTTATTAAATAAATATGAATAAGTCTAAGGAAATTATAGTAGGAGCAGGATAGGGTGGAGATTAGCGCACATGAGTCGAACAAAAAGTTTCAACTACCGGTGCGTTTATAATACAAACTCCTGGCATGTGCGCGCTGGGATCTGCCAGATGAAGTATTTAATTCTTTGGTTTAATAGATTTTTCCGCCCTTTTGGAAAATATGGAAATGCCTTTGCTCCTTTTAGCACACGCAGACTTTCCACATGCTGTAAGCAAATCTCTCTGTTTGTCCTGCTCTTGCTGTTGATGAGATTTTGAGTCTTGTGTTGTTTCTATAGACGTCCGTTATGTTTTCCATCTGGCAGATTTACAAACAGTAGCATCTGGAGACTCTACTTAAGGGTGGCTTTAGCTGCCTGGTAAGAACTCTTTTAAAATTCAAGGATTACCACCCTCTGGGATTTAGTACATGACTATACATACCTTGTGCCTAACTGGTTTTACACCTTACGAAATATGCTTCTCTACAAAAATGATTTAGTGTCAAGCAGAACACCTAATTTTAACACCATAACAGCAGCTTTTCTTCCACTGTTCTCCTATTTTGAAAAGGAAAACATGAACACTAAGGAGCACAATTATGATGCCAATTAAAATATAGATAAAATCAAACCTTTAGATCATTTTCTGTTTCCATTTTGTTATTTGGGTGCATTCAGGTGCATCACAGACTGTGGTTTCCTTGCTTTTGCTCTTAATACCCATTAATCTTTCAGAATATCAGAATATCTTTTTTGTCATCACATTTAATACAGTCTCTCATTGCAGTACAATACATATAAAAAGGTACAAATAGATTAAAGCAGTGATCAAAGCAGAAGTAGCAGCGGTGACAAGGTACTGCAATGAAAAGGCACTCCTAGATTAAAGAAAATGAAATGGACATATTTACACATTTTACAGACTTTAAAATTTCAATATATACAAAACTACTAAATGTAAGTAGAACACTGAGAAACAAATGATCCATCTAGTCATTGCAGATCATTTGCATGTCTGTAGTCTATAATGTGGCTGTAGGAATGGAATTAAACACTTTTCATCACGGTATTCATTTTTAAGAGTAATTTTTGTCTTTATTTGAAAGTGATAGTAAGAATACAGACAGGAATCAAACTATGATTGTGGTCATGTAACATCATAAATACTATACTCCATTTAACCCTATATAGATTTGTTCAGATTCTCTACTTAGGCAAAAGTACTAATACCACACTGTGTAAAAGTAGTTTTTGTGCACTTGAATGTTCCCTGTCAGTGTCTCAATATTATAATGTTTTTGGATTAATGTTACTGCTGCTTTAAAGGTGGGGTAGGTAAGTTTGAGAAACCGGCACGAGATACACTTTTTGTTATATTCCATGGAATGCTCTTAACATCCCGATAGCAATGAATATCTGAAGTGCTTTGACAAAAAATCCATAACAATTTTTAATTTGTGGAAGCTGTAGTACTGTAAAAAGCACGACCAATCATTTTAGCCGGCCCGGCTAAAATAACTGGATGGCCTACCTGCCTGTCAGCCTTCCATCTGTGCACAAACTTATCTCGTGCCCTCATTGGTCATGTGCACGTTCGTGTGTGTTGGAGGAGGGGCTCTGTAAGGAAGTGGGAGATTTTTTCCGGCTGTGTATTTTCAAATTCCAGCGCACTCGAGCTGGTTTCTCCAAAATTACCGACCCCACCTTTAATGTATGTCTTTATATACTGTTGGGTATAGTGTAAGCAATTAAAATCAATGTTGATATGGCGTCATTTAAATTAAATACACTGTATTAAATACACTGTATTTAATTTAAATCTGTTTTATTCTAAAAACCGAATGTTCACACATGAAGTAAATCTTATCATTTCCGGTTAGCATTACAGTAGCATGTGGCGAATGCTACGTTTTGAAACCGTGAATTGAAGGTGAAATGACATGTGATGTTGTACCCTAAACACACTGTTTTTAAAACTCATTTATTGACGCTGAAATAGTGTTATTAGGGAATGTTTAAATAACCACAGACATTAGAATGCTGTAATTTAACATCAGAAAAACGACAGGAATTGCCTTGGACACGCCCCCATCGACGCCGGCCAATAGGAGAAGACTACAGTTGATAGCCCGTGATGGACAGGGAGAATCGATCTCTTCTTCACCTGCGCTGACCCAACGCACACGCGACAGGCAACAGCTGAGTGGGGAGAGCGCCTCCACTCGCAAATTTCATTTTGTATCATCGTATCATTTGTTTAATTAAATGCTGTTAACTTTTATAAGCTTCCTTGTACTCTTTTCAGTTTATCCTAGTCTCGGGGCTAATGAAATCCTAACAGTAAGCTACAGCACTGCATCATTATTCTTTAAAAGTATAATATGTTTAAAGCTTTGCTGTCCTCTGAGATTCACGTATCTCTAAAAAAGTCAACTTTTCATGAGTTTCTCAGCTTCTTTCAGTTTTGTGAATTTTCCAGCTGATTCAATGTGGTATTTTGTGGCAAATTCAGGTCCCATGTTTAAGTTTTCCAGCGTCAGCCCACAACACAGAGGCTTCTCTCGCTGCAGGGTCAAGTGAGCTGATTTTTAAATTGTTGAATTATTGAGTTCTCAGCGTGGGCAATGCAGGTTTTACTTCCTGAAGTTTTTATCTACCCACTCTACCTTTCTCTTTCTTTCTTTTTTTGGATAAATGATATTTTTTATCTACACATATCTAGAACGATGATGACTCACTTGCACTTTTAAAGGTTAAAATGGCCAAAAGATTGGCTTTAATGGTCAGTAACTTGATATCGTCTGTGCAATATTGTGCTATTTAACTGAACATGTCCTAGCAAGCTGACAAAGGTGCAGTAAAGATGTCAATCTCCTTAAATAGAATTAACCTTAAAGTGGGTTGGCATACAGTCAGGGCCGTCCCTCCCTACAGCTATCATGCAGACTGCGTGGGGCCTCACCTTGCGGAGGGGGCCTCATCTTGAGGTGGGAGCCTCAACTGAGTCGCAAATGCGTCGCACCTATGCGCTTATGCAGCGCAATTAGTGTGGCGCGGCACGGTTTTCGCCGCTCGCGAAACAGAGGGCCTCATCATATAACTTTATGTGGGGCCTCAAGTTGGCCAGGGACAGCCCTGTCTACAGTAACACTGCACAGCACTGATTGAATGCAGAGTTGTCTATCTTTTTTGACAACTGAGGACACATAACCAATTATGCATTTGAAAACGTTTTGCTGGGGTTACATAAATCACATGTCAAATATGACTTCTGTGCTGAGTCGAACTTGTTGGGCAGAGTCATAGGAGCACTTTACATTTACTCAAGTAATGCGGCTGAGTATACATTTAAGTATTTTACTTACCTTTAAAGAGGACATATTAGGCTCATTTCCAGGTTCATATTAGTATGTAGTGTCTCTACTGTGACATGTCTCCATGCTTTAATGTTCAAAAAGCTCTTTATTTTTCTCATACTGCCTGTGCTGCAGCACCTCTTTTCACCCTCTGTCTGAAACCAGAACCCAGTCTGCTCTGATTGGTTAGCTGGCCGGCTCTGTTGTGATTGGTCAACCGCTTAGAGATGTCCCGCCCCTTAGCCTATAAGCATGAGTGTTACATAGTGATGTTGATATGTTGGGGGGGGGGGAAGTCCCTCTGGAGGGAACACAGGGATTTTAGCCTCTGAAGACCATTTAAATGCACAAAAACTTATATAACACACTACAGGAAAGGGAAAAACCCCAAAAGCATAATAGGGCCCCTTTAAGGCTTATTAGCTAGGCCTACTTGTAGCCTACTTCACTATAATTCACCATTTTGTACATGTATGCTGATGATTTGTTTTCTACTTAACTCTCCTTTTAGATTCGGTTTTACTAACAGAGTATTACGTTTGGAATAGCCTTATTTCCTCAAGTTAGGTATATAAATACTACCTCCAACACTGTAGGTCAACTGTGATGCGTTTTAAACGGCTCTGCTTAAAATACAAGGTTAGTTTTGATAATCAATATGTGATGAAATTGTTTTGTGTCTTTTTTCGGGAAGTTTGTCGGTCACTTTAAAGTTGAACGGTTTAGTTAGCCTAAATCAAATTGTTGCAATACGACTCATTGGGAAATACTGAGAGAAACTACACTTGGATGACTTTTTTCTAATTTTAACTCAACTAAATGATCCCCTCACGAGTCAAATGTGATGCATTTTTAACAGCTATTCTTAAAATACATGGTTAGTATTGATCATCAATATGTGATACAATCATATCACTTTTACACTAAATTACCCATAATCACTTGTTGCCAGATTCATTGATAAATACACATATATGATAAATAAGATTGTTTTTAAGTTTATTTTTAACTCAAGTAAAGGATCCAAGGTGATGCATTTTTTTCTAACAGCTATGCTCAAAATACACGGTTAGTATTGATGATCCATATGTGATGAAATGGGTTCGAGTGTTATGAAGCTTTTGTGTCTGAAACGTGTGTCTGTCACTTTTTCGCTTCAGTTAACCCCAATCAGTTGTTGCCAGACCTGTATTGAACAATTTGTCTCATACACTGTAGATAAATAACCCATTAGTGTGTGTATGTGTAGGCCTATGTATGTGTATGTGTATGTGTATGTGTATGTGTATGTGTATGTGTGTGTGTGTGTGTGTGTGTGTGTGTGTGTGTGTGTGTGTGTGTGTGTGTGTGTGTGTGTGTGTGTGTGTGTGTGTGTGTGTGTGTGTGTGTGTGTGTGTGTGTGTGTGTGTGTGTGTGTGTGTGTGTGTGTGTGTGTGTGTGTGTGTGTGTGTGTGTGTGTGTGTGTCTGGGAGATGGAGAGAGGCTTGTAGTCTAAAATGCAATGTGACAGCTCAGGAAAAAGGGGGGGATGATAAAGGCGATGTTATTGGATCAATCTGGCCCTGAATGCCCCTGTAAAACACTTACACACACACTCAAAAACACACACGCACACACTATGCGGGAGCGCAACTGCACGCATGAGTAAGAAAAGAGAAATGGAGAAGGAAAGATTAATTTACCTAAAGTCTAACCCTGCTGTCTTGTTCGGGTCAAATCTGACCAATTTAGTTTCATCAATCATAATAAATATAGTGTTTTACATTTGATTGCCTCAACGCCTTATGATATCCACAGTAGAATATACAATTGCTGCTTTCAATGCATTTTGAGTGGTTTAGTTAACTTTGTAACACCCACAAATCCACAAAACGTTCATTTTGGAAAACATTTTCAGTGTCTATTCTTCGTATATTTACTGCAGCTATTCACAGTTATTACATTGTTTAAAGCTTAAAAGGGTGTTAAATAAAATGTGGTGATGTCTAATGTTTTTTGTGTTAAAGTAAGAGCAGTTCAAACAGACCGGGAACACCAAAGTAAGGAGGGAGAAACTAACACGACAGGAGGGTTACAAAAAAACATGTTTCCTTATAATAAACAGGCTTTAAATAAACGTGATATCCATGAGAAATAATGGAGTGAGCTTATCAATCACGCGACAATGTCCACGCGCCTCATTGTTTTGACAGGGCTGAATTAAAGGACTACGCCAGGTGTAATTAGCCATCGATCCGGGAATAAGAAAAAAACAACCTCTCTCTCTTTTCCTCTTTATTCCTCGTGCTCTGCCTTCTCTCCATTAACCGCGCCTCTGACGTCACGGGGCGATTAGCGTTTCTTATTGGAGAGAAAGGAGCAGGGTTGACATCTCTCGGCTGGACCGTAAACGTGAAACAGCTCCTGCTCACACACACTAAAATCCCGGTCTCACACACACTAACATCTCGGTGTCTGCACACACACTAACATCCCGGTCTCTGCACACACACTTTATATCCCGGTCCCTGAACACACCGTGCCGTGGCTGCAGGAAAACGGTCCTTCTTTCCTTCCTCTTCCTCCTCTTCCTCACTTTCTTCTGACTGCATGTTCAGCCACACTGCCTCCCCTCCTCTCCGCGTCTTCACTTCGGCATGGACAGCCGGGTACTCGAGCATCCTCACGCCCAGTTCGGAGGCTCCTTGGGCGGATTGGTGGGCTTCCCGTACTCGCTCGGTGCCCATCACCACCACCACCATCACTCCCTGTACGAGCTCGCGGGGGGACACCAGCTGCACTCCGCGGCCGCCAACCCCTTCTCTATAGACGGATTACTGAACGGATCCTGCTCGGCCTCGGTGGTCAACAACCCGCTGCTGTCGCCCGACGGAGGGCAGTTCAAACTCTCAGGTAGGCCTGGCTCTTTTTGTCCCGTCTCGTATTATTAGTAAAAGTAGACCCATGTGGAAACAAAGCAAGGCAATATAAAGTGGGTAAATGTAAAAGGTCTGTTTTAAGAATCTGAATTCCTTTATATTTCCCACAGAGGGGGAATTTACATTGTGAAGCAAAAGTAAAGATAGAAAAATAAAACGCTATTAGATAAAAGGCACGCTCATGATATTTTAAATAAAGGCGAAATAAGTCAGATTTGTGCAGACCGTAAAGGCTCAATTAAACATGTGTTAGGCTTTGAGCAAAGCTGTTTGAACTGGAGTCAGTCTGTAGACAATTATGTTGTTTCAAAGTTTTAGAGCTTGGTGATTTAGAAAATATTAATTTTTTTAAGTTTATGTCCAAGCTCATTTGTATGTGCAAGCTCTATGCCTGGCTCTTTTTATCTCATGTGTTATAGATGTGGAAACAATGCAATGTAATATAAAATGAAACTGGCCTGTTTTAAGGCGAAATAAGTCAGTTTTTTGTTGAATTTAAATGCTAAATTAAACATTGTTTAGGCTCCGATGAAAGCTTTAAGAACTACAAAGTCAGTCTCTAAAGGCAATCAGGTTGTTTCAAAGTTTTGAAGCTTGGTGATTTAAAAATTAATAATTAAAAAGTTTATGTGCAAGCTCAATATATTTGTTCAATAACTTGACTGCACTGGGGGTTACAATAAAGGCAACGATTTATAATTCAACTCGTAACATTCTAATTGGCTGCAGATTCTTTAATACGTCAAACTTAATTTTGCAATTATGTGAAATGTGTTTAAATATAACAAATTAAAGTGTGTTAGCTTTGGGCCTTGCATTTGTGGCACTGATTTATTAGAGTCAAAAGATATCAACATATGTTTAAAAGAGTCTTACAGCCTTACAACAAAATGATGCTTTAAAAGCCAAGCCATGACAGTCCCCTCACTCTACTCTCTCTCTCTCTCTCTCTCTCTCTCTCTCTCTCTCTCTCTCTCTCTCTCTCTCTCTCTCTCTCTCTCTCTCTCTCTCTCTCTCCCACACACACACATAAATAAACACATACTTGTACAAACACACACTCACCTCGACCCCTGCAGATTCTGGGGACCCGGATAAGGACAGTCCAGGTTGTAAACGGAGACGAACGAGGACAAATTTCACGGGGTGGCAGCTGGAGGAGCTCGAGAAGGCTTTCAACGAGAGTCATTACCCGGATGTGTTCATGCGGGAGGCGCTCGCGCTCAGGCTGGACCTCGTGGAGTCTAGGGTTCAGGTAAATAATAAATTAATCAAATATGTTGAAGAGAATTATTATTATTTATTTTTTTAAAGATGGAGGAAAAAATAGTTTGGAGTTATTGTTAAAATTGCAGTATAACTTCCGTGTTAAAATATGCATAACATGTCATATATAAAATGTCACAGGGACTTTTGTTTAATGAAGGCCTACCCCCTACTGAGATAGCTATTTGTCAATTACGAAGGCATCAATACAGGGTCACTTTTGAATTATGCATGGAGGCAACCTATTGATTTATGGGTTAATAAAAACAAGGCTATTTACTGAGCAACCCAAGGGGTGAACATGGTATTGTTCTTTTACCTTATATATTATATTTATTCATTTAACAGTTTATTTACAATGTTACCCTTGTTTTTAATCTATTTTTGCACATTTAGGTATTTCAATTTAACAGATTAGGCTAATTTAAGATAAATCCATTATTTTCTTTTTATCATTATTATCATTTTTATTTCTTTTCATTATCAATAAATGCAAAATACAGTGAAAGTAAAAGCACGATTGGGCTATTATGTAGTGATAGAAATATTAACAATATTTAAAAAATGTTAACAGCTGGTGATAATCATAATAACTCATGATAATAATTAGCAATATACCAATAATGAATTACAAAAAAGCATGATAATTATAATTACCATTAACAATATATATTAGTTGAATATAGGTCTTTGATCAATTATTTTAGAGCAAGAAAATACAGATATTTTAATAAAAAGTTATACCCATCTTTCACATTTCAGAATTAGATGTCCATTTATTTAGTTTAATAATAATAATTGTAATAAAATAAAATATTATTATATCAGAAAGACATAGGTTTTTCAAGTAGGCCTATTATTTGCTAAGCATGTAGCATGGGATATGATATATGGGCTACTTAATTTAACATATTCTCATGTATTTCTAAATGATCCACATATATTCGCCTGCACGCCTGTCTCTTGTGAAAGCGGTACAGAGCAGCTCTCGGTTGCAGTGTGTGTGTTGTTTGGGGATTTCGCTCCTAAACCTCAGATTATTGTTCCCTCAAGCTGCTTAGCGCTCCTTTATCACCAGGTTTGCGGGGGAAAGATATAACCAACATTAACAATTCATAAGAGGCGCCATTGTCACACATGATGTTGGTGTGTCCCCGTCCTTATTATGCAATGATCGCGGATTCTGCATGCTAAACTCCCGGCGTTATCAGCTCCGAACACGCGGCCCTGAGCGCACCCAGAGGCCGGGCAGGGAGCCTCTGAGGCGGGGGAAGCTGCCTCTGTTGGCCCGCTGCGGAGGGAGGAGAGTCGGGGGTTGTAAAGCCCAATGAGCGGAGGTGCTGGAACATCAGTGGTGGAAAAAGCATTCAGATTCTTGAGTAAAAGTAGCCTACTAATACCAACAAAAAAACAACCCTAAATGTCAAGTACAAGTAGCCTACTGCATCGAGAATGGTACTTAAGTAAAAGTATTTAAATTCGAATAGGAAATTGTACTCAAAGTACTCATTGCTTAAAATATTTTTTATTTTTCAAAGCTAGAGCACCAAATCTTGACATTTAAGAAAATAAGAAATATTTTGCTTCCAATTAATTAACCAACTCGTGGTTTTAGTTTCTTGGATATAATGGATGGTTTAATCTAACCAAATAATCATAATTAGAAAAGCTTTTCGTGTGTCAAAAGTTAATAAAGTAACTATAAATACATCTTTAAAATAAAAATGGTGGAGAAAAAAGTACAAAATTGGCATCCAAATGTAGTAGAGGAGAAGTATAAAGTATACAATGAACTTGAAAGTACAAGTACACTTAAAAAACGGAAACGTTGACTTTTAAATAAGTGTATTATGTCAACAAATTACACATAGGCCTAACTGTATAAGGTTAGTTGAAAGCAATACAAAAATGTTCAACTTAATATTATTGCTTTTAACCAACCTAATACAGTTATGTGAAATCTGTTGAAATTACACATTTAATTAAAGTCAACGGTTCACTTTTTTCAGTGCACCTCAAATGTGTACTTAAGTACAGCTTGAGTAAATGTACTTAGTTACTTTCCCGCACTGGCGAACATACAGAGACGGCTGATTTAGCTACGGTACAATTAAATGTAATTGGCAGGGTTTCCCATTACAGCCTCACTGGTAATTAACGGCGGCACATCTGTGCATCTGCTGGTCCTCCGCTGTGACCTATTAACCTAATGTACGCTTTACAGCTGCAGTAAACCAAGAAACACATGCAGAATGGACACTGATTTCACTTGGTTTCAGGGCTTTGTGGAATATGTTTTGGATTTGGAGGCAATATGCTTTTGTGCTTAGCATCTGATAACCACTCTGACACTGATTTATCACTCCAGCATGGCAGGTGTGAGGTCTGTTGTTGTCACACCAGAAGGGACATTTTCTGTGAGGCCTACACTTCACTGATTTATTCTCTTGAAGGATATAAAATATAAGGAACACTTTTATCCAAAAAAATTAACGCAAATACTCAAGATCCTCAAAAATGACCACCAATTTTAATCGAATAATTTCCAAAAATGAACATTAAAGTGCCTTTATATGGGAAGTGTTTATTGCAGGGATATTGGACTTAATTTCATCGTAGAGCTGTTAACTAGCCTAAACTAAATCAGTGCCCTGCTTAATAACACATGTTTAATCATTGTCCCAATGAATCAATTATGTTAATTGGCAATTAACTCAACCATTGCTTTTATGATTATTTAGTCTGTAAAATTCCCCAGAGATCAAGGTAATGTCTTCAATTAGTCTTTTCTTCTCCAACCAACTCTCCAAAGCAGAAATATATTTGACTTACTTATAAACATTGGAAAATTAGCTGAAAATAAATCTAATCAGGAAAGCTAAAGGGACCTTCCTAAGTAAGTGACTTAATAATTAATTGATTACGGAAGTTCTTGACACTTAATTATCTGGATTGATCCATTAATCAACTCATTTCAGAACTTGTTCCAACAGAACTACAAAAACAAATATTAATATTCTGAACCAATTTATGACATAAATGTTTTTAGGTTGGTTGAAAGCAATACTATAAAGTTTGAATACAAACTATAAGGTTCAAGTTAATATTATTGCTTTCAACTAACCTTATACAATTATGTGTAATACATTTAATTGAAGCCACCGCTGTGTGTTTAGTGTGTTTAGTGTGTGTGTGTGTGTGTGTGTGTGTGTGTGTGTGTGTGTGTACGTGTGT
>CALSBW010024930.1:64237-78505 GCA_943590975.1 Lindbergichthys nudifrons
AAAAAAAAAGCCATCAACATAAAACTGCTGAAAAAGGGTACATTTTATAAACAAGTTCTCAAATATATCCATGTTCAGAGGTGTAAAGTAACTAAGTACATTAACACTTAAGTACAGTTCAGTACACTTTTGAGATACTTGTAGCCTACTTTACTTGAGTATTTAAATGTGTTGGTATACTTTGTACTTAGCCTACAAGTTTGTTCTGCAATGAGCACTTTTACTCCTAATACTTAAACTACATTACACTTTACATTTGATTCTCGATGCAGTACTTTAACTTAAAAGTGAGTAGGCCTATATGTACAGTGTCGTATCAGTACTTTCACTCAAGATGACTGCTTAATTTAAGGGTTAATTTGCTCACAGGAAAACAAATCTCATTTGTATTTTATTTCCTTAAAGGTGGGGTATGTAATTTATTTCAGAAACACTTTTTGTTATATTCCATGGAATGCTCTTAACATCCCGATAGCAATGAATATCTTAAGTGCTTTGACAAAAAATCCCTAAAAAGATTTCATCTGTGGAAGCCGTAATACTGTAAAAAGCACGACCAATCATTTTAGCCGGCCCAGCTAAAATAACTGGATGGCCTACCTGCCTGTCAGCCTTCCATCTGTGCACAAACTTATCTCGTGCCCTCATTGGTCATGTGCGCGTTCGTGTGTGTTGGAGGAGGGGCTCTGTAAGGAAGTCTGAAGGAAGTGGCAGATTTTTTCCGGTTGTGTATTTTCAAATTCTTGTGCACTCGAGCTGGTTTCCTCCAAAATTACCTACCCCACCTTTAAGAACTATTGTTTTGACATTAAGGAAATAGCTTATAAACCAGGCTAATATTCATTTAAATAATGTCTATTATCTGTTTTTGCGAATTAATTATTCATATAACTGATATTTCCACATATTTTCCCACTGTGTTTTGAAGGAGTGGCTGCAGCGTGCGGAGGCGATCACGTGACCAAAACGTGCCGCACACCTGCATGTGTTTGTGCCTAATGGAGCCCTTTCTGCCTGGTTGAAGCCTCTTATCATACATCCATGGTTGAAACACACACACACACACTCTGCCGGTGTTATCTTATCAGCTGTGATGGCAGAGTCTCGGAGGGTCCAGCTCACCACGCTGTCCTGTGAAGCCCCTCTCCCCACCCAGCCGGCCCCGGTGGAGGTGAAGCCCCCCCCGGGTGTTGTTCAGGAGGAGAAGAAGTGTTTGGACCCGCCTTCAGAACCCAGTTCGGTCCGCCTGGTGCTCAAACTGTTCGACCCTGATGAGAGAAGCTTTCCGGAGTTCAGCTACACTCGGCTCCTAGACAACAAGGTGGGATTTATTCCTCTTTTCTGATTAGAAAAGTTTATTGATTATTCAAGAGTTTAGTTTTCATATCAAAACATCGATCCATGACCAACTTTTCTTAACTTGTTAAATTGTGAGTAGTCTCTATATGAAAATGCAAAGTGCATGACCTCAACTTTAATAAATTAACAGACAATGAGGCAGTGGCATAGCCAGGAATTATTGTGTGGGTGGGCCTGGAGAAATGTAGGTGGGCCAGGGGGAGACTTATTAAGCGTGGGGTCTGAGCTGACACTTCATTAATGATTTTAATGATTTTTTAATGCACTAATTGAACATAAGCATAAACTATCAGTGAAAACAAAAACATAGGCACGGCGGCCTCAGAATGTGTGTACAACTGACATCCACATGACTAGGGATGGGTATCGTTAAGGTTTTAACGGTAGGCCTACTACTACTTTTATCGATACCGCTTATTGATCCGGTGCTTTAACGGTACTTTTATCATTTTTTTTGGAGAAAAAAATAAGGTAAACTAACTAACACAAATTGTGAACAAAACTATCATTGCTTTTTATTTTAATTAAATACATATTTCACATCAAAAGAAACAACAATGTTTTAACAAATCGTATTAAATAATCTGATGACAGAACTGTAAACAGAATAGCTGAAACTTTAACAAAATAAATAACTCTAAATTACCTCTAATCATTAGCCCATGTTTGTATAATTGAGTTAACTCTGTGTGTTGCTGCTAGCATACATAACACCTGACGTGGAAAAGTTACTCGTGGATGGGGCTACAGCGCTACTAGAAAGACAGTCGAACCCGGTGCATTTCTCCGTTTGAATGTGGTGCACTTTTACAAGATGTTTAGACAAATTGCTCGTGTTACCACCCTTACATGCTAAACTCTTATTGCACTTTTGGTAACGAGCATTGTCCACATCGACCAGGTAAAGTTTAACCACACCTCTGAGCGCGTTCTCTCCGCCATCTCCTCCATGTGTGTGTGTTGCTGCATGTACAGTAGCAGCTGCTTGTGTATAAACTGCCCCGCCCCCTCGCACACAGACGGGGGAGAGAGTTCTCTCGTCTGGATTGGAAAGATCAAAAATACTAAAAATAATCATAGACTCATTTTGCTGTCTTTTTGCATATTAGAAACAGAGTTGGCGACACTAAAACTGCAATATAATGTTTGTGTAGCAATAATACATATGAGATATATTTTGTACATGTCTCCAGTACCGACCGATAACGTCGGAGCTTAATGGTACCACGGTCTTTAATAATTCAGCCCTGGGGCTCGGTACCCATCCCTACACATGACTGGCTCGGCGGCCACAGGTTGTTTATCCTTGACAGTCGCACAGTGGGCACACACTGAGAGTTTTCATATTCAGCAAATGTGTACACGCTTCACTGCAGACCTCAAGAAGAAATAAGACTTTCGTTAACTCACGGCAAAACCTACTTTACTTACTAATTTACTCACGGTAAAAAAATGCACTCCCTATTCCATTGTCATGTTTATTTCTGCTGTAAAGTTGGGCATTTTAACATGGGGGTCTATGGGAATTGCTCCTTTCTGCATCCATCCCCTGTTGGCCACTAGAGGAACTGCAGTTTGTGGCACTTCCTTCTGGGCTTCCCGGCTCTGCGCTATAACGCGCTGATTGGCTGTGGGTGCGCCAGACGTGCATGTGCATGGGCCCAGGCCCACCCACAGCTACGCCACTGCAATGAGGGTTGTTTTTTGAAATCATTGTTGTTAATCAATATCACCATACGGTGCATTTGAGACTTCCCCATTTCCAAAAAAAATCTGAGATTTTCCATTACACTTCATATTCATTGTATTAAATATACGTTATGCTGTTAGAAATGGATGTTGGTTAAGCTCCCAGTCCCACACTTTTTATAAATTAACTGCAAACATGCAAACAGCAAAATGTATCCACCCTGTCATGGACAACATTCAAAGAGTAAATACATTGTAATTACATAGTGATTATAACATGTACATTTTCAGAAATGTTGGATAATAATGAAATTATGGCAAACTATTTGTACCATGTCCACCCTGTCATGGAAGGCTTGCTGACAGGGTGGACAATGGTACAAATAGTTTGCCATAATTTCATTATTATCCAAATACTTTTTCCATTAACTGAAATATATTGTTGAGAAAGGGACTATAGCTTTCTGAAAATGTACATTTTATATTATTTATGGAAGGCTTGCTGACAGGGTGGACAATGACAGGGTGGAAATGTTTGGCTAATATTAGCATTTAATGAGCACATGGTGGACCTTCAGTTAGCAACATGATTCAGTTAGCAAGGTGACTGTGTACTGTTTAACAAATATATTTCGAATTTCTGAAAGGTTTTTATATTAATTGAAATTTCACTATGACAGAGTGTACATGTTAAGCTTGACAACATCCAACTACACACATAATATGATTTAAAATTTTGAAATATAAGTTAAAAAACTTACTTTGCAACTGGCCAATGTCTCAGCCTCCATTGAGGAAAGACAAAATGGTGGTAGTAATGTCACTGAAAACATCAGAGGGTTTTTTATGGGGCAGTTACCCCTTAATCACAGGGTGGACAGCAAATGTCAGGGACACATGAAAAATGTTCAATATTATTATGAAAATAGAATATACATGATAAAAATGACTCGTTTTATCAAATAACTCGTTGTGGACAATAACACCATATAATTATTTTTTAAATGTATGATTTAACCACTTATTACACACACTGTAGTTAGCAGAGCAGTGTGTGGGACATGCCAAAATCACATACATCCAATGAAAAAATAAGGTATAAAATTAAGGAAACACATTTCAAGAGACTTATCATTGTACTGATATGTGTGTAAATGTTTGGCCTTTTATAATAAGACCTCAGAGTTTCATTATTCTGCTACATTTTCATGATAACTGAGTGATTCTGATGGGGACACCAAAGTTACTTTTATAGTGATATTGACCTACTGTTTTCCAAGTCATGATTCACATTGAACTGGAATATGACTTTTGTTCTAAGTTATGATTCTTGTTTACGTTTTGGACGTTTTAATAATTAAGTGATTCAATAAAATCATAACGCTTTTTCAAGCTTAATACTTTGTCCATGCATGACTGGGTTAACTTTTATTAATACGCGTTTTCTCTTTCAAACTTTTAATATAATTACATGGGGACTTAAGGTAACAGTATGGCAGAACTTTCATATCACCCAATGTATTTTAAATTTAAATATGGAGATTTATTTTCAAATTAATTCCTTGGGATGGCTTTCTTTTAACTCACAAGATTATTTGCGTTTGGTTAGATGCATCCTTCCTCTTAAAGTATTGAGATCAGATTGATTGGGTGCTCTGAATCAACTGTGTTTGTCCTGTGAGAAATTGCCCATGCTTTTTGCTGCACATGCACAGATTATGCATATACTGATCTTAATGTGATTGTTGGTGAGAGAGCAGACTTAGTTTTTTTGTAATTGGTTTGAGACTTTATCTAACTTTAGATAAACAACACAAAAGTCCCACTGAGAAGAATTGAGGAGGAAGAGAAGAGAGAGATCGACGAGGTCGCGGCTCTTTCAGGGGAGTTGGAGAAAAAATATGTAAGTAGCTCTGAATTATTAATGAATATACCTCAACATCTCAAGGGACCATCAAATAAAATCAAGAGTTTGAATTGGACCAGAACTGACACTGATGTATTTGATTGAACTCTTTATCAGAAATGGCATCAGATACAAATTAGCACAACAGTATTTTGCAACCTTTCATCGCAGGCAGACAAACCAAAGAATAAGGACCGTATCCAGGACCTGATTGATATCGGATACGGTTATGATGACGAGGATTCCTTCATTGACAACACGGAGCCTGTGAGTCTGTGTTAAATCACATATTTGGATTTCCCCATGATATAGTTTGTTCATTATCGTCTTTTAAAAACGTGTAGTGTTTAATGAAGATGCAGTTTTGATATTCTGTATCTCTGCCTTTTGTTGTTAGTGAAAACATAGTTTCAGGCTTTTTAAAATGTACCATAATCAACACTGATCATAAATCCTCTCTCCTGGAACAGTGACATTGTGATAGCAGTCGATACTCTGAATTAAACAACTTTTTCCAAAATTAAAAAAGGGGATTAGCAAAATTTCCTCTGCTCATACATTTCAAGGCCCGTCAGTGTTTCTCCATCTTTTCTTTGGCTTGTTGTAAAGTTTTTCGTATCGACCAAAGCTATTTAAATCAAATTCTAATATTGCTTTTGGTTGATCTTTGTAGTATGATGAATTTGTGCCGGCCTCCCTCACCACTAAGTTCGGTGGATTCTACATAAACTCTGGTGTGCTGCACTTCCGCCATACTGAGGACCTCAAAGCAAGAGAGAAAACTCCTGAGTCCTCAAAAGTAAGTCTAAAACCCAGAAATACATTTTTCAGTGCCATTTCTTAAGTGATTGAGTTCCAAAACTGTTCATTTTTAGAAGCGTAAAGTCAATGGCGGACAGGTTAAGCCAAAGAAGAAGAAGCGCTGCAGAGAAGAGGCGGAGGAGACGATCAGTTTTTTGGATCCTAAGTCAAGGTGAGACTACCCAAAGCACTCTTACCTCATGTTTACTGTATATCCAGTTTCACTCTGATTTCACCTTTTTATTAGCTTCACAAGATAAATCTCTCTATGTTCATCGTGCAGCCCTTTGACTGAACTGGCATCGGACGACAAGATCAAGAAGAAAAAGAAGAAAAAGGTTTGCTTCACGTTGAGCGTCACTAGCATGTTGAAGAAGTTTCAAAGAGAGAAGGAGAAGGAACGACAGAAAATGGATAAAGTAAAACCAAGGAGGTCTGCGATCACAATGTTCCCGGCAGATGCAGGCGGGGGGGGGAGGTTTGGGACTGACAGACCCTCTCCTCAGTTTAATCGGGTCAACCAATGAGCACACTCTCATCCAGGCAGTCAACGCAATGGATTTTGACATTGATCTTGACTCTTTATTAGATGTTAGTGAAGCCGCTTCGTCCACAAAAATGGCGCCTCCACCTTCAACAGAAACGCAGCTTTTCAGTCCTAAAGCAGATAATCTGACCCAGTCTGAGGCTCGCCCTCAGGTTCTTCCTCCAATGACGGGGACCAACGTGCAGCTGAAGCCTCAGTTAGAGCAGATCCAGCTCCCGACACACACCAGTTCTACATTACCTCAGTGTGTCCCGCTGCCGGAGGGACTTCCCCACCGACTGGAGGACAGCATTAGGAAACTCACGGTGGTAAGGTCCTTTTGTTGTTTGCGAAAGTTATAAAGACTCACCTGTGAATAGAGTGGTGCAGGAATGAGTTCTACAACCAAAAGTAAGTGAAATGAGGAAGCCCAGAATTAGGGATGGGTATCGTTAAGGTTTTAACGGTACTACTACTTTTATCGATACCGCTTATCGGTCCGGTCTTTTAACGGTACTCTTATCGGTTCTTTTGGAGAGAAAAATGAGGTAAACTAACTATATGTTGTATGTCAGGGACTACGGATGGAAATGAGCTCAAAGATCAAATCCGGCATATTTACACTTGAAGCGTTATTTGTCTAAAGTGTTCATTAAAGTGCATTGTTCCTATTAAAATAAACAATTAAATGAAAATTAACAAATTGTGAACTAAACTAACATTGCTTTTTATTTAAATTAAAATACATAATATTTCACATCAAAAGAAACAACAATGTTTTAACAAATCGTATTAAATAATCTGATGACAGAACTGTAAACAGAATAGCTGAAACTTTAACAAACTAAATAACTCGGTTACCTGTAATCATTAACCCATGTTTGTATCATTGAGTTAGCTCTGTGTGTTGCTGCTGCTAGCATACATAACACCTGACGTGGAAACGTTACTCGTGGATGGGGCTACAGAGCTACTAGAAAGACAGTCGAACCCGGTGCATTTCTCCGTTTGAATGTGGTGGACTTTTGCTAAATGTTTAGACAGATTGCTCGTGTTACCGCCCTTACATGCTAAACTCTTATTGCACTTTAGGCAACGAGCGAGACGGGTAAAGTTTAACCACAACTCGGAGCGTGTTCTCTCCGCCATCTCCTCCGTGTGTGTGTGTTGCTGTGTGTACAGTAGCAGCTGCGTGTGTGTAAACCGCCCCGCCCCCTCGCACACAGACGGGGGAGAGAGATCTCTCGTCTGGATTGGAAAGATCGAAAATACTAAAAATGACGCATTTTGCAGTCTTTTTGCGTATTAGAAACGGAGTTGGCGACACTAAAACTGCAATATAATGTTTGTGTAGCAATAATACACGACATATTTTTTAGATGTCTCCAGTACCGATAAAAAGACCGATAACGTCGGAGCTTAACGGTACCACGGTCTTTAATAATTCAGCCCCGGGGCCTGTTTAATACCGGGGCTCGGTACCCCTCCCTACCCAGAATTGCTAAAATGTCGATGGTTTGTTTACTGAAATAAGGTTTAATACAAACTTACAGTTTTTTCTACACCATAAAATACACGTTAACACCCCACTAATGAACCTTTTTTTGAAGTAATGTAATCGCTCCAAACATTAGACTCCTTTTAGCTTAGCGTGGTGTCATGCCTCCGTCATGTAGACTGTTTATAGCATAACAATGTGTGTTGATATGTGGAGATTATCCTGCTGAACAGCATTTCATAAAAATGCGTTTACCACAGTTCTGCAATATTGCTTTTTGTTGAGGGAACCCTTGGGTTTTTAACTTTCAGGTCGGCCTACAAAAAACGTCATCACTGCACCGCTCTATAACGTGTATTACAAAAGGAAATTAGCATGTATGATGTACAGATGATTTACATATTTGTTTCAGGTTGCCAAGACCTCCGAGGGAGAGTCTAAACTAAAGTTCTTCACTCCAGAAATCAACTCCATGCTGCTAGAGTGAGTTATCCAACAACACAGACGAAGCAAATACTATACTACCTAGAGTGCATTACAAGAAAACTCTCATTTGATCTTAGAACAGCAACTTCTAGTGGAATCTTTAAAAGTAAATTTAAAGACCTATCTTTTTAATTTGGCTTATTTGGGACAATTTGTTTTTGTAGAGTTAATGTTTTATGGTTCAGTGATATACATCTTTCTGTTTGTTTATACCTCGATTTTAATTATGTTCCTCATTTGTTATTGTCATACTCCGTAAAGCACTTTGGGCTGCGTTCAGCATGAAAGGTGCAATATAAATAGAGTTTATTATTATACGTTTTAGTATCAAGCATTGCACAGAACACACATGTTTCCTGTGCATACAATACTTACTACTGAAGTCCTATACTACTTGAAGTAATTGTGTGTTTCAATCTTTAGCTATCTATACTAATGTTAAACAGTTTCTAAGTGTGTGTTAATGCTCTCTGTGTGTGTTGCTCCAGTATTGAGTTGCAGTGTCGGGAACAGGGGGTCCAGCTGCGCTCCAAGGTCTACACACACCTGTCGTCCTTCCTGCCCTGCAGCAGAGACACACTCCTCAAACGTGTGAAGAAACTGTTCCTCGCACACACGGTGAGTTTTATTTTTAATCACATGTAGTATGTGTTTTTCAAGTTTTAGATCTGCATGTGACTTTTATCTTGAATTTGACACTGACCAGGAGGAATGCTCTGATGTGGAAAACCGCATGCAGAAACTGAAGGAGGCCGTCTGCAGAGCCATGCCCGAGCAGATTGCAAGTTTCAAGGAAAACTGTCAAGTATATGAGCAAGCCAGGACTTCAAAGTAAGCACTTGAGCATATATCTTGTGTGGAAAATTCTGTTCATTTACTTACATGGTACTGTTAGATTGCTGTTTGCTAACAGAGAAGCCAAAAAAGGGGCATTTGGCTTCAAATTATTAGATTTTTATCTTTTCATCTATTAATTATGAGAATATATTTGTTCTTTGAAAGCCTTGTTTCCATTTTGTATTCACACATATTTTTGTGCAGCTTCTACTCAAAAACTACTGTATCCATAATTTGAGGCCGTACACTTGATTCTCCTCAGATCATGGTTTGGGCTCATTGTGGATCTTTTTTTCTCTCATCTGAATCTCTTTGTTTTAATGTCAGGGCAGCGGAGGAGAAAGAAAGCAAACAGAAGGAGAATGTGGGTCCAGAGGACAACATGGAGGAGAAAGGCGGGAAGAGAGGAGCTCCAAAGAAGCTGTTCAAATGGAACGAAGAGATCAGGTCAGATTTAATCATCATAATTAGATTATTTAAAATGTTAAATAACCGAATTGAACTTTGTGCCAACATCTCTCACACAGGGAGTGCCTGTGTCACGTGTTAACCGTGAACATGGAGAGGTATAAAAGACAGAAAAGGAGTCAGGAGCTGGAGGAATATCTGAAGACCTTTTTAGACAATGAGGTCAAACTGCTGTGGCCAAAGGGGTGGATGCAATCCAGGTTGGTCACACCGGGGCAAACTCAGTCTCAACAGCCTGATTTCTCTTACTGTTAAAACAATTCCTCATTAAAATGTGCAATTAATTATCTTATCCATACTAATATTTATACCACTATTGTGTATATATACCTGCCATAGATTGTGGTACAATTTGCACACCACTTTAACTTATATTTGAATACATATTTGTTTTTAATTCTATCTTTATTGGACAGTTTAACTTAAAGTTCTCTTTACGTATGTATTTTATTTGACCATTTATTAAACTTTCTTACTTAATATTTTTGTTATACTAATATTTCTATAATTTTTTTATTTTGTATTATCATGATTTATTTTCAATCTAAATTTGAAACCCAATTTTCCTAAAAAAAGTAATCTGATTACTACTCAACATGTGTTTCAGGGTGCTGATCAAGGAGAGCAGGGAGATGTTGAGCCTCTTCGCACCATTACCGTGAGTTTATCTATTTTTATTTGTATGAGTTCCTAGTCTAGATGCTTCTGGAAATGTTACGAAAGGTCTTGATTTATTTATTTTTTAGTTAAAAGGATTTCCAAATTCACTTCTCACATGTGTTCTCAGAGTGAAGAGGGTCCGGCCTGAGAAGAAGCAGCCACCTCTCATTACTCCTCTCGCTACTTCGGATAACTTCAGCGTCCTCCAGGAGTCTCCCCTGCTGAGAGGACCGCCTCACGACTCAGACGATGTCATTATCGTGAGTTCAAATCTCTCCACTCCAGGTATTTGCTGCATGTATGTGCATATGTCTTACACACATATATATATATATTCATCTAACAATGTTCCTGATAAATAATCGTGTGTATGAGGCTCACTGACAGCGAATGTAGCGGATTACTTCAGTCAATGTTATCGTTTGTGGTTTTTGTAATTCTTTTTTCTCTTTGTACGTACAATCAGTACAGACCGCTGTCTCATTTGTATGCATATATTTTGCTTTCCATCTCTAAATGACAAACATTACTTATACATTGTCGAAACACAATAAAAAGATTTTTGATCAGAAATCTCTCCAATCCAGTTTCCCTTAGTTCTGAGAATAAGGTGGAGGGTCAAACAGGAGGGGTTTCAGTGGATTCTGCCTCCTCTACACCTGCTGACCAACCCCTGATAAACATCAGATCTGCTCAGACTCAGTCCCTCCTGGAGCTCCTCGCAGAGCAGGCGCTGGCTCGTGTGCAGCCGATCTCCACGGACCTCCTGGCAACAGCCGTGGCTAAATACAAGCGTTCAGTCCAGCACTGGAGCCTGGGCTTGGACACCAGAAGTCCTCCGTTCCCTCCTCCGCCCCCCCAGTCCAGCCCGGTGGGTTTCCCGTTGTGTCGAGTCGTTGTGCCTCAGCAGGTCAGAGACGTCGCCCAGCTCTCTGATGCTGGACACGTGCAGATCATCTCTGACGACGACGACGTTATTGTACAATGACAACTCCCTGTGCAGATTTACACACGGTACCTTTTGTTTAATCATATTTAGTTGATGTATTTTTGGATGAAAAAACTCTAAACAGCAGATATCCTGATTTTCAGTCACTACTATAGAATTACAAAAAATCTATTTACCCGCCTATATTATATTAGTTTAAATGTTCAGGAAAAAGTTTGACGGATAACCTTATTTAATTTAGGTTTGTAGTAATAAAATAATGATCTGACAAAAGGTTAAACCATCAATAGCCTTTTTTGTAACATTTAGGATCAGACAATGCAAGACCTAAAATAAGTAAAGACTTATTGTTTGACAAAGTATAACCCAGATATGTTGTATTTAAGACATGGAATATAGTAAATGAAGGTTTGTTCAACTTTTATTTTTGTTTATTTCTCTCTAGGTCGGAGCCGTTTCTTGACAGGACACATGTTGAGATGATCACAAACACAGGAGTTACGACACTAAAATCAGCTGTGCAAATTAGATGCTCATCAAAAGTCAATTAGCTAATGAATATGACTTCTTTTTTTGTCTACAGCTACAAGTTGAGTTTTTTTTTTTTGCATTTCATCTGAGTTGGGAAGTAACCAAAGAAATGCTAGTTTTGTTTTACCTATGAAAGGAGAAATGGCACTTATACCAATAAGAAAGGAACAGACTGTTTCTGATAACACCTTGTGATGAACTGTGCAATGACCCTTTAATCAACTTGTATTTGAGAGGCTTTGTTTATAATGTATGATTTGATTTGAATAAATAATTAAAAATGAACATGTTGTGCAGCCATTTGATTTTAGATAAATTGTCTTCAAAGGTAGAGACACTGAAGGAATGAGTTAATGAGCCTTAAGTTTCAGTATTGGTGCCTTACACGCAATAAATACATTACAAAACACTAAGTGTGCATGTGCAAAGTGGCCGACTGCTATGTTTGTGACCTGGGGTGTTTCTCAATGTCGAGGAAGGCTGCTCCAGAGCCACTATTTCAAGGATGCTACGTCACCGAGTCCCGCCGAAGGACTGTTCCAATGTCCAGGATGCTTGGAATTCTACCGAGGCCGGCGTCCTTCGTTGCGGGAAATTTCGAGGCTGCACATGTGTATCCTCCGGTCTTAAAATCCCCACAATGCTTTGCGCACGGACCAATTTGCAAAATCTTTGGTGGAAAATGTAAGGCGGGGCCTCTCATATGACGCACACTTGCTAGCCTGTTCCATTCTTCGTTCTCCGAATGCCAGGAAGGATTCTTGCCTATCCTCTGATGGACCTGTGGGAAGACATGTCCCACCAAGGAAGCGTCCTCGACATTGAGAAACACCCCAAGTCTTCAAATATTTCATCCAACTTTTATTATTTTGTATTGCTTTAAAACCAGGCATACTTTTTACTTTTAATTAACAGTTTCAACACTTAACTTACGTTTGCCACTCTTACAACATTTTGACATCATATCAACGTTAGACCCTCGCAGTTATGTTGATTTTGACCATATTTTGTTGGTGAATTGGCGAGGAAGTTCAAGTCTAAAGCAAGAAAGCACTGATGTTGGACACAGTAATTCAGCATTTTAATACACAGCAGAATGAACATGACTTTAGAGAAGGATCTGGAGCATTTCAAAAGTCTGGACACCACTTGTTAGTATCTTATACTACAGGGAAAAAAAACAGCTGTACACACGACACAAACAAAAATTGTTTTGTGTCCATAACATCTTTATGGCAGTACGAGTTTTGATGAG
This sequence comes from Lindbergichthys nudifrons, assembly GCA_943590975.1. Taxonomy (NCBI): domain Eukaryota; kingdom Metazoa; phylum Chordata; class Actinopteri; order Perciformes; family Nototheniidae; genus Lindbergichthys; species Lindbergichthys nudifrons. The sequence goes on from CALSBW010024930.1 coordinate 77,203, forward strand.
TGAAATGTACGAAAATACATTGTGAATTATTTCTACAGCAGCTTTCAGTCTTGAATATATGGAAGTTAGTTTGTGCGGATTACATAAAGATCAGATTAATAATTATTCTAAGAAAATGTACCTGTGCAGAATCTCTCGAAGCAGAGAGGTTTATCTGCTACGTAGAAACTCCCTCTGGGGAACTTTGGGATTTTAGCCTTTGCAGACCATTTACATGCACACAAACCTATATATCACACTGCAGGAAAGGGAGACGGAACAAGTTTTCGCTGACAAACATTTCTCACAGCAGGAGCAGACCTCCCTTGCAGATTTTTGGAATAAAAATCATCACACATCACGTTGAGTCCTGAGGTTTTACGACCAGTTGATCGTCCAAATGAGCAAGACGGCCAACAGGAAATGCCCGTTGTAACTGTTGGTAGTTCCTAAGAAGGAAGAGACAAATAAATTCCCTTGATACAGGATGTTTTAAAACTATTTAGAAAACAACAATGCACTCGGATATTCAGGAAGGAAAGAACGTTTAAACCTCGTTAATAGGAACTCAATATAAAAGAACAATGAGGCTTTAAATAAAGCTTTCAGGCATATGAACGCAGCACTAATACACGTACCTTTGCCAGGGAGGACCTCCACTTCCACTGTGAAATGTGTCTGTCCCAGAAGAGACTTTGCAGAAACTGTGTATTCCCCAGCATGCTCTCTGCTGGAGTTAGTAGGCAGGGCGACCACCTGTCCGTCTCTGAACCAGGTGACGGATGGCGGGGGGTTTCCTCTCGCCTCGCAGCTCAGGCTCTCCCCCTCCCTCACCCGCAGCTTAGTGGGACACATGAGCTGTGGACCAACTGGGAGAAACATGTCAGAGTTTTAGGTTCTGTGTGAGAGACATGCAAAGGACCCACAACTGGCTAGAGAGAGACACAGATTGTTATTTTCATTCAATGTCTTGTGTCTCTTTGCAGTTGTTTTGTCTCTCTTGTGATCACTCTTTGTCTCTTAGCAGTTTTTGTTATTTTTGATCTCTGAGTAGATTTGTGAAGTTGTTTTGGGCTTCTGTAGTTGTTTTGTCTATAGTTTGTCTTTCGTGGTCGCTGTGTGTCTCTGGTCGCTTTGTGTCTCTGTGGTCGCTTTGTGTCTCTGTGGTCTCTGTGGTCGCTTTGTGTCTCTGTGGTCGCTTTGTGTCTCTGTGATCGCTTTGTGTCTCTGTGGTCGCTTTGTGTCTCTGTGGTCTCTCTGGTCGCTTTGTGTCTCTGTGGTCGCTTTGTGTCTCTGTGGTCGCTTTGTGTCTCTGTGGTCGCTT
>CALSBW010024933.1:0-20090 GCA_943590975.1 Lindbergichthys nudifrons
TCTCCTGCTGATGTTCAGGTGTATATGTAGTGTCTCTACTTTAAAGAGTCCTTATATCATAACTTTTGTCGGGCAACGCTGTGTTATTGAAACTTCCTCAGATCAATTAGGGCTGCAATGTCCTTATTAGTTTCAGGACAGAACAGGAGAGTGGCAGCTCTTTATTGTATATGCTTGTGGACTTTCTGGTATTTACCTTTAGCTAGAATTCGATATTAAAGCTTAATGAACAGCCATGGGAGGTCAAACTGAACCCATACATCAACCCTGAGACCAACTTGTATCTCCAGGAAGAATAATACAGTTCTCTTCGTAGCTCCAAACTCTTTTGCTGAAGCAGTACGGATCAAGATAGACATTGATGTTCTTCTCCCCGGGCTATTATTGAACACAGCAGAGTGTTGAATCTGCTATTGGATGAGTGAGTTATGTAAAAAAACTCTAGGTGCAGATCTCTTGACAGTACTGCTGCACCTCTTAGCCAAAAATATTCCCTCTACTCTATGTTCCTTTACTATTTCAGAGCTAACCTGACTAAATATTATCGGATCTTTACAGGGAGCAGGTTTCTTTTGGCGTAACCGCCCACAGATCTGGAGTTGTAGAAGGGATAAGTCTTTCTGACAGATGTGTATTCTTGTTTACTAAATGCAATCTCACACCTTCACTGTTGCCTGTTTCTTTCTGGGTCATCTCTCTTCTGACCCTCCTGTCTCAACCCTCCATTTATCCGTCCATCCATCTCAGTGTTGCCCGTCCCTCTGTTTGTCAGACTGAATAGAGGGCTATTGGCCTGAGACAAAACATTCATGCTGCCAGAGTCTGTGACTGTCACACTTAATGAACAATAACCAGAAGATGTAAAGTCAACAATGCCAAGCAATAGTGACAGACAGAGACACATGCAGAGAGTAAACAGATAGTGTAGATAGTGGATAAGTCGGTGCCATGTTGGACTATACCTCAGAGTTATGACGTTGCAATTGTAGAGGCTTTGTTTCTATACTCTGTGACGTCTGAAGCACGTTGTCGTTGCTTGTTGTGAATCGACAAAATGTCTTGTTCGTGATTGATGGTTTGAGCTGATCTGAACCTCTACGGGGGCTTGTAAAGGTCAGGGTCACACACACACACACCATTTTTCGGTTTAAGAAGCATTTGGTTGCTGATACAGTCAATATAACATACATTACATTACATGTTACTATTCAAACAACTTAAATGTACGTCAATACCCTTGACAAGCCTACTGGAGCAATTCTGGGGTTAAATATCTTGCCCAAGGTCATTTCAATATGTTGACGGTAGGGGCTCGAATCGAACTGCTGACCCTCTGATTGGCAGATGCATTTTTAGCCACTGCACATATTATATAGACATATACATTATAGTTATTCATTTAGGGGACCATCAGATGAAATCACATGGAAACTACCCTCCAAATAAATGAGGCGCAGACGCAGAACCGCCTTCATTTTGCATTCTTTCCATCAGCCGGCAAGCGACACCTTTGGTTGCATAAAGTTCAATTGTATAGAAGTTTTAAGAGAGACTGACCATACTCTTTATTGCATTTTTAACGAAATAATACAAACAAGATATGAAGTTAAAGAAGTATCCCTTTAGTGGAAGAGAGTCTATGATAACACAAGCATTTGGTGGCCGATATAGCCGATAAGGCACACATATATACTATATTTATTGAGTCATGTGACCATCAGTGGAAATCACATGAAAGCTACCATCGAAACAACATCCGGGTCTGAAAAGTGAAGCCACAGAACTGTCTGAAGCTTGCATTTGTTGTCTTTAGGCTAGCAAAGGGCAATACCTTTGGTTGGCATGAAGTCCAATTGTATGTAAGTGTATGAACAATTAGATTTGAATTAAGTAAATAAAGTGTCCCCTCCTCATTTAGTCACATTCACTGCTCACTGTCTGGTTAAATCATTGCCACTTTCCAGTTTATAACACTTTTATTGCCCCTTCTGCAATTATTTTATGATACAATTATTGAACAAACAATTGGAGTGGAGACTCTATTGCCCCGTTTGACCTGCGTAGTCTGGTTGGTGTACACATATCTCATATATATCTTCTATAACACCGTCAGACATGTCCTATTTGAATTTCGTAAACAACCTTTGGGGCTTAACTCCGAAAACTCAAAAGTCTGAGGCAAACTATTACATATGATGAGGACAGAAGAGTTTGACCTTTTAGTCTTATACCTTTGTGGTACTTTTTTTGGCAAAGAAACACAAATCAGTAGCATGCAAGCCAACACGGGTGCCTGTAGTACCAACATATTTACATAAATAACCCAATAGATCATGTCCAGGACTATAGAGAACACAATCCCTAGTGCAATTGGCCTATAATTATCCAGCCTCCCAACCTTGCCAGCTTTGTTCTTGATAATAGGCCCAAGAGTAACGGACAACATGGAGTCTGGCAACCGTCCACGAGTCATAAAACCACTCAAATGGCAAAGCATTGGGCTTGCAAACTTAAGGTGCTCTGCAGCGATTTGATCAGCAGCAATGAATTGGACCAGAGCTCTGAACTCTTTCCAAAAGTCAGAGACATTGTTACAAAGTCGATTTTTAGCTACTTATTTAGCTTAGAATATAGACCACACAAAGTTAATTATCATGTGTGATAGTGCACAAGCAAGATAACAAATTAGCATCATTCATTACATTAGGCCCTAGGGCTCCGTATTATTCCCAAACCTCTACTAGAGAAAAATACAGTTTATCACAGATCATACCAGATTTATCCTTATTGACCAACAGGGTTTTAGGTGTGCAAATTAGAGCTTCAGGAAATGAACCTTTTTCTGAAAAGTTGTATCTTATATAGATATGTGTAAAAGAAACTGAGATTCATTAAACAATCAAGTGTTCCCCCAAACATATATTATCCATTTGTTCTTCATGTTTGACCCGTGTATCAGCCAGTTGGGCTGGACTAAACCATTAATGCGGGGGTGGGGTTTATAGTTAACGTACATACAGTCGAGACAGATAACTGATAACTACAACACATATTTTGACACATTAGTCCAGGAAATGCTAAATCGTATAATCCAACAGCATGCAAAATCTGCTTTAAACATAACCACTGACAAGACATATTATGCCACCCCTCCCTCTCCTGAAACATGGTTCAATCCAGGAAGTATAAAAAGGCATGAAATCCTGCTCACACTCTCTTTTGCATGTGGACCAGAAAGCAGGTGAGTTGCAAGGTGAAAAAATGCAGTGCAAGTTGTGACATCATGCTGGTTCATATTTACTGTATGTGGATAGACACTACACCATGTGTCTATAATTCAAAGAAGTGCATTTCCTTTTTTTATATTTCTACACACTACTGTCTCATCTGTATCCTGTGGAGCCCGGTTATATGTCTAGATGCAGTGTACCTTTAATAAAATCATGCGGTGCATGTGGTACTCGAGGTACAAGCCCATCTGCTCCTGCCTCATACTTTATGTAGGACTGACCTCCATGACTGCCAAAAGCTGCACAAACACCCTCTGTTTCAAAAGCTCAGACTTCAATACGTAAATGTAAGTGAGTATGATGGGAGATACTGCCGTCTTTCATGATTATAATCCCTAATAAAATATGTATGTTTAAGGTTATTATTGAAGCCCTTACACACCCATTTGTCTTGAATGTGCACGAGTCAAATCTCAGAGATGTGTGAAAACAAACATGGTTTTAGTGGCATCTAATTCACGTTAGGGAACAACAACTAGTACATTATCTTAGAGTTTGGTAAAGTCATGTAATTCACTTCGTCCACTGCTATTTGACTAAACGTTTAATCAGCCAGATTAATTGGAAACAAGTTGTCGGTGAGCAGGGTCTTTTGAGTCAAACTTAAAGTCAATGAAATGCTTTCCCCCTGCTACAAACAAATCTATAAACCATTCGGCTTATTCTCTTGTGAGAAAACACTGGTAAGCTAAACTGAGTCATTTATAATTCGCTTTATTTGGTTTCCAGTTTGTGCAAATAGTGTAAGCAGAAAATATAAACTAATATTTAGACAGTCTCTTAGACAAGCCTCTTCTCACTGGACCAAAAACAAACTAACAAATGGCGTTGTCATCAGTATAAAATGTTCCCCTCAGCACGTATTCCCAGGACAAATGACTCTGCAGTAGTCACAAGGGTTGTCACACTAATTTCCCCCATTTGCCGGCGAGATAAATGCATAATAAATCAAATCAACAGGGATTTGGACAAGCCTACACACTATCGACTTTAACAGAAAATGTAGCTTCCTGATCATCATAAAACACAATTCATTCAAACGAGACAAAACCGAATAAAACTCATCACAAGCGTTTATGTGAGTCCTTCACTCATCAATCAACAACTCTGGGTTTAGACTGAATAAATAACAGACATTCGTAAAAAAAAAACGCCCCGTTATATTTGACTGTTTACAAATCATCTTTTCCAGTGTGATGCAAGAGAAACACATGGAAAGGATACTGGGGAAGACTTTATTTCATAATATTCGCCTGTTTTCCCTTTTTTTTCAAACCCTATTTTCCCGTCTTTTAAAACCCTGCATTTAAATATGCTTATTTTGGTGGAAGAAAGGCATTACACATGCCACTCCCCCTCTACTCCTAAACTACACATGTCTCTATTTCATCATTACCAGAACAAATATAGACAAAGAAAACGGAAATGCAGTCTTCTTTTACACCTTCACTCCCCTTTGTAGCAACAAAGGGCAAAACGCTCCCCATGCACCCCAGGGACAAACTGCAGCATTCAGGAGTGAGGTTGCCTTGGCCTGGACTCCAGGGATCTCCCATTTTCCCATTACCTATTTGCTGTCTTGTTCCTGTCACACGTAGGGAACGTCACACCAGATGCTCCTGTCTTCAAGTTCCAAACAAATAACCTTTAACTCAAACATGTTAGACTGCTAATAGCAAAAGCACAGTGGAAATAAATGTAAAAAACACAAGACTGTCTTAAGCTTAACAAATGGCTTTTTGTCGTCAGTCGACGTTGCACTGACTAAATGCTCCCAAATCATGCTGTCTTCCAAACAAAAAGGAACCAATAATCTTTTAGACGCCTTACTAGAAAGAGTACAGTGAAACGTCTCTCAAAGTCGGAGGTACTTCTTGTAAAAAAACATTGGAAACATACTTCCTAAATGAAAGGCATTTTAAAGAGAATTTGTCTGTAGTTTAAACATACTTCTTATATTAAAACCTCTCCTGCATCTGGATTAATGGCAAAATATATTGCCATAGAATGAAATGTAGTAATGGTGTGTGTTACTTCATGCGTCATATTTTCATATTATACATTACATATTAAACACGGCTGCACAGCTAAAGTACAATTGTGTGTTCACTTGTCAAAGAAACATCAGTTTGTCAAGGTCGGCCATCTTGTTTTCTATACTTTTTGCCATTGTTCACCTGGAACGCTTTGAGGATAAATTGGACATTTCCTCTTCGAAGATCAAACCTTTGGCTTTTACTAGACCGTAGCATTTTGTGTGTTGAACCAATATCCACAAATAAAATAAAATAATTGTAGAAAAGTATGTGAATGAGCATCTTGGGTGAATCTAGCTGTTTTTACTTGTGTATCCCTCTAACACTATGCTGTCCCTTCTTTTACAGCAGTACATGATTAGTATACTTCTTTTGCCACTCTATTTGATTTGATTTTGAATTTACGTGTACCTCTGTACATTTTCCGTCCCATGACTGGTTTGTTTTTCATCGTTTTACATCCGTCTCTCGGTGTGAGCCACTCAGAGATGTGACGTAAATCAAACGTGGTGGTGCCAGGCTCAGCGGGGGAAACAACATCCTGTGTTCTGGCTTCTATGCAGCAGTGGGGATGAAAGTAGGAGTGAGTCAGCGCGTTGTGGCACCCTTGGGTGAAGCCCAGAGTAAATAAGTTGACTGTGAAACACTGGCAGGGGTCAGGAGAGCACGGATGCGGACAGCCTGTGTTTTGATGAAAAGACGAGACCTCACCACCTTGTCTTTTTTGTCTGCCATCGTTGTGTCTCTGTTTCCATCAGTAACTCAGATTTATAAGACCCAGTGATACCCCTTTCTCTTCTGCCACGCTATAAAGTTGGCTACCTCTCTCAGGATAATGGATCTCAGCATGTGGCCGGCTGATTTTATTCATGTCCTCAGACAGTCTGGGGTCTCACTGAGACATTGTACAATTTAAGCTGTTTTTCCCCAAGCCCAATCACTTGATTTCCATTTTTTAATTGGAAACTGCTCTGTTTTTTTTTTAGAATCGCGGTGGTGGGGTGATCTTTTTAAAACCTCTTATGGCGTATTTGGTCTAAAAATAGGGACATTTTAGGGTTCAGCCTCAAGAACAAAGTCGTTTTCAAGCATTTGAATATGCATGACATACCACACGGTCTCTTTTCATGTGTCTTAATGTCTTGTGGAAAGTTGGTTTGTCGTCTTAAAGGGGCCCACTAAAAGGTTTTTGTGCATGTAAATGGTCTGCAAAGGCTAAAATCCCTGTTTTCACTATGTAACACTCCTGCTTCTATTGGCTAGCGCTCCAACACATTTTACGTGATAGGCTAAGGGGCAGGACATCTCTAAGTGGTTGACCAATCACAACAGAGCCAGCCAGCTAACCAATCAGAGCAGACTGGGCTCTGGTTTCAGACAGAGGGTGAAAAGAGGTGCTGCAGCACAGGCAGTATGAGGACAACAAAGAGCTTTTTGAACATTAAAGCATGCAGACATCAGTCTATTCGGCGATCTAGAGATAATTAGATGTGACCACTCGGCTTTTCTGCTGCACACCTCATTTTATTTGGCTACGCTAGTGATCCTAAGGCTCTTTAAATCTCTAAGTACCTGGTAAAGAAAGCAGGTTAAAGCAAGTCTTGAGAACACTCATAAATAAACAGTGTACATGTGCATCGCTCCTTTCACAGTTCAGTGGGCCAAGAAAACACTCTCACTTAATTTAGCTCACTCCTTAATGTTCCCACCTGGGGTTCTTCTGCAGAGACGTACATTTCACTGCACACAACCTGCCCCCCTGCTGAGACTCGCATACATATGTACCGTGTATATACATGCAATATCAAAAGAAAATGCCAGGGGTTTGTGTATGCTGTATGTTACAGGAAATACATGTTGAACTTCCTGCAAACTGTATGTCTCTAAAGCAGCAGGACATGATGGAAAATAGAACAAATTGTCCTGCATGTGGTGGCATTTCAGATTGTGTGGTTAATAAAACATATTTGACCAACATACTTTCATAAAACATAGAATACTTGTATAAAGATAGTATGCTTGTATAAATTATTACAAGACTGCATTGGTCACATCTAATTATCTTCAGAGAACAGACTCATGTTCAAGTCTGCATGCTTTAAAGGTGGGGTCGGTAATTTTGGAGAAACCAGCTCGAGTGCGCTAGAATTTGAAAATACACAGCCGGAAGAAATCTGCCCCTTCCTTACAGAGCCCCTCCTCCAACACACACGAACGCGCACATGACCAATGAGGGCACGAGATAAGTTTGTGCACAGATGGAAGGCTGACAGGCAGGTAGGCCATCCAGTTATTTTAGCCGGGCCGGCTCAGATGATTGGTCGTGCTTTTTACAGTACTACAGCTTCCACAGATGACATTTTTTTATGGATTTTGTTGTCAAAGCACTTCAGATATTCATTGCTATCGGGATGTTAAGAGCATTCCATGGAATATAACAAAAAGTGCATCTCGAGCCGGTTTCTCAAACTTACATACCCCACCTTTAATGTTGAAAAAGCTCTTTTTAGTAATAAAAGGTTACATTTTTAGTCATAAAAGGAGAAGGCTGTGTGACTAACATCACCTTGTACTAATGGCAAATAAAAAATCCCCTTTTTAGCAAACTATGTTAAAGATATTTACCATATTTAAATGCTGATGTTTGCTTTTAATACGAGACACTACTGGTAAGTAGAATAAACACATTTTGAATATACATCACCATGAAACTTCACCAGCTGATGACTGACATTAAGACAAGTATGTTTTGTATCACAAGTATTCAAAAAAATCTGAATATGCAAATGAGGCATTCTCCCTTTTTAAAGTTTGTCAGGTTCAGGTTCAGATTTAGTGTTACATTTCGTTGATGTTAACTATATATTTTTTGCTAACATTTTAGAGGTTACACCACGTAAAATAATGTAAAACATTAGATAAAGTTCAAATTCATGATTCATTTAGTTGACATATAAGAATCCACGTTGTGTCCACGTTTATATTAGAAAATACTGTACAAAACAGCCATTAAAAAACGACTTTCATTTTGTTTTTAGGAATACAGTTTGAATTAAATCGGGCTATAGATGATATATGATCGTTGCTTTCCAAAGCATCAATGTCACATGAGTGTCATTTAAAAAAACAACCTCTTGGTTTTTTTGGGAGACAGTGGCTTGTTAGCGTTCAGCCGCTCCGTGATGGATGCAGCCGTCACAGAGCGGTGAGCGCGGAGGTCAGAGCGATCGGAGGCTGACAGAAAGAGGTCAGCGGCAGTCAGTCAGAACACCAGGAGAGCAGCAGCTCAACCAGCACTGGATCCCTTTCATCTCTGCAGAAGTAGACTGAAAGTGACGGTTCGACTCATCTCCAAACTGTCGTGAAATGTATTCTTCTGCTTCAGTTGTTTAGCAGGATTTTCAGACTTGGGGACCATTGACATGTACTTTTTCATATTAGCAATTAAACACAAATACATGTATGATAATATAAAAATAAAGAAACAAATAAAGGACTACTACTACTAGTATTATTACTACTACTACTACTACTACTACTACTAGTAATACTACTACTACTACTACTACTACTAGTATTATTACTACTACTACTAGTATTACTACTACTAGTAATACTACTACTACTGCTACTACTACTACTACTACTACTAGTATTACTACTACTACTAGTAATATTGCTACTACTACTACTACTACTACTACTAGTAGTATTACTACTACTACTACTCATACTAGTATTACTACTACTGCTACTACTAGTAATACTACTACTGCTACTACTACTACTACTACTACTACTCCTACTAGTATTACTACTACTACTACTCCTACTACTACTACTCCTAGTACTACTACTACTACTACTACTACTAGTAATACTACTACTGCTACTACTACTACTACTACTACTACTACTAGTAGTATTACTACTACTACTACTACCACTACTACTACCACTCATACTACTAATCCTACTACTACTAGTACTACTACTACTCCTACTACTCATACTACTACTACTAGTACTCCTACTACTACTACTACTAGTAGTATTACTACTACTACTACTAGTAGTATTACTACTACTACTACTCCTACTCCGACTACTACTACTACTACTAGTACTCCTACTACTACTCCTACTACTCATACTACTACTACTAGTACTCCTACTACTACTACTAGTATTACTACTACTACTACTAGTAGTATTACTACTACTACTACTCCTACTCCGACTACTACTAGTACTCCTACAACTACTACTACTACTAGTACTCCTACTACTACTACTACTCCTACTACTAATACTACTACTACTAGTAGTATTACTACTACTACTACTCCTACTCCGACTACTACTAGTACTCCGACAACTACTACTACTACTAGTACTCCTACTACTACTACTACTCCTACTACTATTACTACTACTACTAGTAGTATTACTACTACTACTACTCCTACTCCGACTACTACTAGTACTCCTACAACTACTACTACTACTAGTACTCCTACTACTACTACTACTACTCCTACTACTAATCCTACTACTACTAGTAGTATTACTACTACTACTACTCCTACTCCGACTACTACTAGTACTCCTACAACTACTAATCCTACTCCTACTCCTACTAATCATAAATATTTGTATAGGGCTTTTCATACACAGGATGAAAATCAACATTTTTTTTTTACAATTTTGCACAAAACCCAGAACACGAGTCTGTTCTGCGTTCTAAAGATAATTAGATGTGACCAATGCACTCTTGTAATAATGTATACAAGCACACTATATTCATACAAGTATTCTATGTTTTATGAAAGGATGTAGTAAGTTATTGGTCAAATACATTGTTTATTAACCACAAAACTTGAAATGCCACAGAAAACAAATCATATCAGCATCATATGAGCATGAGCATACATCATTTCAAGACGGTAAAATAAGCAACAGACTACATGCAATAAAATAATATAACTGTTCACAACAGATAACCCCAGGAAATGAGACACAATAAATAAATACAATCAAAAAATAAGACAATTAAAAATAGAGACCAATAAAAGAGGGATATTGCTAATTAAAATGTGACATGAACCTTTGAGAAATTGACTGACAAATGCAGCTGTCCAAACATCATCAATTATACAGAAAGCAATCTAAAAGGACCAAACTGCAGACTCGCAGTGAGTTCAGCCGACGGCCTGAGTCTTGAGCTGTATCTGTAAAATACATCTAAATGCCTTTTTTTCTGGATCTGTGAAGTGAACATATCAGTTTTCCACACACAGTCAAAGCATTTGAAAGTGTGCATGCTGGTCATAGCACAGTGATAAAATCCTTTTGCACCATGGAGCATATCTCCTGATTGGCTGCTGACAGCGCTGTCAGCCGGCGGCACAGTCAATCACAGGATGGCAGCAGAGGAGGTAAAAAAAAAAAAAAGCGCTTTAGCTGACGTGGCTGTTTCCAGCGCCGGTGCTGAGAGTGCTAAAGCAGTGAACAGAAAACACCTTCCCTTTTCCATTTCATACACAGTTAGTTTTCTTGTTCTCTATTTTATTGTTGTTGTTTATGGTTAAACACGTCAACACTTGCATACACATATGAAGCCATTTGGTAAGAGGCTGTTAAATTAAATGGTCTATATTAAGACCATCTTTAATAGCAGCAAACAATTATAATGTTTGTAATCGGAGCGTCACTGCTTTCTGTTTTTTGTAGTACTGCATGGGACTCCATCCCCTGAGTGTATTTATATCCGCTGGCTAGCTAATTGCCGCCGCTGCACTGCGCTAACCCACCGTTCCCTCAGGTTAAAACTGTTAGCTTGTCAGCACTACTGCAGTTGTTTGGGCTGTTAGCATCCTTAGCTACTAGCCGCCAGCTCAGCCTTCCTTATGTTGAGAGCTGTGGATACTAGCTCAGACTCTAAATGCTCTCAATGGCTCCTTTTTAAAGTTAGCAGGCGTGCTAATAAACATTTTGTAAGGTAAATCTGCCACTGTAAGAGAAGGTTTGCATCATGGTCAAATGCTATTGTGTTGCTATGGCTAGCAAGTAGCTACTGGTCACAAGCGTGCCATCGTTTAACAACGCGTGGGAAGTGCTTTTGAGTCAGATATAAAGTGTCTAGATGGAAAGATAAACAACTTTTTGTGACAATATTATAAAATCCTGAGAACTTAGGTCTAAGCTAGAGCTAACCTCGATAAAGGTATGTACATTAATCCGTATCTCTGATCCCCCTACTTTCTTGAGTTTCTAGTATTTTATCTTTTATTTATATGATAATTTGTTGTAAGAACTGGAGGAGGATTGTAACTTAGCTAGCTAGTATATCATTGGTTAAAAAAGTAAATAATGTATGTGGAGGTCGAAGGTATTTGTCAACCTCATTGTAGTGAACAGCACCAGCTTTTTAACAGTTGTAATAAATAAAAGAAAAATAATTAGGTCTCCCGACGACTACACCTCAGAGACTCATTCATATTTAATGTCAAGCTCAAGCAATTCATCATGTTTCTTGTATTTTCTCACAATTAACAAGTATCAATGTAGGAGCATATTAGTAAACTATCCCAGTAGCAGGATCGTCATGTTAGATACGAAGTAATTGACTTAAAAATGTTAGTGTGTCGTGCAAAGCAGCCTTAATTACCTAGTCCTATGAGACCTGAAAGTCGCTGACTTCGCTATTTTATCATGTTTTTAGTACTTTTTCCAAAGGGACACGTTTGATTGTGTGGGGAAATTGTGTGGGAAGGAGCACGGCTGCAATGTAAGCTAACATGTAATTAGCTAACGTAGCCAATTAGCTAGCCAGCAGGCTAAGTCGTGCTGTCTTAATTGGTCTCCGTGTGCAAATAATGATCCAATAAAAGAGATTATGTACATGTTATTATTCCAACCCACGGCCCTTGGGTCATTCTGGGCATTATTGAGGCTCTGTGGCCCAACTGGAACCAGTCAGTCCTCATTGTTGGCCGTGGGGCTGATTCAGTATATTTAGCAGCTTTGGAGGCTCTTGCACTGTAATACCTTGAATTATGAGTACATTTCACGAGTACTATTCCATGTTGTTATGTGAAAAGAAAAGGGAATTCTGCGATATAGGAAAAAACGTTTCATTTGTGTTAATTTCTTATACTTTATTTCATCCTGCTCCATTCAGTAAGTTGACCTGCACACATACATGTTAATATATTTAACAATCCGGACTCAAATATATATATCCATGTTTATTTAACAAATTTAATCAATTTCTTGTTTTAACAGCTACCTACCTGTACATCATTTTAATTGTATCTTTCATTTTGTTAATCTTGTGTGAATCTGTACTGTACTTTCTCTCTTACTCTGTTGCTGCTTAAGCTCCTGAATTTCCCCACTGGGATTAATAAAGGTCCATCTTATCTTATATCATCTTATCTCTCATCTTAGAGCTATATTGATTATCTTTTTGCCGTGAACGCATTGATAGTATGAGTTTTGTGCTATATTGTGCCGGTGGGCTCCATGCTTTCAGGATTATCAACGTTTCTCTGAAGTGTTATCTCCTAAAGATCCCGTCTTGCACTCAAATGCAGCTTCAAGTCAAACATCCTCTCTCGAACTGACACATGCAAAAAAAACGTCACCAGTCAGCTCTGCCGCTGCTGAATTCCCACTTCTCTCTGTATTGATGAAAAGGTGTTTTTCACGGTGAATTTAGATAAATGATGGTCTAAGTAGCTGCTTTGAGGGCAGGAAAATGGTTTACTCCGCCGCCCGGGGATTCAGTTCAGCGACCTTCCAATCAAAACCCTGCTTCTGTGACTTTGAGGCATTACTCCATGTTTCTCATCTCTGTCCTTCTGAAATGCACCAAACCAAAGCTCCCTTTTTACTTCTCTGATACAGCTGTGCACACATTGTAAGTCACGCACATTGAACTGGTATTGCTGCCATTGTGTATTTTGTTTGTTTTGTTTTGTTCAGCCAGCTTAAAGGATGAACTATGAAATACACTCCAAGTTTGAATTTGTTCACAATAACAAATCCACTGTGAGTCATGTGTACTTTTAGTTTACTGTAGTTTAGGGAGCTGATTTGATTTAGTGGCTGTTCATCTCTGTCCTGTTGGAAATGTAGTGTTCGGACGTCAGTGATGTATCTCTGCTCGGCAGGATAAATGTTTATTCAGTAAAGCGGGGGCACCACAGATGGATAGGGTAAAAGTGTTCTGTTGATAACATGAATTAATTTGTTTTCTTTATCGCAAGTTTTCAGGATATTGGAATAAAACTCATGCAGTGCTAATATTCAGGTGTATATCAGTAGGTAGTGTCTCTACTTTAAAGAGTCCTCTCCTGCTGGTGTTCAGGTATATATCAGTATGTAGTGTCTCTACTTTAAAGAGTCCTCTCCTGCTGATGTTCAGGTGTATATCAGTATGTAGTGTCTCTACTGGGACATGTCTCCGTGCTTTAATCTTCAAATATCTCTTTATTGTTCTCATACTGTCTGTGCTGCAGCACCTCTTTTCACCCTCTGTCTGAAACCAGAGCCCAGTCTGCTCTCATTGGTTAGCTGGCCGGCTCTGTTGAGATTGGTCAACCGCTTAGAGATGTCCTGCCCCTTAGCCTATCACGTACAATATGTTGGAGCGCTAGCCAATAGGAGTGTGAGGGTTACATAGTGATGTCACTATGTTCCAGGAGTAAACAAAGAAGTCAAATGGAGGTATTGTGCCAAAAAAGCACAATAGGGCCTCTTTAAATGTAAAATGTCATACATGTTTCAAATCACTGCATATCAATTTATCGAACTTGCAGATCAATATAAACCTCCCAAGTGTATTAATTAGAATAAAGCAATTATTTTGAACATTACTTTTGTGCATGAGATGCTAGTTTGAATAAGCAATTGAGGCCTTATGTATATAATGCATTATTTACTTTAAATCAAGGAAAAATCTACAGATGAAAATAGAAAAAGTGTAGGAGAAAGATAGTGATACCAGATAAATAGCTGACTGCAAATTATTATCAGATAAAAACTATAAATGCTGTTAGAAATTGAACCACTGTTAGAAAGATTGTTTGTATTCTGGCAACAAAAATGTTCATACAACCTCCTCAGTGATATCAGAACTGCTAAAAGGCAGAGCTTTGATTCTTGTTCTGTCGATCCATAGTAAAGCTTTAGTAATTCCCTGCTAAGCCAGAGGAGCAGAAGTCTTCCTGTCTCTTTTGCCATCAATGCCCGGGAGTGAAAGACAGAGACACGCTGACTGAAAGTGAGAAAGGATTTTGCTTCATCTGCATGAATCTCAGTAATTAGTCATTCCTCCACTCATCTCTCATGTCCCCTAATCTCTCACCCTCTTTCTCCCTCATCCTGCCCTCTCCTGCTGCCTTTTGTAAGTCTCCATCGAACCACTGTGCCTTTGGGTGAATATATTTGTGCAGAGATGACATATTTTTTCAAAGCAAACCCAGAAGATATATGCAAATGGTCCCTATAGGCAAAAATCAATGTGATTTATTTTTATTGGATTTGGGAATATTGCATACAAAAGTTATTGATACTTACACGTAGGATATTCTCCACATATTAAACCACTTTATGATTTTGTAAGCATAAATGAAATCACCATATTTAAAAAGCTAACGTTAGGCTATAAAGGAACTACAGCACGGTCACATGACCTCACGTCACCACCGCTAAGCTAAAGGCGGCTAATGTTGGGCTATAAAGGAACTACAGCACGGTCACATGACTTCACGTCACCACCGCTAAGCTAAAGGCGGCTAATGTTGGGCTATAAAGGAACTACAGCACGGTCACATGACTTCACGTCACCACCGCTAAGCTAAAGGCGGCTAATGTTGGGCTATAAAGGAACTACAGCACGGTCACATGACTTCACCTCACCACCGCTAAGCTAAAGGTGGCTAATGTTGGGCTATAAAGGAACTACAGCACGGTCACATGACTTCACCTCACCACCGCTAAGCTAAAGGCGGCTAATCTTGGGCTATAAAGGAACTACAGCACGGTCACATGACCTCACGTCACCACCGCTAAGCTAAAGGTGGCTAATGTTGGGCTATGAAGGAACTACAGCATGTTCAAATGACTTCATGTCAACACCGCTAAGCTAAAGGCGGCTAATGTTGGGCTATAAAGGAACTACAGCACGGTCACATGACTTCACGTCACCATCACTAAGTTAAAGGTGGCTAATGTTGGGCTATAAAGGAACTACAGCATGGTCACATGACCTCACGTCTCCACCGCTAAGCTAAAGGTGGCTAATGTTGGGCTATAAAGGAACTACAGCACGGTCACATGACTTCACGTCACCATCGCTAAGTTAAAGGTGGCTAATGTTGGGCTATAAAGGAACTACAGCATGGTCACATGACCTCACGTCTCCACCGCTAAGCTAAAGGTGGCTAATGTTGGGCTATAAAGGAACTACAGCACGGTCACATGACTTCACGTCACCATCGCTAAGTTAAAGGTGGCTAATGTTGGGCTATAAAGGAACTACAGCACGGTCACATGACTTCACGTCTCCACCGCTAAGCTAAAGGTGGCTAATGTTGGGCTATAAAGGAACTACAGCACGGTCACATGACTTCACCTCACCACCGCTAAGCTAAAGACGGCTAATCTTGGGCTATAAAGGAACTACAGCACGGTCACATGACTTCACGTCACCACCGCTAAGCTAAAGGTGGCTAATGTTGGGCGGGATGACGTTTAGTCGTCTCATTTAGACAATTATGAGCAACCGCCATTTTTAAATCTACCAGTGGGGTATTTACTGACGTATTTTATGTGGTAGAACAAAATGTAATAATCTCTTCCGCTTGTTTTAACCACAGATCTTACTAGCGAACAAAAAGTGCCAAAATGCTGACTAAGTTGACCGGGACAGTGAAGACTAATGCCATAACTTAAAACTAATGTGTCATGTGATTCTAACGCGCCGCTCAAAAATGCATTTCCTTGGCCATTGCTTCACCCTTACAGCAGGTTTCATGAACAAAAAATGAACCACACTTCTTTAGTGCAGGTAATAAACCCCAAGCACCACGTTTGAATGGAAGTAAAGAGCTAACCTTCGCCTATAAAGGAACTACATCACTGTCACATGACTTCACTTCACCAGTTATTGGCTTTTTCCTCCGTGTGATTCTTTGGTTCTTCCGTGGCCAATGCTTGACCCTTACGCCAAGTTTCATGACAACAAACTAACAAACTAATCACCGGTCTTCAGCGGAGGTAATAAACCCAAAGCACCACGTTGGAATAGAGGTGTGTGTGACACTAAATCACTCGTCATGAAACCAAACGACCTTGGCTGGCAAAAACTAATGTCTTCAATGTGCTCCATACAGTCACATCAATTTAGCAGAGAAACAGCGATGAGTGGTCGCTGCTAATCAGAATACTAATTCTCAGAGTGACGGGGAGGAGAGAAAAGGAAGGATGAAAGAAAGATAAAGAGGAAGGGGTGATAAAAGGACAGAGCGTGTGATACAAAAAGGGGGGAGAAACAGCAGGAGGGGAGTGATGGGTGAGTGTAGAGGGGAGGTGGAAGGTGAGAGAGGAGGAGAGGGAGAAATATAAAAATGAATGATGTGCACTCCGAGCAGAAGTGCAGCTGGCAGCAGAACACACTGACTGATGCTGGCACTAATACAACACAACAGAGAGACAGGCAGTGAGGGGGAGACAGGGAGACAGGGGGAGGGGGGGGGGGGCGGTAATATATGTGTCTGACTGCCTGTCACACAACCCCGACGCTGGAACAGTTGACATGTATGTGGTTCTGCTGAATGGGACTAAATGGTCAGCAGGTCAATCTGTTCACACAACGAGGTGAGAGAGAGGGAAACACTTTTAAAGACATCTTTTTTTCAAGATTTGAATTAGCAATATCCCTATTATATAATATCTATGTATTTATTTAGTATTGTTTTATGTATGTTCTTGTTTGTTTTTTATACATATTTTGCTTTTAATTTAATTTAGTAATTGTTTCTTATTTATTATTATTATCAATATTCATATCATTATAATATATGTTTTTCTTCATTTGTATAACTTTTTTATATTGTATTTATTTTGAATACTGGAAAGAAATATAAAACGCATTTGCAAAAATGATATTAAAATATATATATAAAAAATAAAAATACATGTATTTCACTCCGTTTCCTTGAGTATGAACATTTATGAATATTAAAACAAGTCCCACTGTTTACTGTTCAGACTATGTGTTAAAGTGTGTTGCAATGCTGAACATACACTTAAGACTCAAATGAAAAAACAATGAAATAAGGAAACAGTTTTATATATATATATAAATGTTACTATTTAAAGGTCACCTATCATGCTATTTTTAGGCAATAGCATAGGTCTCAGATATATACAAATATATAAAAAACATGTCTATGAAGTGTTTTGCTCAAAATACCAAACAGATCACCCATTCCAGCCATGCCTCATATCCCTCTATTTCACTTCCTGTTTCAAAAGTGCTGATTTGGGGAATAAAGCTCATGCGGGACCCGGCAGCTACCGTCTAAACTAAATGCTGCCGTGATGAAACGCCATATCATGGATTATCAAGGATTATCTCTGAAACAGTATGGAGCTCAAAGGCTTTCTCTCTTGCCGGTTATACCACAAGGTGAGTTCCTTTTTATTTCCTGCTTCTTCACACACATGCTCTCCAGTACAGGTTAGCTCTGAGTGTTAGCGATGCTAATGTAAACACCGACCATATTACGTCCAAAACAGTCGGGCATTGTTTCTGAGAGCAACGTCTCTGATAGGGCCGTGGGTCCACATTTCAGATATTACGTCATATCGGACGCAAATCTGGATCAGCTCCGTTGTAGCCCCGTTTTTAGAGATTTGGGTACGGAGGAAAAGAGAGAGGGTTTTATTTTCTGACGCTGCGTGAGTTCCCCGACACACCGGGGACACATGTTGATGTATAAAAGACATCAAAAAGTGCATTTTGCATGATAGGTCCCCTTTAACTTCCTTACTGAAATAAACCCTGTTTGCAGAAATTCCTGGTTTAGGGGTTAGAAAAGACAGAGGATTTGCTTTGATGCGTGACATCACTAGAAAGCTCAGGATGTGCTTTTCACATCAAATCAGGGATCAAAAAAACTGCATGGTGTTTCAAATAAAAGTGTCAGAGTCATGTCCTTTATGGACAGAGGACACAAAGTAACTGCTAGTCAGGAGAGAGAGAAAGTTCCTCGAAGGTAATTTGGTGTTAGTTGTGAAAAAGAAATGTCTGTTTTGCAAATTCATACTCTAAAAAGGTGTTGTGTGTTCAAGGTTTTATTTAGATGTACTAAACAAAGAAACGTAAGTACTTATTTAGACACACCTTTAATTTAATGTAAAAACTGGCAGATATATTATGTCTTATTTTAAACCCTAATAAGGACCTGCCAACGTCTGAACTGTTTAAAGAATAGTCTCATGAAGAAGCAGAATAACAAATAAAAAGTAGAGATTTTGGTCATTACTTCAAATTCTTCTCCTGCAGTAAAAGCAAAGAAGATGGCTTTTGTACGGGTTGGAAAATGTCTTAAAATGAACTTGTGAAATGAACAAGTAACTTGTAAATTACTTTAATGTTCAATTAATAAAGTATATCTTATCTTAATATTTTAAACATTGTTAAAAATGCAAAGGCATGGGGAACAGGTTGTTCTTTAGCAATTAAGATGATTATTTTTATATTTTGTAAAACATATTTAATGAAAAAGGCATTTAATTCAAGTACAGTAACCTCTCCCTCCCTTCTAATGTTCATTTAAATGGACAGTATGGTCACAACATTGAAAACAGAACAAAGGTAACTTTAAGTGTCTTCTCCTAAATATGCTCACACCAGATAATAAAACCTCTTCACTCTCAAACACTCTCTCTTCCTCTCAAGAACAATCATGCTCAATTCCTGCTGTCTGGTGATGAAGAGGACGAATAAATCACTGTGTGTGTAACGCTGCTCCTGCACCTGAAATGAATGAGAAGGGGAAAGTGGGTTTTATCTGATACACACACAGAGAGACACACACACACAGAGAGACACACACACACAGAGAGACACACACACACACACACACACACACACACACACACACACAGTGACTTGTGGGTGTTGAGGTGACAGATTTTTTTGGCAAGAAGTTGTATCTGGCGTGAGGGCACTGCAAATCCTGAACCTCCCTCTGTGGAGAAACAGGAGGAGAGGCACGAAGAGAGGGAGAGGAGGACGAACAGAGAAGAACCAAAGACAGAAAGAAAAGAGGTTTGGTGAATTATGCTACTTTAGTCCTATTTATAGTCTTTGATCCTCACCATAACGTTGCCTAAATCAGATTGGACAGCTGTTTCTGTGTCGTTACTTATACAAAACCTGTTTTTATGAATATCTAAACATGGGCATTTTATTCTCAAAACACACACAAAGAAAGAAATGGCCCAACTTCATGCCCACAAATTTAAATTAGGAAGTATTAACTCATACGATATGTTACGATACGTTACGATACGTGTCGATACGTGTCGATACGTGTCGATACGTGTCGATACGATATGTGACGATACGAAACAATACGTGAAGATACGATACGTGATGATACGATATGTGATGATACGATATGTGACGATACGATATGTGACGATACGATATGTGACGATACGATATGTGACGATACGATATGTG
>CALSBW010024933.1:20100-32853 GCA_943590975.1 Lindbergichthys nudifrons
TGACGATACGATATGTGACGATACGATATGTGACGATACGATATGTGGCGATACGATATGTGGCGATACGATATGTGGCGATACGTGACGATATGCAAAGATACGTGACGATACGTTATGATACGATATGCATAATACTTTTTTGTCAGATCAAGTCTGACATTGTTCTTACATCACAGCAGCTCCATTTGCAAAATCAACAAGGACAAAAACCAAGACAAGAGACAAGGAAACAGATATTTAACATACCATTACAATCACTGAAGACAGCATGTTAAAGACCGTCTAAAGCGCATTTGATCAGGGATTTAACTCTGCATTTAAGTTAAAGATTGACCAACGCACAGTGGGGAAAATGTACATTGCTACAGCAAAGCAGATAAAAGGCAAAACTAGTTGTGTCATGCTCAGACTTCACATTGATCACGGCAGCAGCAACTGTATCTCGGCAGAGGCGCAAACCAATTTATTTTGGGATGCAGTGACAAGAAGCAATGATGCGTCATGAAAATTCAATAGGTAGACGGTGGATGGAAATAAGGTTTTTACAATTTACAAATAACACATATTTTCTACTCTCTAACTCAGCAAAAAATGGCAAATGTCACTCCTTTGAAAGACATGGGTCATGATAGATCAGAAGAACAGTATCTTTCATCATTGGACGATGATAATTGGTCATTTAGCGCAATGTATTCATTGTAAATTCACCTCAACAATAACAACATCTGTCTTACTCCAATGACACCACATGATCCAAACACAATGAGGCACTTTCACATCTAAATCACAATGTCAAACAGGTTAGTATGAATGTATATTTGAACATGGATAACGTGAAGGTCTGGATCATTTATTATTTCCAACGTGCCTCCATCTCTTCCCTCTGACCCGGCCTTCGCCTCTTCCTGCCTCGTGTTTTCCAAACCACAGGCTTTCTCAGCTTACTGTGACCTTTAGCAAAGTCACAGCCTAAAAAGCATGCTTACAGTAACTGAATGCAGCAAAGAGGTAATGGAAACACGAGAAAGAGCCGCACAGTGTCGGGTTTGGCTTTCAAGGCTGGCTGAAGTAAAATAAAACAGGGTAAAGAAGTCGATAACAGATGTGCTTCTCACTTTCACAACAACATGCAATTAATAATGGGCCACAAGATGTCTCCCGTTATCAGAGAAAGTTAAAAGAAGAATCAAATAGATTATACAATTATATTGGTAGTTGATAAATGGGTGTAAGAAGAAATACTTGAATAAAGTAATACAGTTACTACAGTAAAAATGAATACAGTAACCTATCATCCATTGGTAGAAATAACAAAATGCATTTTTTTGCCACCTCAAATTAGTTGAATTTAATTACTGAAATTATAAATGCAGAAATCAAATGAGGAAATCAATAATTCAATGTCTGATAAGAAAACGAAATTAAAAGGAATTGAAGGTAGAAGATATATAAGTAATTTTAGTACATGAAATAATTGTTGGGAGATGTATCTGACGATGATGCTGAAAGAACATAAGGTTGTTTTTGATTATTTCATGTTTCTGGTCAGGATTGTCTCCAAACACACCCTTATTCCACTCACACACACTTCTCCAAAACTAAAACTGTCCACAAGGTGCACTGAAATATAGCATGAATTGTGACCAGAGCACTAAAGCTGTTTTTTTATTACCACTTTATTTTAAGGTAGATTTATACTGTCTTCCATACTGCCAGAACCGTCTGAACTGTGTTCCCTTTAGTGATTACTTTATGTCTGTCTTCTGATGACTTCTCTGACGTCCACTGCTTTTAACCTCTTTGCTTCGATTGGTCTCTTTTTAAATTGTATTTACTGGGGACAGTATCCTTAGCAACGGTCTGCTATCCTTAGCAACGGTCTGCCATCCTTACAAACTGTCTGCCATCCTTAGCAACGGTCTGCCATCCTTACCAACGGTCTGCTATCCTTAGCAAGGGTTTGCCATCCTTACAAACTGTCTGCCATCCTTAGCAACGGTCTTCTATCCTTAGCAACGGTCTGCTATCCTTATCAACGGTCTGCTTTCCTTAGCGACGGTCTTCTATCCTTAGCAACGGTCTTCTCTCCTTAGCAACGGTCTTCTCTCCTTAGCAACGGTCTGCTTTCCTTAGCGACGATCTGCTTTCCTTAGCGACGATCTGCTTTCCTTAGCAACTGTCTGCTATACTTAGCAACGGTCTGCTATACTTAGTAACAGTCTGCTATACTTAGCAACTGTCTGCCATCCTTAGCAACGGTCTGCTATGCTTAGCAACGGTCTGCTATACTTAGCAGTGGTCTGCTATCCTTAGCAACGGTCTTCTATCCTTAGCAACGGTCTGCTATCCTTAGCAACGGTCTTCTATCCTTAGCAACGGTCTGTTATCCTTAACAACGGTCTGCTATTGAGAAAAAGCATGCCACTGAATGTCCAAATTTACCAATCATATCTTGTATTTTTCTTATTACGTCCGTCAAGAGGGTAATATTTTCTGTTCAGTTTGTTCTTCTTTGTTCTCTATGTTTTTTTTAACAGAATTACAGAAAAACTACAGGCCAGATTTTCATAAAACTTGGCAGTAGAATAGGCAAAAGAAGAACCCATTACATTTGGAGGACATCTGAATCACTGTGTAAATACACATATTAGTTTTCACTTATTGAAACAGTCTTGGCGAAGGTTGAGCTCTCTTACTGTCCTTCTAGTCTTAAATATAGTATATTAACAACGTGTATAGCTTTTTTCACCATGATCTGTTTTATTTGCCTGCTTTTCTGGCTGATGTATTACTAACTTTCCCTCCTGGGGATATATCTTATCATCTCACCTTAATTAACTCATGTTCTTTTGTTATTCAATCGATTTTTTATGATTGTTTGGCAATGATGGACATCTCGGTGTTCTGCCAATAATAAAGAGATTGTTCTGACCTGGCGCCAGGAACAGGTGATGCAACAGTAAACATGCTCACTATCACAGTTAAGGGGGGGGGATAATGGCAGAGGAGGATGCAGCTATTGGTCCTGTTGCAGTAAATGTCATCTGGGTGTAATCAACCAGTCGCCATGGACTAGCTTAAAGTCAGAGGGGGGACATTAAACAAGATGGAGGGGCCGAAAGGGGAAGAAGCAGACGGAGACACAGGACCAGAGGGTGGTAAAATCTTGTAAAGGTTATAACACGTCTTATTTGCCCAAAAAGAAATGATGCAATGCACAGCAAAATCATTCAAACTTTGCATCTAATCAACAAAATCAACAAAACCAACAGGGTTCCCACAGATCACCTATAAGTGTTAAAAGGCATTGAATTCATTTATCCAAAAAACTTAATTGTATTGTTGTTAGATCTTACAATTCTTAAAGATGCAGGCATGTAAAATGTTATATTGTTCTTGTTTAATTAAAGATCATAATTTTATGTTTGTCTACTATGGTTTACTATAAAAGCGCTTTATTCCTAATCAAATTAGAATAACACCTAAATATTAAGAACATCTACAGGGTTGGCACTGATCCTTAAAAATGATTGAAATGCATTGAATTATTTATCCAACAATAAGGCCTTAATAGGTAATACCTCTTTTGAAATTCTTAGAAAAAGCCAAGGGATTGAAAACATCTCCTTTAAGAACTGAGCGTGAAAAAATACCTTAAACATTATTTTATCTTGGCCTACTGTCTTTCATGAAAAGAATTGTTCATTCTCAAAGTTCAATTACCTGGCAGATGTCCTGTGTAACTCTATGTTTCCCTTTAAACTAATGTCCTGTGTAACTCTATGTTTCCCTTTAAACTAATGTCCTGTGTAACTCTATGTTTCCCTTTAAACTAATGTCCTGCGTAAAGTTAAACAGGTTGAATGGTCACGAGCGTCACAAACATAAGTTGAAAAGTCTTCTCAAACATGTACCCTCTTTTCTACCTACCAAGAACAAGCATGCCTTATACCCAGTGTCAGGGGGGGGGGATTCAAAAGAGACCGAAAGTGGGAAGAGGCAGACACGAGACCAGAGGGGGATAAAATCCATCCAACCCAGTAGCAACCTTTCCATCCATGGATCTGCTGCCTGACAGGCTAAGTGCGGTTTTAAACAAGAGTCAGGTCTGATCAAAATCATCTTAGCCCCAAGGCTACGCTAACACACCTGGTCTGATCTGCAACTGGGTCAGCAGCTGTCTGTCTGTACTCTTTCTGCTCGTCTTCATCGGCTCACACTCTCTTAACCGCTTCACCCGGGACTTTTTTTCTTAAGATCAACGCCTCAACCCGTCCCCTCGTTCGTACCCTACCCCGTGCTTTCCAACCTCACATATATCAGATCACAAAATCTGCTTTTCTACTCAAGGAAAATCACACAATCCAAGCCTCTCTTTCTCCTTGACTGACACTGGAAATTATGCATCGAAACATTCTCTATGGTTCCCCTGCCTACATTATTAAAAAAATATTGGTTTGTCCAAATTCTGCTACCCAATGCTCAGCCCACATTAGCCATATTTACCATCACTTCGAATGGCTGCCGATCAAACACCGGATTGACTTTAAAACAGTTCTCACAACCTCGACCTCCACCAACAAGCTGCTGATGCTAACATACTTAACAATGTATTTAATCACAAACAGTGTCAAATATAATCATACGATATAACCCAAATATGTGAAATTGGACACCCCGATAAACTATTCTCAGCTTTGTGTATTGACTATACTCTATGTATTAATAACACATCTAGAATTTGACATAGATCATGTTTTAAAAGGAAACATAACAAGCTAAAAAAAACCTGTAATACAAACCAAATGCCCTAAAAAGCTTAACTAAAGCTGACGATAAAGTTGACTTTGAATCAAACTATACATAAGGGAAAATAAAGGCATACATGGAAAAACATCTCAGAGGGTTGTTAAGAAGAAGTCCCCAGACATTTATTGCATTTAGTCTATGACATATTTGGTTAACAACTGTTGCCTTAGCAACGTTTTATAATCAATCTTATCCCATAATGTAGGACCACAGCAAACAATAATAAAGTTGGTCCAAATACACAGACCTGATCAAAAAAGCCATTAAAAACGAATTTGTTTGTCAGGAAAAAAAAGCCAAAGCAGTATGAAGTATCTTTCTGTCCCCACCCACTGCCTCTGCAATAAGGCTTTGGACTCTTTCTAAAATGGCGCCTAATGTCGGGGGAAAACAAGTTGTGTCGTAGCGGGTAAGAGAGTCATCTCAGGTCACATCTCAAGGAACTTTCCTCCACTGTGAGCCACCTTGAGGGAATAGTCTGGAGCTGAAGTCACTTTCATTTCACTGATCACTTCTCTGTTTGAAGGTGACAATCAAATCAGCTGCTGGAGAGTTTGATTGCAAGAAAAATCAGAAGACTCTCGAAATGACAGTTGCTATAACAGCTACTGCACAAGAGTACAATCCCATACTAAACTTATAGATATACAGTATACAGCAGCTATAAAAGGGAAGGGTGCTTTGGTGGAGCCCATATCATAAACAATGATATACTTTTTTTCTAGGGTGGTTGCATTAAAAGCCAGATTACATTTGTTTGAATCTAAAAAATGTCAGTCCTTTGAATACAACCAATGTCACTACATCATTCAAACAGAACATAAATAGTTAAGTAGAAGAACATTTGCTCAGTGTATGGGTCAGCATTAAAGGTCCCATGTCATGGCCATTTCTACTGATCATTTCAATTGTGCAATTTTCCAAACTCACAGTGGTTTCTCATACAGCATCTCTGTAAAGCATGTGTATTCACTCTCTGTCCTAAACGGCTTGTTGGAGCTCCTGCCCCCCCCCTCCCTGTGAGCCCAGTGTGCTCTGATTGGTCGAGACGTTGCGAGGCTCGTTGCGAGGCTCGTTGCGAGGCTCGTTGCTGCTCGTTGCTGCTCGCCTCTGCTGCGAGCTGCTGCGAGCTGCTGCGAGCTGCTGCGAGGAGCGGACAGGTTTCCGGGTCGGCGATACAGCGAGAACAAGCAAAACTCATCCTGAGCACACAAACACTCACAGCCGAAGTAAAAACAATAAGTGTGGCTTGATATTGAGTAAGAAAAAGGTTTATAACGCTGTGAGGATGGGTCTGCGGAGAGCATTTCTCCGCCATCCCAACTCGTCTATTACCAGCGTTCAGGGAGCTCTATGCAAGTCAATGGGGACTCCCTGTTAGTTAGCCAAGGGATCCTGGTGTGTGAGGGGCTCCAAGGATTGGTCCATTTGGTTCACACGTCACAGAACCCAGGAAGCAAACAATGGAAAAAGAGAAATGTCCAACGAGGCGTTCTGGGGCAGCAGAGACAGGTCTTCTCTGTGTTAGAGTTTTACTCGCTACAGGGTGTACTTTGAGGGTTTGTGACTCTGCAGACCGTTCACATGCATAAAAACCTTCATAACACAAGGGGACGGGTAAGAACCGGAAAAGCATGACATGGGCCCTTTAAAGGGCTGAGAGGCAAAATAAATCTTAAATGCTGTTTTAAGACTTTTTCTTGCCGTCTCGATGTGATTGACAGAAAACAGCTTGTGTTGTATCTTCCCGTGCTGTCCATCAGAGACGTACACTCAATACAGACACTAAGGGATTGATTTTCTTAGCTTTAAATCAAGTTTTTGCTAAAAGCTCAAAGACTATTTGGATGTGACGTATTGATCTTGTAATGAATCTTATAGCCTCCAGTTCTGACTCCACACTACCGTCGGACTTTTCCTCTGCTCTGCATCCTTGTATTGAAATGGAGATAAAGCTAAAGAACACATTCTGAAATGGCTTCTCTTGAGTAATGGTGTTGCTACATCCAATCTGTTCTTGTCCTTGAGTTGCAGGAGTGTCTTCAACTATTTGGAGCTGCTTTGAAAAATCACATATCAAGGTGCTTATTGCCAGACTCATTTTATTGCTTCTACTTGACATGCAACTTAATAAGACCCTCATTTGCAGCACTACCATGACTACATGTCTTCACCATGTATTTAATAATAATGTCTGAACTGGCACCTTGTTAGGAGTGCTAGATCCCAGATATGATTAACGCAATTAGTTTTGAACAATAGTCATTATGTTTTATGGCTCTTCGTCTGTCTCTAGGGAACCTGTACAGAGCGTTATGCTAATACTTTGCATATAAGAGATAGTAGTTGTGCAGGATAATGAATTATGTTTTGATGGGGAAACAGGAAGTGGGAAAGGGGGTGGGGGGGTGTGAGAGGCAGATAGAAGGATGTAAATATTCCTTTACAACCAGGTGGAAGGAAAGCACTCTGACTGGCTGATACCATGCCGCAATTAGAGACAAAAAAGCTCTATGAATACATTCAGAGAGAAATGTCAGTCATAGTAAAACTTGAGCAAGCCTTATAGGACAGGTTGGTCAAGCTCTGTTGACCAATGGCATCATCAATTTGTCCAATGCTGTGTCTCAACTCAAATCGACTAAATCGAAAATGTTAAGTATAGAAGTATGTGAAGGGACACGGCAGGAGACTCCAGAACCACAAACAACAACACACCCCCTCCCCTTCCTAACTCATTTCCCAACATTAAAAAGTGAACTGTACTCACTCCCACTCTTTCCTCCTGGCCTGCGGGGTGTTGTGCAGCTTGTGCGCCTGGTGGGCCATGATGACATCCCGGTAGTCCACCACGCCTCCCCTCCTCCGGACCAGCGGCACTGTGGGGTCGGTGCTGCTGGAGACCAGGGACAAGGAGCCACGCCCGGACCGGACCCCCCCGCTGAACGGCACATCTCTGTACTGATCCACTCGCACGTCATAGACGGCGTGGTAGTAGGTGGGGTTGGGGCCCACGCTGCTCCCGCTGATTGGGGGAGGGCGGCATCGTAGTGGCCTCTGGAGGACCTGAGAGGAAGAGGTGCAGGTAGAAGGCTGGGGCCACACCGCCGAGCCGCCATGGTCCGGATAGAGGGGGGACAGCATGGAGCTGGAGGGAGAAGAGATGGGGAACGATGAGAGAGGGTATAGGGGTATGGGACAGTATAACATCGTAACATAAACCTTCTATTTAAGCTGTGTGACAAACATTCGTTCCCAGAGTGACCTCATGGGATGGAAACTTCTGAAGCAATGGATAATACTTTATTATTTGCCCCTTTTGTTTTGTTTGTTTGTTTGTTCACCATGTCAAGCAGCCTTGGGTCCCTCGAAAGGCGCTATACAAATGTAATCTATTATTATTATTATTATTAGACGAGACTCAGAGAGACACGGGGAGAGCAGGAACTTTGATGGTTTATTTGGAGCTTCGGCCGGAGAATTCACAAGTCATGTTCTGAAGATCTACCCCAGACCCATGTGTGTAGCTGGTTCTGAGAGAGTAATCAACATTGTGTAACAAGGCAAAGCACTATAACACCTCTATCAGCTGACGCCAACAGGCAGGAACAGGGAGACAAAACACTGAGAGCACGGCAGCTCAAGGTTGAGGTCTGTGCTCAGTGAGGGCAGTACAGACTGATAAACTGGGTCAAAGTTATGGGCCTAGGAAAATATTTCCCCAACACCTACGTTGAGTCAATATAAGATGAACAGAATTGATGTAGTGTTACAGAAACAATAAAGGGGTTGTGGTCCCCCTTTATCATCCTGCAATAGTGGAAAAAGCATGTTGGTGTGCAATACTTTACACCAATAACAATCTTCTTTGGTAGTGCTCAGTACAGGATGATGTTGCTGAACAAAACAGTTACATCTAACTAGTGAGAGCTAAGGAGAATGCTAGGTAAATCAGGCAGAAAAAGGCAGTCTACATGGGGCAAGTGAAACTTATGTTACATTACATTACATGTTAGATGCTTTTATCCAAAGCGACTTACATACTCAATACTGTGGACAATCCCCACAGGAGCAATTTGGGGTGAAGTGTCTCAGGGACACAACGACATGCTGACTGCAGTGGGGTTTGAACTTGTGACCCACCAGCGCACTAGTCCACTGCGCCACAGCCTCCCATGTTAAGGCAAGTTAACTACTTGGTAAAGGTTTGTCAAAAGATCAGGCTTCAGGGAAAAATAGGTATGTTTGTTAAGTAACTCAAGTTAATCGCGCAAGGTTTGTTAGGTACTGCATCCAAGTTGAAATCACCGTTGAATATTCATTGCTCATGAGACATGACAATTGTATTTGGTAAACCTACTCATACACCCCTCCACCTCCCTACTTGGATTTTGGCATTGGTCAAAAATCTAAAGGAATTAAGTATAAAAGTACAACGTCGTTATTGTAACTTGTGCACAACACAGAGCATCCCCGTAAACCTTCAAAACCTTTGAAACCTTTAAAAAAGCGTATTTTGGGAGATGGCAAGTTTAAAGTGGGACTGGGCTGTCAGAAGAGGGGGAGAAAAATAGATCTCCGTCCTCCGTGTTTTATTATATAGAGTCGTTATTCATTTGTTTTAAAGCTCAATAAATAACAAAGAAGACCTTTGACCGGCACTTTTCTAATTTTGTCCGGAAGATTCAACTTTAACGAACATCTTGACCGGCGAAAGTAACTGAAACTGAAACTCTGCCGCACGGTCCCCTCGTTCCTTGGAAGAGGCGGAGAGGTGGGTGTTTGTCATCTTCTGGTGGACTAACCGGAGAGAATTACAGTGCTTGCCTCGACGGGGAGGGATTGCATTGAATTAAAGCAGCAGGAGCAAACGCTTGCCTCGGGGAGGGAGAAAAAAAGCCACAGCGGAGAATAAACAGAAGGGTAACCATGGTAACTATGGGCGAGAAGTCTTCTTCGCTGCTTTTGTGGCAGACTACAGCGCCACTTACAGGCCTGGCATATGTACTACAGCGTCTCCAGCGCTTTCGAACGGCAATGGCCGGCCGTGGCCCAACCCCACATTCCCCTGATAGGTGGAGAGTTGGCCCAATAGCCGTAGCGCCACTTCTGTGATGTCATTGAAGTGTTCAAATCTGGATCAGTTTTTATCAGATCCGTTGCAGCCCCTTTTTTAGAGATTTGGGTATGGAGGAAAATAGAGAGGGTTGTGTTTGCTGACACTTGGTGAGTTCCCTGGAACACCGGGGACACATATTCATGTATAAAAGACGTACAAAAGTGCATTTTGCATGATAGGTCCTCTTTAAGTAAAAAGTCAGATTTAATAGAATTGTAAAATGACAGAACCAAAAGTGGCACAATTTAATGAAAAAGCTGCTCACAGATACAAAACGGATAAATCCATTTAAAAACACATCAAATGAAATCTGGTTTGACTGAGTCTGAAGTGGCCTCTGTGGAGTAAACCGGGAAATGAGTGTTTCATCACATCAGCTTCAGTCCTCTGGTTATAATAAAACTCATAATAAATAAGCTGTTGGATTTATTATTGGATTGTTGGTGGACTTGGTGGAGGAAACACACAAACAGCAGGAAACTAATGAAAATAAAAAAAGTCAATATGTTAATGATCTGATTTACTGCAGCTTGTTCGCAGGTTGCACCAAATATATTTCTTGTTGTCTCTTCCTGACTCTGTTAATCAATCAGAGGGAGACTGCAACTTCAATTAAAAGTAGAGAGGGACAGTCAGGAAGGAAACAGTTCAAATGGCGCGTTTCCACTACAGCACGGAGCACGGTTTAAGAGGGCTGTGACGTCAGCGGCCCGTCTTTGGTTTCATAAAATCGTGGGTCTAGGGCCAGAGACGACGAGGCTGAGTCGGGCTGAGTATGCTAAACTAGAGAGAGAATCGCTGGCAAGGGGGCTGCAACTACAACAAGATGGACATATTTGACCGTGATTTAATTGTAATACACGTTTCAAAATGATGCCGAAGTAACAACATACTGATACCGGTTAGTAAAAACCATGAATTAATGCTTTGACAAGTCTGCAGACAGACGGCAGGCGAAACACCTTTTAAAATGCGTGTTTTCTAAATGGAGATTGGCTAAGCTAACGCAGTATATGCTCCGACCGTCCACACTCACACCAACGGCCTATACAGACATAAATAAAGCAGCGACTGTATTCGCCATGACACAGACGGTCTGTGGTTTGTACTTGTTTAACTTTTGTCTAGTTTCTGAACAGATATGAGGAGCTGTGAGCTCTGAGTGCTAACAGCTAACGGCTGTGTTGTTTTTCTGGGGTTCTCATTGAAGATGACGTCACGGCTCCGCCTACACTGCGTTACTATAGATACTACCTCAGTTCCTAAACTGTAATGGAAATGCGCCATAAAGTGAGCCAGTCCTAACGAGGCCTAGCCATACCGAGCGAGGCCGAGCGAGGCCGTGTAGTGGAAACGCGCCAAAAGAGTATATTAGAGGAAGGACCTTATATGGAGTAAACAAAGCTGGAGAAAACTAATATAAAGGGAGGCTCTGGAGAAAGAGGTAACAGCTGAGGAGAATTATAGTGAGGGATTTGGAGAGGAACATGGGGGGTTTGAAAGTGAATATTGTGAGAAAAGGAGTTGTAGGTAAATCAAATCCAATGTTAAGTCAACAGTAAAATAATAGTAATACATCCATAACAAAATGTACAATGGGATAATACTCAGTGAGAGGAAAAGCTGCTTCCACAGATAATGACTCTTTCAAATGTAGCATAAGCACTATAATGAAAAACAGCAAACAGATAGATTCCCATAATCCACTCCACTTCAGACGTGTTTGAATAGGAGAATATCTTCAGGAGCTCATCCATAATTACCGTAATATATTATTTACTGAGCATGTACTGTTGGAAAAGGCATCTCTTTGAATATAACAGATGTATTCCTCATTGTATGTTTTAAGTAAACATGAGATTTAATGAATTAATGTGCTGTTTTCATACATTTAGGGAGTATAGGGCCACAGGGACACAAGATGCCATTTGTTTGTCTTCTGGTACCAGAATGACGTTCTTATTGGACAATTCTGCACCGCATGATTTACTTTCAGTGCCGATGCTCAGTATCACTGTAGAAATGGAAACGTTTTTATTTTTACAATTGTATGTTTGCTGTCAATAGGGCTGACAGTTAACGAGCATTATCAATGGTTTGTATAATACACAAATAGCTTTATTAACTGGTGAAACAGTACGGTCAGGTTATTCCACATCAAGCGAGTAAACAAGCTCTTTAAAATGTTTGACTCATCCAAAACAATGTACTTGCAGGTTTCTTTGGTTGATTGTGCTTTGGATAAAAGAGTCTGCTTAATGATATGTAATGTAGTGAAACTAAAAGTCAGAACACACAATAAAATGTCTGGTATGTTAAAAGATAAGATTTTTTGTGACTTCCTCAACTTTCCATCTAGAAATTAATGTCTATACATCTTCAGATAGACATTTGAGTTTCTGCACCTCTTCTATTCCTCTTCAGTTCAGTGTGGTTTGCATTGATTAACTTCACTTGCTCTGGCAGGAAACTCTGCCAGGATGTAAATTCAGTTGCATTTTTCCTGACTAAGATTTTTTTTTTTCTTTAAAGGCAGCTCTGGTCTTTGCTCTCTTAAAAACCGGAGGGTAGAGGAAAAAAAAGGCAATTTCCCCTTCCAATTAGTCAAGAAGAAAAAGGAGTGAGCAAAGATGACAAACATGAATCCACATGGAGAGTGGGCGCATTAATAAACCAGACATTCAATAAAAGGACAGAGTGCAAACAACAATGAGAGGAATGAACAGAAACAGAGAACAGAAAGATGCGAGGGCGGGGAGATTAAAGGGGAAACACTCTTAATTAAACGCCTGCAAAAGAGTAATGACGCTAACCTGGCATTT
>CALSBW010024939.1:0-10305 GCA_943590975.1 Lindbergichthys nudifrons
TATTATTTTTGCACAGTGTTGACCTGACCCCTGTGGCTTAGTGGCTGATTATCTAATATTTTTAAACTCAGATTTAAGTCACTTCGAATTGACCAGTTCACTAAATGAATGATATACAGTTGTACTACCTAAAGTAAAAAAAACAATCAGCAGTGGAGTTATAGTGTCCTCTAGTGGTAATAGTGAGAGCTCCAAAACACCACCAGCGTACTGGCTTTGGTTGAATTCTGCCATTCGCTGCTATAATAAAAAAAAGACAAGAGATATGTTTTCAATTTTCACTATATTGCAGGAAAGACTACTGAACATGAACGTTAAGTGATGACAGAGAAACTGATCATATTAAGCTGTAAACAGGGCCATTGATGTGACAAAAACTATATTTTGTATGAATTTATTTATATTGGATATAAAAAAACTAACCATAAAAATAAAGACTCAATCTTTAAGGTGCAACAGTACTTGTGCTGAAGATACAACCCGATTTCTTTACAAATCTGTAGTCTTCATACAAGATGAGACCATAAATCCTTATACATTTTACCTCAATCTCCATGCAAGAAATGTTTTTTTTACTCACTCACTTTTTACAAATATTGGCATATATACAATATAAAACAGTAACTAGTTAAAGGACAAGAAATAGACAAAGTACACTGTCTGTATACACACAAAAGTGTCCCAAGCTTTCAGCCCACACAATGCGGTATAACTATAGCTTCTTTTGTGTACCATTATTATTTTTTGTCTTTCTTTTGCAGCATGTCAATGACGGATTTAGCCTTTCGCTTGACACCTAGAAGAAAAGAATAAAGAGAAGAATTTAAGAGACAGGACATTATGTAA
Organism: Lindbergichthys nudifrons; assembly: GCA_943590975.1. NCBI lineage: Eukaryota > Metazoa > Chordata > Actinopteri > Perciformes > Nototheniidae > Lindbergichthys > Lindbergichthys nudifrons. The sequence goes on from CALSBW010024939.1 coordinate 847, forward strand.
ACATGACTAACGGCTAAAGAGTGAAACCCCTGAGACAAGTACACATTTCTTGCAGTACCTTGCTTTTTGCTGGGTGATTCGTTTGGTGATTCAGCAGAATCTGTGGACCTCTTAGCATAAGCTAACTTCATCCTCTGGATGTTCTTCTTGCTGATCACTTCATGCTGTACAATAGGTTGCGGGTAGTCTTTACCCACAATGCAACCTGCTGCCTGCTGGACACTGCGCGGAGCCTTCCAAGGCTCGTAGATATACTGGGCTGGGAACTTCTTCAGAAGAGGAAGGTACTTTCTATCAAGTAGAGGGAACGTAAAATGATTTAATATGAATCGCTATAATTTGTGATAATTTAAGTTTGTCTGGTTTTGTGGTCTTACTTGATGTAATCTCCATTTTTGTCTGTCTTCTTGCCAAATGCGACAGGGGAGTAAACTCTGAAGTACTGGTGGAAGAAGGCACTCGCTGAGAGCCACTGCCAGTTTCCAGCATTCAGGGCCCAGTCGCCATCCAATAAAAGATACTCAAACACCTTCAGGAGCCGTGAACAAAATGTGAAAAGGTAAACTCAACAGATTTAGCATTGCACTTTACATCACTCTTTGAAAAATATGAATGAATACGTTTTGAAAAACACATGTATTTACCTTGGAATAAAACATTTTATTTTAATTGCAGTATCGATAGGTTTGCTGTCGAGTCTATGTATTGATTGCATAATAAAGACACAAAATGAACCCCATAAAACCGACCCTACATAGTTGTATAGTCATGCAGCAGTCCCAAAACAGGAAACAGACTTTGATGTGTAACATTTTTTAATAGGCAGGAAAACGTAATCTGATAATGATAAAATCCTGTATATGATAAACAAAGATTGATTATTTCAAGTATTAATCTTTATATCTGTACTTTGCAGTATGTTGCAGTGCCAAACAGCTTTATATCATATCTAAAGGTTGGTCCAGTTTTCTTTTGAAAAGCCATGTCATCGGAAAATATAGTGAGGTTATTTTGTTATAACCTCTATTTTGTGAACTGCACATGGTAACACAGGACTCTATGGATTGTGTGCTCCGTGCATTATCTAACATACAGAAGCAATAGAGACTTTAAATATTTACACACCTTCTGCCCTTCTTCCCAGTTGATCCACAGGTCTCCCCTGGTGAGAAAACAGGCGACAGCATGTCTGGCCAGGTGGTGGATCCAGCCCTCCTGCCTCAGCTGAGTCATGATGGCGTCAATGAAAGGGAGACCAGTCCGAGCCTTACAGGACATACAGAGCACCCAGGAAACATTGATGATCCAGGAAATAAGCTATGCTTCTGAATTATCATGAAAACTGTTCTTTCAATATAATTTCCCATTTTTCATTCATGTCCATTTAAATACAGTCTTATTACCTCTCTCCATGCAGCAAGATATTCAGGGTTTGTGTCCCAATCCACCTGGGTACATACGGGGTTGCCCTCCATCTTGTCAAAGTTAGGGATACCCACACCAGCGGCGTAGTAAAACTCTCTCCACAGCAGCTGGCCATGCAGGGAAACTGGAGGCTCCGAGTGCTTCTTCTGCAAATAACACATATACATAACAGTCAGACTAATCTTACCTTTAAATGTCAAAATTAGGGCCATGCATCAATACTTAAACTTGTTGTAACACATGTTCTGGTACAGCGTAGCATCTTGCTAATTTGTTTAAATGTAAGAAACCTTCAGTTGCACAGCCTTACTCATTCAGTAGCATACTACCTACAAAAACTCTACCTCCATGGTGACACTCACCCCCTGATAGACTTCTGTCACCCTCCACCAGAAGGTGCGTGCAGACAGGCAGCCAAACGTGACGTATGGACTGAGGACTGTGGTGCTGGGGCTCAGAGAGTTTGGAGAAGTCTGCGGCTTCTCAAACTTACACACCCAATCCTGGAGTAAGAAAACAGATGAAGCAATGTGAATCAGATGGAGCTAATGCAACCAGTATTCCCCTTATGTTCATAAAGGATTGTATTAACAATGAATCATACAAACATACAAAGTTTTGGAGCTAAAAAGGTTGAAAATGTCATTCAGGAAAACTGTCCAAAGAGTCTCACAAGAACATGTTATTTATAATATAATATAAATCAACATAAGATTTAACAACATTACAAACCATTATCATTCCTCGACACAGTTTTCTGTAAAAGGAGCGGTGGTGGAATTTAACTAAGAACATTTACTCAAGTAATTTGATAACTTATACTTGAGTACAATAACCTGATAATACTAAACATTTTCAACTCAGGACTTTTACTTGCAAGTTAAACTGTGGTATAAGTACTTTTACTTCAAGGATCTCAGTACTTTCCCCACTGAAAAGGAGCCCTAAACAACTCTACAGATGCTATATAGGTTGTTGTCATAATATTTATTTCTGAAAAATACTTTAATCAAGTGTAAAAATACTCTCTAAAATGAACATGTTATACTCAGTAGAGAGTCTCAGTGTCAAAAGCCCTTCAGTTGTGCCCAAAAAATAATAATTCAAACTAAAATACCTTTCTTGCCATGTTTTCGTCTAATCTCCTCAGACCCTCCTGTTCTCCTCCCGGGAACTTCTCCTCTCCCAGAGTTGTGGTGTCATGACCGAGATCCTCCAGAGTAGGTATCCCATAATTCTTGTCATGGTTTTCTGAACAAGGCGTCTTCACATCTGTGACAAGAGAAATTATATTTTAATCAACCACTGCTCAAGTTTAACAGCTGTATGTTCGTTTTAAATGTTTTTGAATGCTGAATGGTTTACTGTTTATTTCTATGAAGACATTATAACAATTCACTGGCATGACACACTGTAGTTCGTAGTACCTTTAGTGTCTTCGATAGCTGGTGCAGGGATGGGTTTCTTAGGGTTACCTATAGTCTTCAATATTGTTCGAAAACGGTTATAAGTAAGGGGGGCCTTCCCATTGTTTTCCTCAATTATCCTATAAAGACATGACAGACAATAATAAGGACATTAACCTGAAATCAGACATTTAAGAAGTAAAAACTGTAAGGAAACAATTTGTGATCTGCCCAAGATGTGTACATTTTCAACATGATTAATACCTGTCCATATCATGAATAGTGTGTGAGATTTTGTAGACGACTTCAACTTCATGTTCTTTGGCCAGTGTGGTCACCGTTTTGTCCCGGCTCAGGCTGTAGGGCTCTGTGTCGTACTCATAGGTTAACTTTGAGACTTTCCACTTCTCGAACAGCTTGGGGAACACTTCCTCTGGCTTCCCTCGCACAACAAACAGCCTAAAGGAGTCAAACGCACCAATATATGACAACATAACAATAAGTGTATGTGTTTTAATTCATATTTGTGAGACTGTTGCCCTTTTGTCTCTACCTGGAGTTGAGTTTCCTGAGGCTGCAGTCCAGGTCTTTGAGGCATCCAATGAGAAACCTCCAGCGGTTGATACCCACAAGGGTGTTGTTATAAAGGTAAGGGTCCAGGATGAACACAGGGTACAGCTCCTTACAGTCCCTCAGAGCAGCCATCAGAGCTGGGTTGTCATGCAGCCTGAGTCCCTTGCGGAACCAGTGAATACAAGTATGAGCCATGCCTGTGAACACATAGGAGGCAGACATTTCTTTAGACTTTTTTATTTTATTGCACTGAGCCCTGAAGGTGAAATGTGGGTAGCTACACCGACATTATATGCAAAAAGTAAACTGGGGGCTAAGCTAGCAGCTTTACAAGTAAGTCTAAAACAAACTGGAGTAGTATTTGCATGTTTGTGTAGTAGCAATTCTGGCAAATGTAACATAATTAGCTTAAAAGTACATTTATTTTCACAAATTTGCTTGAAATGTAGTCGTGTGGTGATGTGGAATATCTCGACCTAAAATTAAATGCATTCAGTTGTTTTGAACAATAGGAAGACACAGTTGCAGAATAATTTCATAGATGTGTCGACACAGAACTAATACAACTAACGCATAATATGATAACAACTGTCCAACATGTACATGGAAGAGTTGGAGCCACATGATGCACAGTTTTGTGAAACGTTACCGTAATTGTGGCTCAAAACAGTTACAATCCGCTTGGTTTATTGAGAGGTCTGCGTTTGGTAACCAGCACGTTGATTTGTTTTATAAAACCGGAAGCTCTGCAACGTCTGCAGCTAAATCAGCCAATCAGATGAAAGAAACGCTAGGCCCCTATTTTGCAAACAAGACTGCACTTCACCTCGATTAAAATATGTTTTTTTAAAGGCGGCCGAGGCTAGATTATTGAATGAAATTGTTCAAGCGATGTGTTTTTCACGTTTTACAATCAATAAGAGATTAATACAAAGTCGTACAAGGGAAGAAAAAAAAACAATAATGACACCCTCTCTACGTCATCCAGCAGCCCCGCTCAGATCCCGCTCAACACATCGAGTTTTCACTCTGAGAATTCCGCCAGCTCATCGTAGCTCGCCGTGATCGTATAGTGGTTAGTACTCTGCGTTGTGGCCGCAGCAACCCCGGTTCGAATCCGGGTCACGGCATTGCGGTAACAATGTCACGGCAGATGGGTTGTATTTTGTTGGAAATGTTTTGTGAATGTACGAAATAAGAACTTTTTTTCTCCATGGACATATGTTAAACATTAAAAACAAGCATGGTGTTATCAGTGGTACAAATATGTAACTCAGACTATATTTACTCTCAAGTAGTGAACTGTAGCCGTTACATGTCGATTCTTGTTATAGGCTACTGCTTTAAAATAATAACTTTTTAAGAAATCATAGCCGTTCAGCTACTTGTAACTGTCTTTATGGGTTAAGAAATAAATACATCGAAATACAAACATTGTATTGGCTGGAAAACGCATCTTGTCAACGCTTAAAACAAGGCTGTTTCCCCGCAGAATAATAATGATTGTATACGTTTCTGATGTGTAGATTAAGTGTTCACCATGCAGGAGTTAACATACATCTACCGCGGGAAACATGTCCTACACACCATAATTGGCTAATCCAAAACATAACAATAGTAAAACACTAAAAAGGATACTTTCCCTGCACCATATCGCCGTACACACTTTCTTATAGACCTTCTTCTTTACATTTAGCTAGCAAAAGGCCAACTCACATAATGCATATTTTTGCTACAGTAAGGCCTGCCTTTTTAATTTAGTGGACTATGTTTCTGAAGAATGGTACAACGATCTGAATATTTGACATAGCACTTTGTTTTTTCTCCCACTTCCTTGTCTTACCGTAAAGCCCCCCCAGAGGGAGACACAACCGTAAGAGTAACTGGAAGACCACACTTTTAAAAAGTTACTCTTAGAACAAAACTTGTATTTGCAGTAATCAAATAAGTAGTCTCATAAAAGCACTTACATGAAATGACCCAAGAACTGTTGTCATGGGGTTTGTGCATGTAACTGTAACCTTTTAAGCAAAGCATTAAATCCCCATTATTAATCAATCTATGCTTTTTACTTTACTCGGTAGATTTGTGAACGTTCTTATTGTCATTACTTTAATAAAAGCAATATATTTCGATGTCAAAAGGACTTTAATGTTAATCTTACTCCGTTTACATGAGACCTACTCATGGAGCCTTCTGCCTGCACCACCACTATGATCACGTTTTTGCCGGATCATTGCCATCAGCCCATCGTAGCTCGCCGTGATCGTATAGTGGTTAGTACTCTGCGTTGTGGCCGCAGCAACCCCGGTTCGAATCCGGGTCACGGCATTGCGGTAACAATGTCACGGCAGATGGGTTGTCTTTTAAAAAGATTACTAATGTACGTTGGTGTGTACTGGATTAAAACGGAATCATACATTTTTCTGCATTTACAGTTTTTTTTACGTTTAAAAAAAAAATGTATGGTGGTTTGATTGGTGGGATTTAAGCAGCGTTAGATATGTATGGTGGCCGGCAGGTGCAAACGCATTACAACGGCTCAAAATGCCCTATACATTACATTACATAATGCACACCATAGCCGCGTTCACACCGGAGTACTTTCACCCGTACTTTTCCCCTTTAGTTCCGTTAGTGCCAGTGCCTGTTGCGTTCACACCAAAAAGTTCACTTGGTTCAGGGCACTTTTAGCCCCATGTTTAGTGCCTGCTAGAGAGGTGGTACTCTCCTGGGGGAAAAAAGTGCCCCAGTTCTGATTGGCTGGGCGAATTGCAAACCATGCACCGTAAAACTCTGAAATGTTTTTTGAAGCCGCCATTGTATTTGCTTGCATTAGCATTAGCCCCGCGCACCAACGGAGAGAGAATAATTTATGGCAACACAAAAAAAAACATGGGAGCGGTGGAGTGATGAGGAGGTGTCAGCGTTCTGACGATTTACTCGGAAGGCTTCAGTAGAAGCTGCTGGGATACAGTCTGGTTATAATGCTGTTTGGAGGAGGCATCACAGGTAAAGGCCCAGACACACCAGGCAGTCACCAGAGAACTCGCCGACACCGACACAGACAGTTGCATTGGCGAGTTCTCCTGCGTCTTGGCCATGTGTCGCACTGGAACAAAGGCTTCAGCCGAGCACGTACGAACTGCGCATGCGTGAGTGGCAATAACTCTCCTTACCAGCAGGCGGTGGTAGTGTGTATTCATCATTCAAAATAGGCAACAACCGGAAGACAGAGAAGAAGAACAGACTGATATAAACAAACAACAAATAACGTGTGCGTTCCATTTTCACTCTCGTCCAAACATGTTTTAGAATATAAAAATACATGAATGATGAAATGAGCACATAAAGTGCACTGTAGTGCCGAGAGACATACTATAAAATCACAGTTAATAGACCTGCATCTGATGATCGCAGTGTTCTGGCGGGTGTGTAGTTTATTGAGTCAGCAATGTAGTAATGTATGTAATGTAATAATGGCCACTTCTTGCTAAATTTACATTTCCATGTGATGCTTTTATCCGAGGCGACTCACAATAGGTAAATGAACAGCAGTAGACACTATCTCATTTACTTAGACACTGTACTTAAGGACAATGTTGAGGTACTTGAGACTAATCCTGCAACTTTATACTGACAAATAAACCGATGAGATGAAAAACAGGACTTGACCAAACAAATCACGGAGCTCTCAGCAGAGGACAGCCGGGGACGCTCCGGCCGATATCAGAGATGTCCCTGCTATGTGTGGGAGGTAAGAGAGGACATTTAAGGGCTATGTTTGATGTCTTTAAGTATCACCTGCTGGGGTTTAGCTGCTGTCCTGTGCCTTCTTAAATCGTTTGTTTACGTCCCTCACTTCCGTTTTGCTTCTCATTTGCTAGCTGAACAGCTGATCAGAGTGGTTTCTTGGCCCGATAGCTTGTGTCCGACACACGGCCGATTCAACATGTGTCAACATGTGTCGACCGTGAAAGGCCAAATAAGGCGTGTCTCGGCCGAGGGTTCGGGACACACCAAATTGACTTTGGGCGAAAGGGCACGCTTCATCGCCAGACAACCGAAGACGGCCAATATCGCTAACTAACTAGCTACCATCACATGTACCTTAGCTTGAATTAAATGTATTAAACCTATAATTAAAAGTGGGGTAGGTTTGGAGAAACCAGCTCGAGTGCGCTAGAATTTGAAAATACACAGCCTGAAAAAATCTGCCACTTCCTTACAGAGCCCCTCCTCCAACACACACGAACGCACACATGACCAATGAGGGCATGAGATAAGTTTGTGCACAGATGGAAGGCTGACAGGCAGGTAGGCCATCCAGTTACGGCTAAAATGATCGGTCGTGCTTTTTACAGTACTACGGCTTCCACAGATGACTTTTTTTCATGGATTTTTTGTCAAAGCACTTAAGATATTCATTGCTATCGGGATGTTAAGAGTATTCCATGGAATATAACAAAGTGTATCTCGAGCCGGTTTCTCAAACTTACCTACCCCACCTTTAAGTGATAGCATATTCATATTTGCTTGATTCCAGTGTTGAATTTAGCACAATTGCATACAAACGTTAATGGATTTTAAGATTCTGAAGTATTATCCTAAAAACTCAATAACTTAGATTATTATTTATAGTTTTGCTGAATAGTTTAATGTGCGATTACCTTAGAAACGTAAAATGCGACGGCAGTGTGCGGTCCGACCTCCTCTAGCGTCATAACCCACCGGGCGCGTTCCAGAAGCGGAGCGTCGTGCATGCAGGCTTGCAGTTTTTGTTGATTTGGGCATATTTCCTTGACAGGCTACTTTGTACAGACAAAGTTAATAACTGTAATATTCCAGTTATAAACGACATGAATCAAAGATGTGTTGCTGTATTTTAGTGGTAAAAAAATGCATTCATCATAATTATTCTATAGGCCTATATATAATTTACAGTGTGTAAACGTCGATAGTTACGCCAGTGGTGACGTCATGTACACTACGTCCATTTATACAGTCTATGCATGGTACCCAAGCCCCCAGGAAGTGCGCTGGACTCTGATGAAAATATTCGTTGTGTCCAAACGGCGGTACTACAATTTCCGTATCAGTCCGTGACGTCATTGGGCCCAGAAAGACTTTTCTGTAAAGAAAAATAATCTGTGAAAGAAACTTCTGTAAATCAGCGGATACTTTTAACTAAACTACCCAGTATGAACTATTTGATAGCCCTTGTTATAATCATTAGGTCCTTAAAGTTGTAAAATGCACTAAAAGCCAAATCTAGATTTATTTTGTCTCCATTTTATTGGAGCCGAGTGAGAGCTCGGGGGGCGGGGCTTAAGGGGCGCATGCTCTGTGAGCACACATACGGGTTCTTCTTCTCTGAAACCAAGCTAGGCATTGCGGGTAATCTGTGACGTTTCACTCTCAAAAGTTGGGCCATTTTGTCATCATGCGCCAATGAGCAGCTCTCATAGGAAAGAACGAGACCCCGCCTCCGACGCTGGATCCAGTTCTTATACATCCATGATGGTAACCAATTCTCTTTAGCAGCGATCTGTTAGCAAGACTTGACCTCTGGAACATCCAATATGCCCAATCAGAATAGAGTATTCAAGTTGAGCACTAATCATTTCAGGTAGTATGCTTTGAATAAATACATTGGCCAAGTAATGAAACATTACGTTAAGAAAGTTATCACTTTTAAATTCTTGATTATAGTTCATGGATACGAGGACACTGACAGACAAGTGAGAGTAATGGTTGTTTATTTCAATAAGTAGACATTCTGTTGCAGTGTACACAACAGCTGTACAAAAGGTATTTGCCACAATGTGCAATGATGTCACCAGATCATTGTCGAGCAGCAATCTGAAAATACAGGAAGCAAAGGTTCAGCAGGTACAATCTACAGTAGTCGGGTCACTTCACCTTCATGTGACTGATGAGAGCAGCATGTGTACAGTTAGGAAGATCATGTTCCCACAGGCCTCCTCAGCAGGCTGCTGACGGAGACCTCTGGGATGCTTTTTATTTTCTGGTCAATTCCACAGCAAAACAAGAA
>CALSBW010024940.1:0-15137 GCA_943590975.1 Lindbergichthys nudifrons
GTAAAGTGATGCTAGACCAAAGACGTGCTGTTGGGTTGTGTGCTCTCACCTTGTTGAACACATCCTCAAAACTGTGCGTCCGTCACTGTTACGTGCTCCTCTCCTTGTTGTGCTTTCTGTCTCCCTGCTGCGCAGGTGGAGTTGGTCTGCCCCTGACTCCGCCTCTGCGCAGGTGTTTCTAGTTGCCACTCAGCCGAGCTATAAGGAGAGACTGGAGGAGAAGGATCGGGGCCTATCCTTATGCCGGAAGACACTGTTTGGGAACAATCTCTCTGCTGTTTCGGATCTGTAGTTTCTGTGTGTTAACGTGATAACATGTGTATTCTGGGGGACCTGGGAGCATAGTTTTTTCGCGGCTCTATTTCATCCGTAGTGTCTTGTTAGATTTCTGGGTAGGGGAGGGACGTCTGGGTCCTACGGCCCGTGGTGTGGCTGGCCCAAGGCCCCCTTCTGCTTTTGTTTGTTTTTGCGAGTCCTTCAGACCTCGTTCTTTTGCCGGTTGGCCCATGTGAATAACGGCTGTAACCCATAAATAAATGGTCGCCGTTAAGTGCTGGATGTTTTGGTGTGTTTTCTTTTATGTTGCCACAAGCCACTACCACTGAGTAGAGGGCGGGCTCCTCAGCACCTGAGTATCAATAATGAACATTATCAGAGGTGGGAAGTAACAAAGTACATTTACTCAATACTGTACTTAAGTACAATGTTAGGGTACGTGTACTTTACTTGAGTATTTCCATTTGATGTTACTTTGTACTTCTACTTCTCTACAGTTCAGAGGTAAATGGTGTACTTTTACTCCACTTCATGTATTTAATCCCTTTAGTTACTTTACAGATCTTTGCTGTCTACGGGTCTGATTTTGCTGACCACGCCCCCCTGCAGGAGAGGTGAGACGTGCTCTGATCAGCTGATGGGCTGTCAGAAGAGGGGGAGAAAAAGAGATCTCCATCCTCCGTGTTTTATTATATAGAGTCGTTATTCATTTGTTTTAAAGCTCAATAAATAACAAAGAAGACCTTTGACCGGCACTTTCTAATTTTGTCCGGAAGATTTAAACTTTAACGGACATCTTGACCGGCGAAAGTAACTGAAACTGAAAATCTGCCGCACGGTCCCCTCGTTCCTTGGAAGAGGTGGAGAGGTGGGTGTTTGTCATCTGCTGGTGGACTAACCGGAGAAAATTACAGTGCTTGCCTCGATGGGGAGGGATTGCATTGAATTAAAGCAGCGGGAGCAAACGCTTGCCTCTGGGAGGGAGAAAAAAAGCCACAGCGGAGAATAAACAGAAGGGTAACCATGGTAACTATGGGCGGGAAGTCTTCTTCGCTGCTTTTGTGGCAGACTACAGCGCCACTTACAGGCCTGGCATATGTACTACAGCATCTCCAGCGCTTTCGAGCGGCAATGGCCGGCCGTGGCCCAACCCCACATTCCCCTGATAGATGGAGAGTTGGCCCAATAGCCGTAGCGCCACCGTCCTGACGTCAGGACAGTGTTCAAATCTGGATCAGTTTTTATCAGATACGTTGCAGCCCCTTTTTTTTTTAGATTTGGGTATGGAGGAAAATAGAGAGGGTTGTGTTTTCTGACACTTGGTGAGTTCCCTGGAACACCGGGGACACATATTCATGTATAAAAGATGTACAAAAGTGCATTTTGCATGATCGGTCCCCTTTAAGGAAATAGCAATACCAGTTTCACTTGGGAAAGGAGAAGGAAAAGCGATAATTAAGAAGGGTATGGAAATATGGCAGAAAAGGTGGGAGGAAGATCAGAAAGGGAGGAGATGCCACAAGTTACAGAAATCAGTCATAACAAAGATCTATACAGAAAGGAACAGACGGGAGGAGATCATCATCACTAGACTCAGACTGGATCATACAGGATTAAACAACACAATGTTTTTAATGGGAAAAAGCGAAGTTGAAGAATACAGGGGGTGTGGAGTGAAAGAAAATGTGGAACACATATTACACTGCAACATGTACAAAACAGAGAGGGAACAACTAAGAGACAGGGTCAGAGAGGCAGGAAGGGAGTGGAGCCTGATGGGAACACTGGGAACAGAAGGTGAGGGGGTAAGAGCTACCAGGAAGGCCATTATTAAGTATGTGAGTGAAACAGGATTGATTGGAAGAATTTTAAACAACGTAAATACAGTGGTATAATTCCACAAGTGGTGATGGCATGATATGGTGATACACACTCTTGTACAGTAGGTGGCGGTATGCACCTTAAAGTCGTTTGCAATCCGCCAAAAACCGAGAGAAGAAGAAGAAGAAAAAACCGAGAGAAGAAGAAGAAGAACCTGGATCGAGGAGGCGTCTCGTCGCTACGGTTCTCTCTTGCTGTGTTCCCGATAAAGTGTGTGTGAGCTCCAGCACTACTGATCCATCATCTGTGTGTCTGGATAAACCTCCGAATGGACTCTGTGCTCTTTTTTCTGGAGCTTTTACCTCGGACTATAGGAGCTAGCTTAGCATGCTAGCCGGAAACACGTTAGCAACACTAGTCAGATTGAGAGTTTGATGGAGAGAGAAACGGTGTGTTTAACGGAGTTTGCAGGAAAAGGTGATCTAGTAAACACGAGTAAAGTCCAAATGCTGCTGTCGTTGAAGAAGCAGCGACTCACTACTGCTGCTGAAGAGATATTTGCTCTGTTTGAAAAAACGATAGCAGAGCTCGAGGAGGAGCTGTCTCTTTCCAAAGAGGAGAACAAGAGACTCCAGAAACTACTGGACGCTGTTTTACAGCCTCAGCTTCGGATACACAGAGCAGGTCTGTTCCCTTTACTCTTAATCAACACTTTAAACCAGACTGTCCAAACTACGGCCCGGGGGCCAAATGCGCCCGCTGGCCGCTTTGAATCGGCCCTCAGCAAATAACTTATTTACATAACAAGCTTGAAATAGATCTTATTATAATCACTCTGAGACTTCTGTATTTAAGGGATGAGCTTATCTTATCTACAAGATAAATGAAACCCTATAGAGAGCTGTGATGTAGGCTCTACATGTATATATATATATATATATATATATATATTTATTTTTATTTATTTAAAGGTGGGGTAGGTAAGTTTGAGAAACCGGCTCGAGATACACTTTTTGTTATATTCCATGGAATGCTCTTAACATCCCGATAGCAATGAATATCTTAAGTGCTTTGACAAAAAATCCATAAAAAAATGTCATCTCTGGAAGCTGTAGTACTGTAAAAAGCACGACCAATCATTTTAACCGGCCCGGCTAAAATAACTGGATGGCCTACCTGCCTGTCAGCCTTCCATCTGTGCACAAACTTATCTCGTGCCCTCATTGGTCATGTGCGCGTTCGTATTGGAGGAGGGGCTCTGTAAGGAAGTGGCAGATTTTCTCCGGTTGTGTATTTTCAAATTCTAGCGATCTCGAGCCGGTTTCTCAAACGTACCTACCCTACCTTTAATCTTTTGATTTTTTTTCTTTTCTTTGGATGGAATGAATACCTATGGTGATAATTCAATGTAATACACCATTGTTATAGTCTGGTACCTGAAAAAGGTCAAATGGCACTGATAGAACCAGATGTACCCAAATGTGCCCAAAGCTTAATCCGCCTATTTTTTGCTAAACCTCTCTAAAAAGGTCAAATTTCACTTGTTTTGCCTCAATCTTGATACAGGGTACTTATTATATGTTATACTTTGGGTTCCTAAAGCTTTTAGTCTACCATCTCATCATTCAAGGGTGGTTTTCACTATAAGTAATGTTTTTTCTTTAGGCAGAGGTAAGAATTTAACTTTTTTTGCTATGTTCCATCTGAATTAACTCTGACTGAGAAAAGTCTATATTGATTCTGACACTTCTACATCCAACTCACAGATGTAACCTTGCTTTGATAAAATAAATTATTCATATAACCCTTTTAGAAGTTAAGTTGTAGTCATTTCTTTTGGGCATGTCATTTTCGAGCCTGAAACCTGAAAAACAGGCTCGGGGCTTCGAGCCTAATTTACCTACATGTTGCTAACTTATAACTTAACTATGAGTGGCCCAGCCCTTCGTATATTTTTCTGTGTGTGGCCCTCGGTGAAAAAAGTTTGGACACCCCTGCTTTAAACTCTTTGGTAACACTTTAAAGCAGGGGTGGGGAACCTTTTTCCTCTCAAGGGCCATTTACATTTTTCAACATCCTCCGAGGGCCGTACAATTATTGACCTCTGCTTAAAAATACTAAAATCACAGCCCTTCATTTGGCCTTTCTTTAATGTTGTGCAAAGAAAAAGCAACCTCTTAATCCAGATATCTTACCATGACTCGCGCATGCATGCACGTGCACGGTTGTGGCATGACCCCCAAAACAGAAAGATACGGACTCAAGATGTGTTTAAATGTATTTAGTTTCTTATTCATGTAAACATGATTTAAGTGGGGGGGGACCTAACCTCCTCTAGGGGGGTCCGGGGGGCATGCTCCCCCGGGAAGATATTTTTTTTAAATGTTGAAGTTAAAAGCATCAATCTGGTGCACTTTGAGAGCAACATTAGGAGATCTATGGATACATCTCTCAACACCCATATGAAACAGAACTGTACAAATCACTCCCCTTTTAAACTGTATTCTTGTTTATTAATAACTTTTTTTTTACTGTCATATAGTATTTTATACCTTTTATTAATTTATTCTCTTTTTTTATAACTATAATGATCATATAAAGATGTGCCTTTACCTCACTGGTTGGAGAAAAAGCTTCTTATATTCGTTAGCATAGCTAGCTAACCAGATGCTAATAACAACAAAGTTATTGACTGTATGATCAGTATGACAGATGAACAGATCGCCACTGGGCTTTCAACTAAAGACAAAGCCACGCAAAAACTGCAGCATGTGTACGGCTCCTTATGGGTACTGCAATTTGTGAAGTCCCGGTCCGGAGCGGCGTTCTGGTGCTCTCCGGTGCTCTCCGGCAGAACTACACCCCTGTCAGACGGGACATATACCACGTGATGACACGTTAGGCTCGTGTTGTGTTCAAGGACCCTGACCTAACCCAGGAAAAACAGGCACTCGCTTGTTAAATTTTTTTGCGGTCTAGATTTCTTAATTTTTTTTCTTTTTTGCGTGTGTTTATAAATTACCTCGAGGGCCAAGAAGCGGCAGTGACGCTAGTACAAGAGTAAAATAATGCATGTTGTTATGCTATATTTGCGATAAAAATATGTTTTGCCATACGTTCTTAATAAAACTGACACTGTTGGACTCAGTACTAGTTTGACCGCTACCAACAATAAAATGAAGTACTTTTACTGTGTACCTTTTCAGTTATTCTCTGTCAAACTCCCCTCCTGAGTACAATAATGCCTGTTTTCTGCTATTTTTGACGAGAGATAAAAAAAAGTTCTTAGTGAAATTGATACTGTTAGACTCGGTACTATTGGACTACTACCACAAGGGTTTTTACTAGATCAAACTCCTGTCCTGAGTAAATTAATTCATGTATTCTGCTATCTTTGATAAGAGATTATATCTATATTTCAGATATTTATTTAAATAAGAAGTGAAATTATGTTCTTCCTGTACTACAAGATTTTAATGTGTACAAATCTTGGCCATTTATTGTGTCATTTTTCCAAACATATACAGTGCAAATGCCTGTATTGGAGTCAAAAAGGTGCAGTAGAAAGACTTTAGCAGCATCATAAGAGGCCAACAAGAGTGACAGGGTGTCACTGTCCTGAAGGAAAGTTGTGAACAGCTATCCAGGATAGTCTCTAAAGACTTTCCAAGGGGTAACAATGCTGCTGCTGGAGTACTGATCTAGTGGATTTAGTGTTGTCATCTGTCTACCTTATCCTCTTAAAATACTCTGTCTAACATTATCAGTATTGTGAAGAACATTTTTCTAACGGTTATTAAATATAGCAGAAAACATGCATTATTGTACTCAGGAGGGGAGTTTGACAGAGTATTACTCAAAAAGTACACAGCAAAAGTACTTCATTGTATTTGTGGTAGTAGTCTAACAAGTACTGAGTCCAACAGTACCAATTTGATTAAAAAGGTAAAACTGCTGTACTTGATTGGAGAAAAAGGAAGAGAAGTATGTGCAACATTGGGAGTTGGAAGAAAATAGGAACAATTGTACATAGATTAAGTATTGGCAGCATTGGATGCATTTTGTGACCCTAAGAAGAATGAAACTATTGAAAGATAATTTCTTTACAAGAAGTCAGGGCCAAGAAGAGAGTTTGGACAAATAACAGAACTGAGAACGTTAGCAGCAACTTGCAACTTTGGCATTATTTCAGACTCTCTAATCAGAGATAGGATAGTGTAGGGCTGTGCAATTAATCGTATTTTAATCGCAATTACGATTTTGGCCTGCCACAATTACGAAAAAAACAATTATTTTGCTTTGCTAGGTTGTAACAGTGCAACATATTTGATCTAATTAATTTTGGTCTCATTTATTTGTATTTATCATATTTATGTATGTTTAGTAGCTTGTGGAAGTGCGCTCCAAAATATTTGTTGATCTTGTTGATTGGTATTTATTATTTTGATATTATTTATTTAAATGTATCATTCATTTAATTTATTTTTGTATTGGTTTTTCAGTTGAATTATACATTCAGGGTAATCAACAGTTAAAAAGATACTGTTCAAATTATTATTTGTATTTGTTTTAAAGTTCAATAAATGGATTTTTTTCAAAGTCATGAATAATCGTATTTAATAATCGTGATATCAATTATTGACCCAAATAATCGTGATTATGATTTTTTCCATAATCGCACAGCCCTAGGATAGTGTGTGGAACATGGGATTCACAGTTAAGAGAACGACTTCTCAGAGAAACAGATCTTACATTAGATGAATGTATACAACTCGGGAGGGCATCAGAGCTTTCCAGACAGAGAACCAAAGTCATAGAGGCACAGAGTTTGCTGAATGTGCATGCAGTACTACAAAAAGAGAGACTGAAAGAAAAAACAGAAGCGGCGGAAGAAGTGAACACCATTCAGTGTAAATTCTGTTATTCCAGAAAAGTATGTTAAAGGTGTCCAACTGGAGCAATGTAGCAGAAAGTTAATAATGTATAATGACACTTCACTGAAGCCCCTTGGAAAGTGCACACAGACAGTTTTTAATCCACGAAACAAGAAATCTTACAGGCTTGAGTTTGTGGTTGTCAAGCAGAAGAAGTTTAAACCTATACTAGGAAGATCTGCAAGTGAAGAAATGCAGTTGATAACAATACAGCACCACAACATCCTGACTGTGGAAAAAGAAGGAGCTTGGACAGAGGAGCAGATTAAAAAAGAATATTCGGATGTGTTTCAAGGGGATGGGTGCCTCGAAGGAAAGCTTGAAGTGGATCCAACAGTAGAACCAGTTCAGCTACCAAAGAGAAGGGTGCCAGTTGCTTTATACAAGCCACTAAAAGAGGAACTTGCAAGTTTACATGAGAGAGGGATCATAATGCCAGTGGAAAAGAGCACTGACTGGATCAGTAGTCTACTGACAATAAGGAAGCCCACAGGAAAACTGAGAATTCTCCTGGATCCTAAGCCACTGAACAAAGCACTCAAGAGAAGTCATCACCCATTACCAATTATGGAAGATATACTGCCTGACCTGAACGCGGCACGTGTGTTCACAGTGTGCGATGTGAAAGATGGATGCTGGCATGTGGAGCTGGAGGAAGAATCCAGTTACCTCACAACATTGCCACACCTTTCGGCCGCTACAGGTGGTTACGCATGCCAATGGGAATAAGCCCAGCCCCAGAGATATTTCAAAGAAAGCTGAATCAAACATTGGAGGGGTTATCAGGTATCAAGATAATTGCAGATGACATCCTGATTTTAGGGGAAGGAAACACAGATGATGAAGCTGTGAAAGACCATGAAAGGAAGCTGGAAATGCTGTTGCAGAGAGCGAAATGTGAAGCTAAATCCAAAGAAGCTACAACTAAGGCGCACAGAGGTGCCATACATTGGACATCTTAACCTCAGAGGAGTTAAAGGTGGATCCAGCTGAGGTGGTGGCAATCCGAGAGATGCCCCGGCCCACAGATGCAAAAGGGGTAATGCGTTTTTTGGGCATGGTCAACTATTTGGCAAAATTCTGTGAACACCTGTCTGAACTGTGTGAACCTCTGCGAGAGCTGACCCACAAGGATGTGATATGGGAGTGGGCAGAGCGGCATGAACAGACTTTTGAAAGGATTAACACGATGATCTCACAGAATCCTGTGCTGAAATACTATAACCCAGCTGACGTGCTAACATACAGTGTGATGCATCAGAGAGCGGGCTTGGAGCGGCCCTAATGCAAAATGGACAACCTGTTGCATACGCCAGTAGAGCACTGACAGAAACAGAAAAGGGCTATGCAAAAATTGAGAAGGAACAGTTTGCTGTTCTCTATGGAATGGAGAGGTTTCATCAGTTCACATATGGCCAGCCTGTGGAAGTACAATCAGACCATAAGCCCCTTGAGAGTATTATGAAATAAAACTGCAGGCAATTCAAAGAGCGACAGAGCTAGATGCAGAACTGCAGGTCTTAAAGAGTGTTATTCAGCGGGGATGGCCTGTGATAAAAGAACATGTCCCCATATAAGTGGCAAAGTATTTTCACCACAGAGATGAACTGAGCATGCAGAATGGAGTCATTTTCAGAGGGGAGCGAGTGGTGGTGCCTGCAGCACTGAGGTCAGATATCATGCAGAGAATTCACTCCTCACATATAGGCATCGAGGGTTGTCTGAGAAGAGCGTATACTGGCCAGGCATGAATGCACAACAAAAAATATTCATGGAACAGTGTAGTACATGCAGTGCATGGGGAGTAAAGCAGCAAAAAGAGACTGAGACACCAAAGCGTCCCTGGGAAAAGATAGGAACCGACCTGTTTATGTTTAATGACAGGGACTACTTGATAACTGTGGACTATCTAACAAACTTCTGGGAGGTGGATCGTCTGGAGAATACAAAATCTAAAACAGTGATTCGGAAACTAAAAGCTAACTTTGCCAGATATGGAATTCCAGATGTGGTGTTCTCAGACAATGGTCCTCAATACACATCGGAGGAGTTCAGGAATTTCAGCAGGTCATGGGACTTCAGACACAAAACGTCCTCTCCAGGATACCCGCAAAGCAATGGGAAAGTGGAATCGGCTGTTAAAACAGTCAAAAGGCTGAAACGGGCAGGCAGCGACCCCACGCTGGATCACAGGAACACTCCACTGCAAGGTACGGACTGCAGCCCAGCAATGACGCTCATGGGGAGATGAACCAAAACCCTTCTGCTAATGAGTGAGGCTCTGTTGAGACCAACAGCAAGCAGACGGAATGAGGGTGTCAGAGAAAGTGAAATGAGACGAAGTGAACACTACAACTCGACAGCAAAAGACTGCACAGAGGGGACAGGGTGTGAATCGAACCACTCACTGGGCAAAAGCGGTGGTGGAACAAAGCAACAGTCATTCAACCTGTAGAGCAAAGGTCTTATGAAGTAATGAGAGAGGAGGGTCAGGTCTTGAGAATAAAAAGGAGACATATCAGGATGACCAAGGAGCTAGATAAGGACATCACAGCAGGGGAAGGAGCTTATGCTGAGCTGAATGGTGAGCCTGAACCAACACAGGACGAGAGCAACAGCGCAGAGGCAGAAACGGGGCCGGACGGGATGCCCGCACTCCGTGCACGAGGTCAGGCAGGGCTGTCAGAAGGCCGGCACATCCGAAGGACTTTGACTGACAGTTATACTTACTCAATACTAGTGAATAGGTATATAAAGAACAAGATAATATGGATACAGAAAAATACATTAAGATACTAAATGTTGTTCAAACGTGTGACTGCTAGTCATTTGTGTAATATTGTTGTTTGTGTTATTCTTGTTAAGTATTGGCAGTTTGTGGACAGTTACTTATATATATAAAAAAAAAAGAAAGGAAAAAAAAGGTAACATGTTGCAATATAAGTTTGCCAGGGGGACATTATTTGTTGATGCACAGCTGGCCCGGGGGGACGACAGAGCCGAGGGACCAGGCATGAGTGTCAGTTCTGAAGTTAACACAACTAGGATGTTGCATTGTATCTTGTGGAACATTACAAGTAAAGTATGTGAGAGTAAGATAGTGTGTCGTTATTATCTGTATAGTACACAATACATATTGAAACACTTATGGCTAAAAATCATTTGTATAGCAAATAAGCAGTACTCTTGTACAGCGATTACCGTAAAGGCGCTATTAATCGCGCACTCAAAAATGAAGAGCTGCTGATTTGACCAAGCGAACGTGAGAGACGGCTGAGTTGACCGCAGTTATGCATAGCAACCAAAGCTAATCTGACTAGCTTGACTACTTGTTGCTATCCTATTGTGGCATAAGCCGTTTTCTACAGGCACATTTTAACTAAGAACTGTTACAGGATTTGTATTTTGGAAAGTATTTTTCTTTTACTTTTATTTTTTATATTATATTTTTATTATATCATAACTTAGTACTTTTTACTTAACATAGGTAACATTAAGCTGTCTGTGGCTCTTTCCTGCTGTAACGATGCAAATTTCCCCTCTGTGGGACTAATAAAGGTATTCTGATTCTGAACATGATCACTTTCTTTTTCTTGCTCCGACAGCATTTCTTGCACTGAGTGATGTGAGTTTGAAAACTCTTTGGAGGGTGTTTGAAAAACCCCCACGACAACTTTGCATCTCAATGATATTCCCATAATTAATCATGAGTGAATCAATCAAAACAAGTTTCCTTGAGACTTCCTTGAGTTGCCAGTCTGCCGAGATCTACCAGTCCAAATAGAGAGGCGTAGCCCTTACTGACAGCCTACTACCAGGTAAATACACACTTCTACTTGTATAAAACTGACCTTTGTACGATTAATACTTCATAAAATACTGCAGATCCTTTATCTTACCTCTTTCTAATCTACACACATACAAGTATTTAACTGAAGTTACACAACAGTGTTGTTGATACAGAGTTGGAGTTTATTCACACGTCACATACTACAGTGGGTAATGTTTTCAAGAAACATTGAACAGTGCTGCCACATATGACACAGGAAAAAAAAAAAACCTTTCTTTGCCATTATATAAAAATAGTGTTGCTACAAAAGTATAAATTAGTTTTGCTAATAAGACAACTCAGATCTGAAGCTACACAGGAACCTGCTGCCAAAGTGCAATAAAAAAGACAAAATTAATAGAATCAAACCCTTTTTTTGTTGCATTTTAGTAGAGTATACAAATAAATGCCTTTAAAATAGGATGCAAGCAACACTATCATGCAAAATGCACTTTTGTACGTCTTTTATACATGAATATGTGTCCCCGGTGTTCAAGGGAACTCACCAAGTGTCAGAAAACACAACCCTCTCTATTTTCCTCCATACCCAAATCTCTAAAAAAGGGACTGCAACGGATCTGATACAGACTGATCCAGATTTGAACACTTCTATGACGTCACAGAAGTGGTGCTACGGCTATTGGGCCAACTCTCCACCTATCAGGGGAATGTGGGGTTGGGCCACGGCCGGCCATTGCTGCTCGAAAGCGCTGGAGACGCTGTAGTACATATGCCAGGCCTGTAAGTGGCGCTGTAGTCTGCCACAAAAGCAGCGAAGAAGACTTCCCGCGCATATGGTAACCATGGTTACCCTTCTGTTTGTTCTCCGCTGTGGCTTTTTTTCTCCCTCCCCGAGGCAAGCGTTTGCTCCCGCTGCTTTAATTCAATGCAATCCCTGCCCGTCGAGGCAAGCACTGTAATTCTCTCCGGTTAGTCCACCAGCAGATGACAAACACCCACCTCTCCGCCTCTTCCAAGGAACGAGGGGACCGTGCGGCAGAGTTTCAGTTTCAGTTTCTTTCGCCGGTCAAGATGTCCGTTAAAGTTGAAATCTTCCGGACAAAATTTGAAAAGTGCCGGTCAAAGGTCTTCTTTGTTATTTATTGAGCTTTAAAACAAATGAATAACGACTCCATTGGCCTATAATAATATAATAAAACACGGAGGACGGAGATGTTTTTTTTCTCCGCCTCTTGACTTGATCAGAGCACGGCTCACCTCTCCTGCAGGGGGGCATGGTCAGCAGAATCAGACCCATCGACAAACAGCACATAGAGCGAAATGAGGCATGGCTAAAATGCATGATCTGTTTGGTATTTTGAAAACAGAAACGTATAAATATACCTTATATAGGTATTGTTAAGGAATAACTCTTCTAGATATCTAGCCTTTGCTCTGTGACATTCTATGATCTACTCTGACGTCTGTTATCTCCTTTAAGGAAAGGCATTGGTGCCATATGTGTTGTTGTTACCAGTTTGTGACCGGTCAACTTGTCTGGCACGAATGGTAATTGTTGTGAGAACGCTGAGGCACTTCTTTATCGGTGTTTGTGGACTCTAAGGTGTGAAATCTTTGAGGCCATGAGTGTCGGACGCAAGTGGTTCAGTGTTCCCAGCTGTTTAGTCTACTCCTTCAGAGATGTTGATTACTCTCTGTGAACCAGTTAAAAGGTCTAGCATAGAGAGAAGCTCTTCAGAACTGACGTGGCAACTCTACCGTGAAGTCGGAACCTCTGACTCTTTGACTTGTGATGTGAATCCTCCGGCCGATACTCTGAATAAACCCATCAGTGTTTGACATCAAAAGCTCCAACTCTCACCGTGTCTCCTTCCTGAGTCGGTGACTCCCAATGCATTGCTACACAGAAGTTTCCCCCACAGGTATGGCCCTACAATATCATTTAAATATAGCATGATAGGTCCACTTTAAGTTTGCATTCTTATACCATTTTGTACAATAATTATAATGAATATGTTCAAACAAACTAAAACTTACAGCTGATTAATAACGGTATCTAACTTTTATTATATCAAAAACCTGTTGAAATGCTACTGTTTTTACTGTACCCAAAAAGCGCGTCGGTAGAATGCTTCTTTCACAACTTCGCCGTCTTTGAAAGACTTCATGTGTTTCGCAAAACATGACTGACACGATAAGATGCTATGGAAGCAGCCTTGCTCTTGTTGTTGGGCCTGGTGAAAATGGACTGCTGTGCATTTAGCTGTCCTTTCAGGTCCCTCACCTTTTGGGAGCGTAGGGCAGAATTAGAAGGGAATTCCGTCTCGTAGCGTTTGTGCACTGTTTTGAAATGCCGCTCCTAAATTACCCTTCTTCGATAAAGCCACGCTCGCATTGCAGATGAGACATATGGACTTTGAATTGGAATAGATACAAAAATAATCATCCTCCCACTCGGAGTGTAAATTATATATTTTGGGCTTTTTTGCTTCTGCCATAATTGCGGTCTTGTGTGTGTACGGACTGTCACTCCTGTTGACACGGACAACGTCAGCGAAATAGTGCCCACTGCCCACCAGCCACGCCTCGACACATGGGGTCACGCCGGCCAATCACAAAGCTTTGATGCGTTCAAGTGCATTATTCTGGCACAGGAAGATTATGTTGTAGGTCATTAACAATAAAACAGAATATTGTTGTTCTATTTTTAGACACATCTCGCGATCGACTGGGAATCTCCCGGTCGATCGTGATCGACTGGTTGGGCACCCCTGTTCTAAAGCCTTTTCTGTAGGTCTTATTGTTCTTTTGGGTCTGACGTCAGCATTTTCCACAGGCACTTCACGTTCATTCACGTTTGGGTCCATAGGAGTTTCATTTGTTTCCACATTTTCCTTTACAGCCATTTTTATGTTTTATTGTCGTTTAACCTGTTAAGCCCCAAGCCTGTTTTTCAGGCCTCAGGCTCGAAAATGACATTCCCAGAACAAATGACTAAACTTAACTTCTAAAAAGGGTAAATTAATAATCTTTTTTCTTAAAGCAATGATGTGAGTTGGATGTAGAAAAGTCAGAATCAATATAGATGTTTTTTTATTTGAAAGTAAATTCAGATTGAACATAGTAAAAAAATGTAAATGATAGTGTCCGTCCAAAAAGAAAAACATTACTTATAGTGAAAACCACCCTTGAAGGATGGGATCGGAGACTAAAAGCTTCAGGAATCCAAACTATAACATATAATAAGTACCCTGTTTCAAGATTGATGCAAAACAAGTGACATTCTACCTTTTTAGAGAGGTTTAGCAAAAAAAAACACTTCTGGGGTCATTTGGGTGGATTTTCCATATTTCCGGCCCCCCTCGGTTGATTTTGATGATTGACAACTCTTTTGAACCGTTAGAGCCAATAGAATCGAGGGGAGGTTCCTAAATTCCATCTAAACTTTACTCATTGGTGAATGAGTGATGCGTAGCCAGAATGCCCAAAACCGGAAGCTGTCATACACTCTCGTAGCTATCATTAGCAGCTAATATGAAAACTCTGTTATTGACATAAATATGGTGATGGATTATCAGTAATCATTTCAAAGTGACACAGACACATTGGATTCACCTTCAGCAGTGTTTTTATCATTTTAATGCCATTGAACACAACTTTTGATCAGAAACAGCAAAAGGTAAGACATATTTCCCGTGTTTGCTCCGTAAAGCTACGTGGTGTGATGTCTGGGTTTGCTTCCCGAGCATGCGTGCGTGCGTGCGTGCGTGCGTGCGTAACGTAACAGCTCCGTGGATTGGTCCATTTGGTCGTCGTTACGTCACTTGGTAGAGGAAGAAAAATAAATCTCCAACGAGGCGTTTTGGGGCAGCATAGACAGGCCTTTTCTGTGTTAGAGTTTTACTCGCTACAGGGTGTACTTTGAGGGTTTGTGGCTCTGCAGACCGTTTACATGCATAAAAAGCTACATAACACACAAGGGCACGGGTAATAACCGGAAAAGCATGACATGGGCCCTTTAAATGTTAAGAAGCCCTCAGACGCTGTTTCTTGCAAGATGTTGCGTTTGGCCCCGCGAAAATGTTATTGTAATATCATTACTTTAATACTTGCGTACTTTTACTTAAATTAAGGTTTGAATGCAAGATTTTCATTTGTAACAGAGTATTTTCATTCTATAGGCGTAGTGTATCTGTGAACGATGCCAAATACAATTCCTTGTTTACATTGCAGCTAGTGCTAAACTGGAAAGGGGCTGGGCTACAGAAGGTGAATTGAGCCAACAAAAATACACAATAGGTGGGACTAAGAAAGAT
>CALSBW010024947.1:0-13818 GCA_943590975.1 Lindbergichthys nudifrons
TCAAAACTTCAGGGACGTGAGACAATAAATCTGCAAATAATTAACCGGAGAACATCAAACGCTCGAGTAAACAGTTATTTTCAAGCAAATATTTTTCCAGCAAGGATTTACAGAGCAGTGGGAAACAGCAGTGAGATGTTTGAGTTGTTTTAAAGAGACAGAAACAGCAGAAAAGATAAAGTCCCCAAATGTTAGAAAGACAGAAAGTCCCCCTCGGTTGGAGCGGTGACCTTGCACCGGTTAAGTCCATATCAATGACCCCGGCTAACAGACTTGACATTGGGCTATTTCATTCCCATGACTGGGCTGCAGATATTTACCCACAATCCCACAGGGTGATGGAGCCATTCTGTCCCAGCTGCGCGGCGACACTTTGGCCTTTCACATCATGTCTCCCTGATCACTGTTACATCAGAGGAGAATGCAGTAGACATTTTTCAGCACTTGGAATGCTGGTGATGACTCTCACTGTCAGAAAGGAAGTATTTTGTTACATATTAAAACTGCTACAGCTATTTCAAATGAGCAAATTAAGACATTTGCCCCCATTGAACATTTGAGAGGCAAAGGGGAAGCTAGTTATATTTATATCTTTTTTACCATTATTTTTTTTTTTCATTTCCAAACCATGTGATAAATTAATTCTACGTCTTGAGATTACTTTCTGGTATATACAGTATGTTACGAACTTGGATACACAAGGAAATAAGGACTCAAATGCACGACCCGGGAGCCAGAGGTAAAGTATAATGAATATACTTTATTTGCCAAAAAAGGGTATACAAAAAGAAAAACAACACTCTTAATCGAGGCGACAAAAAAGGCTACAAATAGGCATAACATAAATCGCTCACAACGTGAGGAACAAACTTACAATAAGTTTCAGGAGCATGAATATAGCATGTAACAAAAAGGGCAAACGCTGATGAGCAGAGTTCTGGCATGAGGACAGGACAAGACGAACTGACAAAGAACAAAGGGAAGCTGGGGACTATAAACAAAAGGTAACTGGGCACAGGTGGAAACAATCAGGGGCGGGGCTGACGCTGATGAGAGCGGGAGACAAGACAGAAAATGATTAAACAACATGAAACATGACTGGACTTAACACTTTTGACGGGACACAACAATATATGCCGTGGCAAAACTAAATCAAATGCCTGAAGTGTGTGTGTAACCAGGATCAAATACATGCAGTGCTGCGAAAGCATAGACAAATCATGCTTTCGTCGGTACAACTAAATCAGTCAATAGGTAAAACAAACAAAAAATCCTAATGCAAAAATGCACATCAATTATAAGGGCTGTTATATTCAGAGCAGATTTGTCCTGTAGTAATGGACCACACCCAGACAGGTTTCAATGGTGGCTCATGTTTTACTCTTACATCTCTTTGCCCAATTTCCTGTCTCTCTCCACAATGTCTCTGCCAATGGGTGTAAAGGAGGGGTTTGGGCTCTGTAACTAGAAAACTAGGAATGCCAAAATTGGAGCAAAATGGGCTATGACTGGGAAAAGGTGACACACACCAAATTATTTAGTTAGGTGGTGGCCGTTACTCTGCAGGAAGTGATTCAATGTTGGGGAATATGGTGCCCTTCGGTGACATCATCGTGCAAAATGTGGCATCGCTGAATGTGTTTTTGTGTTGCAGATGAAGCTGACTTCTCTGTGAACGATTATTTATATCAAATTAAAAGGACATTAATCTGGATTCGACTTGTGCTTGAGACTGTCCATATTTAAGAGTGCATCAATCACAACAGCCCTTTTATGGCATGTGAATTAAGTATATTTTTACATTTCACTGGGAGTTTCATGTTTCAATTTAAAACTGCTGGAAAAAAGTGGATTAGAGCTGCTAAAATTGCCCCTGGGAATTCAACGAGCCTGGACCTCTGACACATGGCACAGCCACTGAGAGTGTGGGAGTGACATACTGAAATACGGACTGGCAGTGAATTAAAATGGAAAAGAGAGGAGAGTGTATGACATCAAGATGGGCGAGGCAGGACCAAGGTAAAAGAGGTTACAAGTGAGGAAAATAAACTCAGACCATGGATGGATGCTGGAGAAGGAGAATTACAGAGTCCCATGGGAAGTCCTTATAAGGAAAGGCCACATAATTCCCAAACACAGACTTTCTTTCCTGGCTGCACCTCAGGAAAGTAGCCTCAGTGTAACATTGGGAAGCTTACATTTTAAGTAACACATAAACCCCTTGAGATGCTTTTGCATTCTCATAACACAATCTTTGATATAACCTTTTTCCACTAAACTACTAAAATAGCTTTTCTTTTTCATAATGGCTGAGACTTCACACGACGCAAGGAGTGGAATAGTTTTCCCAGAACAGCACGTAGAGGGTGGTATGCAGAGGGATAAGAGCTCTTACTGCAGTAATTATCAAATCTTTTAAGGAACAAAGGAATGGTGTTCTCTGCCTGGGAACAGTGGCTTGTAGGTGTGTCACACCACCTCTTAAGCCACAACAGGCTAGATGCATTCCTTTGAAAGGAAAATCTGAATTCACATCAAGCTATTCACACATTTCTAAATGAGTGAGCCTTATATATAAATAACAATAAAAACTGTACTATAAATGCAAACTTTATTGCACCTATTCGACTTCAGAAGCAACTGTTGTCTCTACTCAAGGACTCTCAGTTAATGCAAAATATGCTAACCCCAAGGCTCCATAGAAAATGTGCAAGTGCAAAACACAGCTGACTAAATTAAATTAACCCAAAATATGTTGACCACCATGACGGGTGTCCATTGGTATTTGACAGGAAGCTGAAGTTTACACTCCACTAATTTCACTGTAGAAGAAGAATGGAGGAAAAATGCATTCTGTGTTTTCTTTTTATGTAGTCCTCCCAACAAATGACGGGATAGCCTCCAAAATTGACCCCAACCAAACCTTTTCTGAACTGATGCCTTTATCGTCAAAAAAAGTAGACATTACAGGGTTGACGAATATACTTTCCCCCCCCCCCAATGTTCATATCAATGAGTATTTAAAAGGAGAAACAACATAACAGAAGATTCACTGATGCTAAGGAAGCAGTTTGAGAAGCATAACGTCTCAGAGTTAGGGGGGCAAAATGTATGCTGGAGCAGCAAACATTGGTACAACTTTGTCTTTGGGAGTTCAATTCAACCTTGTAAACAAAAGGAGGAAGTGGCTCTGTGTGACTTGCTTGCTGGGACTTCCTGTTTGTGATTATATGTCCAAAAACAGAACCAGGGTCTCTGGACCTCCCACGACTCTGCTTCACTCGGGCCGGAGAACCACTGACCCGCTGCGTCTGGCTGTCCGCACATTGTGCTCACGAAGCCAGGGCGCCACAATACTGGGAAGCAGCTGCGGTGGACATAAAAGTGACAAATACATGTTGGTAATGGCATGCAACACACCAGCTATCATTAGTGTAATTAGCTTAATGGGTGGTAGCACAGGAAGCAGTCCTAATGGTATTTTAACTTGCCGAATCAGTCGTTTTGACAGGTTTACTGTATTCCCATTAGGTTGGAGGAGAATTACAGAGTGAGTTTTCTCAAAAGAATTGTCAGATTCAAGTTTGTTGTGCCGTCTTAAATCACTCTCTATTCATCCTATTGCATTACATTGACTCTTTTCCAATCAATTGAAGTGTATTAATGAATTGAATGTCAATGCATCATGTTCATAATGCCACAGGTGGAATAAGCATACAGTTCTGTAAAAGTAGCAACTTAACACTATAAAGAACTCTACTAACAAGTAAGTTCAAAAAGGGTACGTATTTTTTACAAAGTGAGTTTTATTTTTTGAGATCTGAAGATCAGATTGCCATCTTGACGACTGGTCCTCTCAAGACGGTATGAATACAGAGTTTGTGTGAAGGCTAAAGTAAAACACCACATTTAACACAGTAAATGTCTCCTAATTACATTGAAAGGTCAATTTTACTGACATGATGCGTTCCTATTTGCTCCTTGTTCATGAACTTTTGTATTATCAAATGCCAAGTCAGATGTTTCACACCGTATCAACTATAAATACTTCTCCAATACAAATTGGAAACTAAGATCTAACCATCTCCATACACTGACTGTATAACTGGATTCAACCATCTCGAAAAAACGAATAAATAAAGCGGCTGCTGAGATTATTTTGTAAAGAATAATAGTTAAATGGCTATATTAGTTCTAATTTCAGTCCACCGAAAGATTTGGACAACTGAAGACTGTGCTTTGGAGCAGAGGTTCCCAAACTATCCCAACAATACACTTGCTTGTAAGACAGCCGCCTCCTTCCCTTAACCTTGCTGCTGCAGGAAAGCAGGAGCCAACGACCCTCGTCTGCACTTCCTCACATTGGCCAACATAATCTACAATTTAACAATAAAGTCCGTAGACCCTCCTCCCTGATAAGACGCCACAGCAACACCAGGATACATTAATCCAAGTTTGAAACACTCAGGAAATAATACCACTGCAATACAATGGCCTATGTTCCTTCCCTCAGGTATGCTTTGTATCGTCGTGGACACCAAGCTTGTAAGAATTGTCTCAGCGTAGGATGTCGATTTTTACAATAAATCAAACAGTTGGTGTCAAAGGTAGGGCCAGTTTCTGGGAAAAGGAAATAGAGTTTCTGTGCACCATAACTCTGCAATAATGTGACTCTTTTATTAGATTACAAACTTTTCTATTATTATTCTAAGCATGGTCAGCTGACTCTCTATAAGCAATTTTGTGATATTGCATAGATCTTTTAAGGAATTGTCCAAGATTCGACTTTATGGACCAAAATAAGAGCTACAGTATGTTGTGTGTTTCCCTGTATTACTTTATAGTAACAACTCCCAACAACACAAACATATTTGCAAGGGAGGGAGGGCCATTTTAAAGTTGATCTAAAAAATCTAATTAAAGTTGATCTAAAAAATCTAATTATAAATATATCAAAAATAGAAGCACATCATCTCTCAAAATAAATAAAGGACATGATCTGATGTCTTGAGTGTAGACCATACAGTTTTTTTACACACATTAAACTATTCTTGTCCCAAGCAGCCTTGTCTGACTAATGAGAGTCCTCAGGAGGACACAAGGGTAAATTCTTTCCACTTCCATGAAGCTTGTTACAAACCTGTGAATGTGTCAGTTGTAAACAAGGCTGTTTAATTATAAATGGCTTATAGTAATTCTCTGCAAAAGTCCACAGGGCTTTGAAGACGATACAAACGGGTTCCTCTGCGGCCCTGCAAGATGCTCACTGAACATCTGTGGGAGAGTTTGAGTTTTGGAGATGTCGACACAACAGTTGTAGAGAAGGAATCATCGCTCGGGGCCAAACACTTCTCTGTTGATGGGTCCGGGGAATAGAGCAGCTCAGCTTTCAGGGGTCATTTATGGCGCATTTCCACTACAGCGCGGAGCACGGTTTAAGCGTGCCGTGCCCGGCCCGTTTTTGGTTGTGTTTCCACCAGGCATAGTTCCGGCTAGACGATAATTTTTCACAGTTTTTCTGGCTCTCCAAAATCGAGGTTCTTTCCGGGCCAACAACCGTGTGGCAACTACAACAAAATGAACATATTTTACCGTGATTTAATTGTAATACACGTTTCAAAATGATGCCGAAGTAACAACATACTGATACCGGTTAGTAAAAACCATGAATTAATGCTTTGATAATTCTGCAGAAAAGACGGCAGGCGAAAAACCTTTTAAAATGCGTGTTTTCTGAATGGAGATCGGCTAAGCTAACGCAGTATATGCTCCGACCGTCCACACTCACAACAACGGCCTATACAGACATAAACAAACCAGCGACTGTATTCGCCATGACACAGTCAGTCTGTGATTTTTACTTGTTTAACTTTTGTCTAGTTGCTGAACAGATATGAGGAGCTGTGAGCTCTGAGGGCTAACAGCTAACGGCTGATGTTGGTTTTGTGTTTCGCATTGAAGATGACGTCACGGCTCTGCCTACACTGCGTTACTATAGTTACTACCCCAGTTCCTAAACTGTAATGGAAACGCAGCATAAAGTGAGCCTGGCCTACCAAGGCCTAACTATACCGTACTAAGCCGTGCGAGCAGGGCCGTCCCTGGCCAACTTGGGGCCCCAAGCGACATTAGGCGCGTTCACACTGGAGTACTTTTCACCGTACTTTTCGCGTTTAGTTCCGTTAGTACCCCTTATGTCGCGTTCACACCAAAAAGAGCACTTAATCCGGACACTTTTACCCCCATTTTTAGTGCCTACTGAGAGATGGTACTTTCCTGGGGGAAACAAATGTTTTGGGAAACAAAGTAAATATAATTCCCGTTTATTATTGTTATCAACACAGTTACTTTTTTATACAGTGACGTAAATGGTAAATGTGCATGTATGTCGTTCAGTGTGCGTTTACAGGTGAATACGTCTGCATTTCCTGCCAAATACTAGCCTCAAAAAGATTAAAATATAATTAATGCAAATAAACTACTTCTAATAATAATAATCATAATCATAATCAAAACATGCTTATTACATGCTCAAAAACTGATATTTCTTAAATCTGTATTCAAATGTAGTTCCCTCTGTCAGCAATGTATCAACAACTACTCACACATTTCTGTCAGTATTTTTCTGTGTTGTGGTTGACATGATAATGACTGTTAGGAGTTAAGGGGAGAGGCTGAGCATCACCATGAAATGTGCAAATTGACATAAAAATGAATAAAAGGGGAAAAAATGCTCCATGTTTTTTAGGCTGTAAACTTGAACTGCTATGTAAGCCAACTAGACAGACAGTTTATCACTCTTCCTCCTGTACATTAGCAGATAAAAGGCATACAATACTTGAATGAATGGTAAATAAAGAATGCTGGAAATAACTGCATCTCCATTCAAATCAAATCAAGTTTTATTTATATAGCACATTTATAAACGATTTATGGTCGAGCCAAAGTGCTGTACAAATAATAAAAATACCCTACAGTAAAGACATTTTACAGCTAATACAACAGCACAGTTTGTTCAGAATATCAGTATGAGAAAAAACGACACCCTCTGTCCTTAGACCCTCACATCGTACAAGAGAAAACCCCACAGTTTAAAGGGAAAAAATGGGAGAAACCTCGGGGAGAGCAACAGAGGAGGGATCCCTTTCCCAGGACGGACAGACGTGCAATAGATGCTGTGTGTAAATCGAAGAGATAATACGTTTTACAGCGTAGGTAGGTAGACCGAATGTTAGGAAATGCATGTGTCTATAATAAGAAGATGAATCCACGAGGATGTCAACAACAATCCTGTGGGAGCCATCAGGGAAGCAGCATGACGAGAGTCAGGCAGGACCGCAGAGACAGGCCCAGCCACGACCCGAAGTCCACGACTTAATCCAGAACTCAGGATAGAGGATCCAGGGCACAGGACCACAGCAAGAGGATCAGCCTCGACTCCGGATCTCGGCGTCGATATAGACACAAAAGAAGAAAAATTTGGCTGGGTTAATCGGACCATGAGAGTACACAGACACAGACAGACAGAAGGAAGAACAAGCACTCTCTTATGATAGGTTAAGGGAAAAGGGTAGCAAGTAAGAGAGTAAGAAACAGAGGTGGAGAGGCACACGCAGGGAACAAGGTCCCCACTGGAGCCTTAGTTGGAAATTGGTGAGAGATAGGGCACATATATGCTATGCAGAGACTGCCTTCTTCATGTCGTGAATTGCAGCTGATGTTTTAATATGGCATTTGGCAAAAGTTTGACATTTGGCTTATACAACATTCGCAAGTTGTACATTTGACTCATACAATAACCCACCTTCGAGTGATGCTCTAGTTTCTTCATGTTTTTTTTTTTTTTTCCCTCTTGCTTGCGCCGGACTGAAACTGTCTTTTCGTCGACATCTCTGCACCTGCACTAGTGGCCGTATCAAAGCCGTGATTGGTCAGATGTCGATTCATTGCAACGGTGTCGGGTTACAGACGTGCTCCCCTTGTCACCTCTCACTCTCGCGTGTCAGCGGGGGGGGGCGCGCTGAGAACTGCGCTGAGAACTGCGCTGAGAACTGCACACAAGCCGAGCTCATAAGCCGAGGCCCTCTGCGCGAGGCCCCCTGCGCAATGTGAGGCCCCATACAGCCCTACATGATCGGCCTGTAGGGAGGGACGGCCCTGCGTGCGAGACCCTGCAGTGGAAATGCGCCATTACTGTAAGTGTCTGCGGGAAAACTGTCACACCCTTTCAGAATCAAGTAGATAGACAATAAACACATCCAAACTTCTAACAGTAACAGTTGTTCACACTTCTTCTAATGGGTATATGATCTGTTTGAGTCTGTTTGCACTCCACACTTATCTGGTGACACCTAGAAGGAGCTTCTAAAGCCTATTATATTACCTTTGAAGAAACAATGTTAAAGTTGAAGTGACTCTAACACTGTCAAAGAGAGATTATGGAGAATGATATCACATTGTTACTTGTTTTGTGGACACAATGCTGTCAAAATGTTTCAGTTTAAAGCACAGGTTGTACACACAACGTTTTTGCCTATTTATTTAATGTAGACCTCTAGTAGAGAAAAAAAAAAAATGTGTCTTTTGGGTCATTCATTTGCCCCTTCAGATTTATCTCATGGCTCCTTTGTACAGGAGACAATGTATGCTAAGTATTTCACAGTATTTAGTTTGAACATTTTCTAAAACCTTAAGTACCCAGTTAAAATTCCTGAAATAAAATAACATATCTGTGACTTATTTTTAAGGATTTTCAACAAATAGGAACAAAGTTAAGGTTTAGTGTGACGTTTTTTTTTGTGTGGATAAAATCTGACTTCTACATTTGCCATACCGCTTATTTTACATGTAAAACCACCAACCTGTCCTCCTACAAAAAACGACAATATAGGTTGATTGTTCAGCAGCTTATTACGACCCATAGTCACGTTTTAAAGTGTAGCACCTCTAGTGGTCGTATAAGAAACAACATGCTCCCGTTGATCGCAAACGCTCCGGAGGGTCGTTTATTCACAAATAACCCTCTCTGGAAAATCCTAAATTGTGGAATAGTTTGGCCATTAAAATGCTTTTTGATTAGATTTCTAGCGAGAAGTGTATATTTTACTTTTAGAATTCACGTCCAGTGGATGTGTAGGATCTATAGTTTGATAGATATTACGAAGATGATTTGAGGTCTCGCCAGGAGAACGTGTACTACGTCTTTCCCTAAAGTTGGCGTCACGGGGTGAAAACAGTATTTCCGGTCTCGAAATGTTCATAATAAAACCGGAAGTATTCCCCTCACTGTCAAATGATTACACAGTGATATCAGCATTACTCATCCACTAAAAAACATCAGTTTATCCTTGTTAATTACACAATATTGATTGGTTTAAATTGTGTACAATGCTTTTGTGTTTTTAACCTTCGATTCGGAGAAACAAATAGTTTTTTCGGAGTTTAGACACTACAGAGTTTCCGAAGGCACTACACCAGTGGTTCTCAACTGGTGGGTCGCGACCCAAAAGTGGGTCGCGGACCCGTTTCGAGTGGGTCGCGGATGTGTGAGTGAAGAAAAAAAATTGGAATTTGAGTGCTTCAAAATGTTGGGTCGCGATGTATTGACCAAGTAAAAAGTGGGTCCCGAGGCCTGACCAGTTGAGAACCACTGCACTACACTACCCAGAATCCTCAGCTATCGTTTGGGACTACAAAATCCGCTATGCTTTACAAACCCCTTGATTAGTCCTCAAGCTCTGTGATTGGATGTTGGAGTGGCAGTGCGCCAAGGTTACGCCGAGCGTCAAACAGCTCTTTGAAATGGAATGTAACCACGGCAGACTATCCAAAACTGGACTCGAACGGGTCCAGTTTAGCATCCCAAGGGCTCCTTTGCAAAGGGACTTCCCCGTTGGATTTCGGTATATTACATAAAATAAGCTCTGAACACGTTTTGTTCAGCAGGATAACCTCCACTTATAAATACAAATCTAACGTTAGGCTACAAAGGAACTACATCGCGGTCCCATGGCTGCACATCACCACCGCTAAGCTAAAGGTGGCTAATGTTTGCCGTTTAGTAGTCTCATTTATAAACTTGTTAGCAACCAAAGTTTGAGGGACACATAGAAGCTTCAGACTTTCACGAGGAGTAGTTACTGATCTTTATGTCTATAATCTCACACGCTTGTGATAACCACAGACTTTAGGTGCATCTCACTTCGGTTAAATGGATTCCTTGCGTCCCTCACTTGCGTAGTTTCCCTGCAACTAGTCCCTCCCACCAGGGAAGCATGGAGAGACGCAAGGAAACCACGAGAAGCAGGGCAATGAGTTTTAAGAGGAATCTGACGTTGTTTCCTCCGGAGCGTCACGGTGAAGCGACGTCCGTTTGTGATGACGCCGCACAGCTGATCGTCTGACAGCAGCCAGATCAGTGCATGCGCTGCATCGTCCAATCAGTGAGGCATACACAGTAAGGGGGCGGGGCGAGTGTCTGAGGATTTCACCAGAGGATGGTCTGGTAGTTCCTCGATTATCACTCCTCTGTTATCACTCCTCGATCCTCGGTCCTCGGTCCTCCGGCAAAAATAAGGCCACTGGGACGGCACTCAAGATGGCGCAGACAAATCAACTTCCGGTGATACCGAGCCCGAGAAGCGAGGAAATGAAAAATAACCGAAGTGAGACGCACCCTTTATTTCAGGCATCTAACCAAAAACACGTAAAAAAATCTGTTGACTTTAAGACCAGGGAATCTGAAGTGCTAAAATGCTAACTCATTTCTAGGTTTTAGGACTCTTTCCTGCACCACTCTATATAGCCTGCTCATGAACACAACATAAATAGTTTATCAGCTTATGTTAGCAGCTGCAAAAAATAGCAATTAAAACCTCTTATATCATCCAAACAGCACACAGCAACAGAGTGATCCATGCATGAATCAAATTGCTCACTGTGTGAATTCAATATCACACAGTTCAAACAACTCAAACCAACAAAATACAGTCAGTCTGTGTGTGTAGCAGACCTCGGGTCATTTTATGACCTAAATCTCTATACGTGCATACTAAATTGTATCAAGTCTAATTAGCTCACTCTGTAGCAACACGAGAACAGGATCTGGCCTTGGAGCTTGTTTGCTGCACATATGGAAATGAGATGCTTGTTTATTGGAAAGGTTAATTTTTGTTTATCTTAATACAATTCTCACATGTCCATATGTTCATTTGCAGAGTTACTGGCAGTTGTAGTTATTCCTCCTCTCCACACTCTGTCCTCAAAGTGCAGGTCCAATTTAAGAAATGGGAGATGAATTCCACAAATTATAAAGTTATTCTTCTTAATGCAACATCCTCTGAGCCCAGTTTAAACCATGACAGTGTGACAGAGAGCCAGTTAACTCACACACCAGGACCCGAAAACTGTTGCCGCTACATGTCATTTAGCCATAATTTGCATTATTATTTACACCGCTATAAGCACTCATTCCTACCTATGTCGATTAAGCTTCTTAACATTCACATGAAATGATATGTAGTCAAATGTAATGTTGGCCATGAGGGTTGTGCAATAGGTCGCCATTGTCAGTATGTGCGTCTGTGTATTGTGTTTGTTCAAACGGTGTATGACTGATGATATGTGTATGTCTCTTAATGTCCACTATGTTTGTATATGTACATGTATGCACTGCAGGACGGAATCCAGAAGAAATGTCCTTACGGGGACAA
The DNA here is from genome assembly GCA_943590975.1 of Lindbergichthys nudifrons. Lineage (NCBI taxonomy): Eukaryota > Metazoa > Chordata > Actinopteri > Perciformes > Nototheniidae > Lindbergichthys > Lindbergichthys nudifrons. Next base: position 11,712 of record CALSBW010024947.1, read on the forward strand.
TAAAGTATATCGTATCGTATCGTATCGTACCGTACCGTACCTGTGCTTTTCCAGGCGAGTACTGATTGCTGCCTCCTGATTGGGTCCACCGGATGACATCAGTCCTATTTGAGCTTCAGCATGACACAGAGAACCAGCATTGGGTGTGTTTTGAGATGCATCGTGGTGTGGGCCTAATGTTAGATGTTTACTTTTAATAACGGTATTTTGTCTTCAGCAATTTTTAGAGTGGTGTTGTTTCACTACTTGATTATGTTAACTTACTTAACTATACTGCAATGTATATGTTTTGCCTTGAAAGTGTATCTGAATTGTATTGATGAGTGTTTCAGTCTATATTTACTGTTTGTCTGCTTATTTATTCTTTGCCTTTTTATCCGCAATGTCCCCTTTCCCTTAACAATGTTAATAAATACAATATTTATGACTCATTTGTGAAGATTATCTTGCTGAACAAAATGTGTAGACTGAGTAAAACTGGTGTTTTTCACAATGTTCCACTTGCAGAGTCTTAATACTACATACGTGTGTGTTCAAATGGGCACTTTATATGAATATGGTATTCATCAAACAACATGAACAATCAACAAATGTGCATGTTACTTGAGCTAAACAGTAGCCAGGTGCTAATATCAGCATGCTAACAGTAGCATGAGGCAAAAGCAGTGCAGCTTGGACTGATGAAAGTGTAACAATAGGTCTTGTTTCACAGCAGACAATTTGACTTTTCATCGGTGAAGAGCGGCTTGGTTTGGGCTTTTAGTCTGGTTCAACCTGTTAAGCCGGGGGCTATCGGGTTATCAATTGGGTATGACAATTTTCACGAAACTGTGTCTCAGGGCTTCTTAACATTTAACAACCTATTAATGTGTCATACCCACTTAACGGGAAGAAACTCAGCTAACTGACGATATGAACCATTTTTACCGAAACAAAACACAAGTCTAACGCAGAGCCTCTGAATTAGCTCTAAGCGAAAGAGTGCTAACGCACTTAGCACATCACTCACGGTAGAAATATTGTATACTTCATCGGATCTGCACAAACTAGATATCATATGAAAGCTGAGATTCCACAGATTCCAATGTTATACGTATCATCACTGTGCGACCAAAACTTGCGGCAGCGAAAGCCAGCAAAGACAACACACAACTTCACTTTACGGGGCCAAAACGGCAAATATGTCTTACCTTTGCTGTTTTCTGATCAAAAGTTGTGTTCAATGGCATTAAAACGCATATACACGCTGCTGAAGGCTAATCCAATGTGTCTGTGTCACTTTGAAATGATTACTGATAATCCATCATAACATTTATGTCAATAAGAGTAGTTTTCATATATAGCTCCTATGAGAGCTACGACAGTGTATGAGAGCTTCCGGTTCTCATTCACCAATGGTAATGTTTAGATGGATGTAGGAACCCCCCCTCGATTCGATTGGCTCTAACGGTTCTAACATATCCAGAGATATGGCAAATACACTGAAATGATTTTTTTTTTTCTAAACCTCTCTAAAAAGGTCAAATGTCACTTTTGCATCAATCTTGATACAGGGTACTTATTATATGTTATAGTTTAGATTCCTAAAGCTTTAAGTCTATCCCATCATTCAAGGGTGGTTTTCACTATAAGTAATGTTTTATTTTGGACGGACACTATCATTTACATTTTTTTTTACTATGTTCAATCTGAATTTACTTTAAAATAAAACAATTCAATATTGATTCTCACTCTTCTACATCCAACTCACAGGTTTCATTGCTTTGAGACAAAAATATGATTAATTTACCCCTTTTAGAAGTGAAGATTGTCATTTTCGAGCCTGAAACCTGAAAAACAGGCTCAGGGCTTAACAGGTTAATAATTCCTCTGTTCCTCCAGCCTTTCCCCATTATTATTTTTGTCGTTTCTCGGGCTCAGAGGGTGCAGCCTGCTGTGTTTGCTAACCAGAGCAGAAATAAACTGTTTGTCCACCATCTTCATAATCAACCCCTCCCATTTCTGTCCACCCAAAATACAGTATAAATACTTACAGTCTGTTACACACTGCACGTGCATTCCTTGTTTCTCAAACACTACACACAAAGGCATCTTTCTTTTTCTCAAT